>JBBDGP010003347.1:0-240000 GCA_037952835.1 Lithobates septentrionalis
CCTCTCCCCCCCCCCCCTCCTCTCTCTCTCTCCCCCCCCCTCCTCTCTCTCTCTCTCCCCCCCCTCCTCTCTCTCTCTCCCCCCCCCTCCTCCTCTCTCTCTCTCCCCCCCCCTCCTCCTCTCTCTCTCCCCCCCCCCCCTCCTCTCTCTCTCCCCCCCCCCTCCTCCTCTCTCTCTCTCCCCCCCCCTCCTCCTCTCTCTCTCTCCCCCCCCCTCCTCCTCTCTCTCTCTCTCCCCCCCCCTCCTCTCTCTCTCCCCCCCTCCTCTCTCTCTCTCCCCCCCCTCCTCTCTCTCTCTCCCCCCCTCCTCTCTCTCCCCCCCCCCTCCTCTCTCTCTCCCCCCCTCCTCTCTCTCTCCCCCCCTCCTCTCTCTCTCTCTCTCCCCCCTCCTCCTCTCTCTCCCCCCCTCCTCTCTCTCTCTCTCTCCCCCCTCTCTCTCTCTCTCTCTCCCCCCCCCTCCTCTCTCTCTCCCCCCCCTCCTCTCTCTCTCTCTCTCTCCCCCCCCTCCTCTCTCTCTCTCCCCCCCCTCCTCTCTCCCCCCCCCTCCTCTCTCTCTCCCCCCCCCTCCTCTCTCCCTCCCCCCCCCTCCTCTCTCCCCCCCCCCCTCCTCTCTCTCCCCCCCCCCTCCTCTCTCTCCCCCCCCCTCCTCTCTCTCTCCCCCCTCTCTCTCTCTCCCCCCCCTCTCTCTCTCTCTCTCTCCCCCCCCCCTCCTCTCTCTCTCCCCCCCCCCTCCTCTCTCTCTCCCCCCCCCCCTCCTCTCTCTCTCCCCCCCCCCCCCCCCTCCTCTCTCTCTCCCCCCCCTCCTCTCTCTCTCTCTCTCTCTTCTTTCTTACTTTTGGATATAACAAATAACCCGAAACCCCCCCAAAAAAAAATGAAACGAAAACGAACAAATTTTTCATCAGTGCACATGTCTACCCCTTACTCCAAATCCCCCTCCTAGCAAAAATCCCCATCCCCACCTAGCGTAAACACCCCTCTATCATTCCTACTAGCACAAATCTGCCCCCCCCCAAAAAAAATTCTCTATCTCCTCATGGTGCCCCCCCCCCCCCCCCCACCTCACATGATACCACAGTGCCCAAGGCAGCCGTCCCCCACTTGCCCACCCCTTGTCCCGGTCCAAACTGTTCCTGTATTCTGTACCAACAAGTCATCACAGAGACTGCTGTACAGGTCGGTGCCAAAAAAAGACAAGAACAAAAGAGTGGCAGTTACTTTAGGCCCCTTTCACATATGGACAAGGCTGCAGCATTTCAATCCACAGTGGATCATTTTGTCAGAAGCTGCTGACTTACGGTTTGTAGGTGATCAGGAGGTGAAGCACTGCATACCGCACACCTGAAATCCTTCTGCACTGTGTCTATTAGATGCAGCCTTATTCATTTCCATTGGGTGTGTCAGCAGGACATATTGGGGGCTATTTACTAAAAGCAAATCCACTTTGCACTACAAGTGCACTTGGAAGTGCAGTCACTGTAGATCTGAGGGGGACATGCAAGGAAAAAAAAAAAAGCATTTTAGCTTGCACATGATTGGATGATAAAATCAGCAGAGCTTCCCCTCAGATCTACAGCGACTGCACTTCCAAAGTGGATTTGCACTCCAATATGTGCGAGACCATCTGTTGGGTTTTGACCACCTCTTTGTTTTCTTCTGAAGAAACATTCCAGGAATTCAGCTCCTTTGTAAAAAGTGAAGACACACTCTGAGTCAAGTCCAAGGAGGTGCGTGACATCTCCTCCACTTATCTCTATTATTTATATCGGACAGGTTTATTGCTCTGCTGAGAAATACACTGGAGTCAGGGCTGAGAGAGAGAGGGCACACAGAGCAGCTATGCCCACCCCTCGTCTCTGCTGCCCATTCAGAGAAGCCTGTGTATTTTGCAAATGTGTTCACATAAAACAAAGGATTCTGTGAAGGGGCAGGAGGGGGAGGGATGGGCATAGCAGCTGTTAATAGCACCGTCCTAACCGCACCGATTTCAAAAAGTAGTTTCTGTACTACTTTTTGCCATTTCGGGCTGCGATTTACATCTGTGCAGAAACCTGCCGAAATCGGGACTGACATGCGGGAGTAAAATCGTGCCGAGCGCAGCTGAACTCACACAACTTCATTGCCGGAGCTCAGTGTGAACCTGGGCTTAACCAAACACTGATAGAGCAGTCTTGTGACTTCTAACGAGAAAAGATATTTAGCAATTTGTATTTACTAAAATCATTGCATTTCCATGTTCTGTGTACGACCAGATATAGTGAAAGCAATTTGTATTTACTAAAATCATTGCATTTCCATGTTCTGTGTACGACCAGATATAGTGAATGCAGGGTCCTGGGGAGACCAGATATAGTGAATGCAGGGTCCTGGGGAGACCAGATATAGTGAATGCAGGCTCCTGGGGAGACCAGATATAGTGACTGCAGGGTCCTGGGGAGACCAGATATAGTGACTGCAGGGTCCTGGGGAGACCAGATATAGTGACTGCAGGGTCCTGGGGAGACCAGATATAGTGAATGCAGGCTCCTGGGGAGACCAGATATAGTGACTGCAGGATCCTGGGGAGACCAGATAGTGAATGCAGGCTCCTGGGGAGACCAGATATAGTGACTGCAGGGTCCTGGGGAGACCAGATATAGTGACTGCAGGGTCCCGGGGAGACCAGATATAGTGACTGCAGAGTCCTGGGTTTAGTAACACTTTAACCACTTAAGGACCGGGCCTATTTTTCAAACTTGTTTACAAGTTAAAATCTTTTTTTTTTTTGCTAGAATCTCTCTCTCCCCCTCTCTCTCCTTGCAACAGCCGCCATTTTATTCTTTAGGGTGTTGGAACCCCCAAATATATATATTTGGGGGTTCCAACACCTTAAAGAATAAAGTGGCGGCCGTTGCAATACTTTTTGTCACACCGTATTTGTGCAGCGGTCTTACAGGCGCAGTTCTTTTTGGAAAAAAATTCACTTTTTTTTTTAATTAAAAAATAAGACAATAGTAAAAAGTTAGCCCATTTTTTATATTGTGAAAGATAATGTTACGCCGAGTAAATTGCTACCCAACATGTCACGCTTCAAAAGTTGCGCCCACTCGTGGAATTGCGACAAACTTTTACCCTTAAAAATCTCCATAGACGATGTTTAAAAAAAATTCTACAGGTTGCATGTTTTGAGTTACAGAGGAGGTCTAGGGCTAGAATGATTGCTCTCGCGCTAACAATTTTGGCGATACCTCACATGTGTGGTTTAAACACCGTTTTCATATGCGGGCGCTACTCACGGGATTTAAAAAAAATTTTTTTTTTTTTTACTTATTTATTTTACCTTTTAAAAAAAAAAAATATATATATAATATATGCACCGACACTGTATAAATAACACTGGCAGGGAAGGGGTTAACATCAGGGGTAATCAAAGGGTTAAGTGTGTTCCCTGGAAGTGTTTTTTTAACTGTGTGGGGGATGGACTGACAGGAAGAACACATAGATCGATGTTCCTGCTTACAAGGAATAGAAGATCTGTGCACTTCCCTGTCAGAATGGGGATCTGCCTTCTTTACATTGACAGATCCCCGTTCTGCCTCCCTACGAAGCGATCGTGGGTGGCCGGCAGACACTGGGTCCGGCGGACCAGCTGATCGACTCCCCCTCCGTGCAACGGGAACACGCGGCCCACAGTATCTACTGCACGAAATGACGTACAGGTTTGGCGCAATAGGGCCACTCTGCTGCAGTAAATATATGGTTGGCAGTATTTAAGTGGTTAATCCTCTGCATTGTATAAAAAGGCTGTTTGATCCTGTATGCACAGATCCTCCCCCTCTTGCACTGTCTATCTGGGGAAAGCCAGCCAACGCACAGGCAGGGTAGCCGAGCCGCACATGCTCAGTTGTTTCTTTTACGCTGGAGAGAATATTTACTTGTTGTCAGAGCTATCCAGGTCACATGATATTGACATCACACATGTTGGCGTGTATACAGGCTGCAGTGGAAATCTCCTCCTACCTGAACTCTCAGCAATGGAGAAACTGCAGTTTATCACTGACCGCGGTATACAGATCATCCAAAAAGGTAGATAGTGGCGGGGGGGGGTGTGTGTGTGTGTGTGTGTGTGTGTGTGTGTGTGTGTGTGTAGGTGTGTGTGTAGGTGTAGGTGTGTGTGTGTAGGTGTAGGTGTAGGTGTGTGTGTGTAGGTGTAGGTGTGTGTGTGTGTGTAGGTGTAGGTGTGTGTGTGTGTGTAGGTGTGTGTGTAGGTGTAGGTGTGTGTGTGTGTGTGTGTGTGTGTGTGTGTGTGTGTGTGTGTGTGTGTGTGTGTGTGTGTGTGTGTGTGTGTGTAGGTGTAGGTGTGTGTGTGTGTGTAGGTGTGTGTGTAGGTGTAGGTGTAGGTGTAGGTGTGTGTGTGTGTGTGTGTGTAGGTGTAGGTGTGTGTGTGTGTAGGTGTAGGTGTGTGTGTGTGTGTGTGTGTGTGTGTGTGTGTGTGTGTAGGTGTGTGTAGGTGTGTGTGTGTGTGTGTAGGTGTGTAGGTGTGTAGGTGTGTAGGTGTGTAGGTGTGTGTGTGTGTGTAGGTGTGTGTAGGTGTGTGTAGGTGTGTGTGTGTGTGTGTGTGTGTAGGTGTGTGTGTAGGTGTGTGTGTGTGTGTGTGTGTGTGTAGGTGTGTGTGTGTGTGTGTGTGTGTGTAGGTGTGTGTGTAGGTGTGTGTGTGTGTGTGTGTGTGTGTGTGTGTGTGTGTGTGTGTGTGTGTGTGTGTGTGTGTGTGTAGGTGTGTGTGTGTGTGTGTGTGTAGGTGTGTAGGTGTGTGTGTGTAGGTGTGTGTGTGTGTGTGTGTGTGTAGGTGTGTGTGTGTAGGTGTGTGTGTGTGTGTGTGTGTGTAGGTGTGTGTGTGTAGGTGTGTGTGTGTAGGTGTGTGTGTGTAGGTGTGTGTAGGTGTGTGTGTGTAGGTGTGTGTAGGTGTGTGTGTGTGTGTGTGTAGGTGTGTGTGTGTGTGTGGTGTGTGTGTGTGTGTGTGTGTAGGTGTGTGTGTAGGTGTGTGTGTGTGTGTGTGTGTGTAGGTGTGTGTGTGTGTGTAGGTGTGTGTGTGTGTGTAGGTGTGTGTGTGTGTGTAGGTGTGTGTGTGTGTGTGTGTAGATGAACTATTTTTATATTACTGGGTTTAGTAACACTTTAAGCAAGCTGCTAGCAGGCTTCAGAACTCCTTGAAGCTTACTAAAAGCCTGCTAGGTAGCCTGCTTACAGTGGTTGTAAACCCATTACAACCACTTTAACCTACAGGTAAGCCTAGATTAAGGATTACCTGCAGGTGCAAGATACATCCCCCAAACCTAAAAGGTTTATGAATTACTTACCTGAGATCGATGCCCCCGCAACGGCCCTTGTTTGCCTCCTCCGACGCCGCCATCTATCCCGGAGTGACTGCGGGCGCAGACGCACTGGGCATGCCGTTTCTAACGGCGATCAGGCCGTTAGTGGCGGCACCAGCGCGCATGCACGGGAGTGACGTCACCGCGGCTCCGGCCAGTCACAGCGCCGGAGCCGAGATACCCGGAGGTCACTCCGGGATAGATGGCGGTGTCGAAGGAGGCGAACGGGGGCCAATGCGGGGGCTTCGATCTCAGGTAAATAATTCATAATGAGCTAGTATGCTATGCATACTAGCTCATTATGCCTTTGTCTTGCAGGGTGTATTTTTTTTTCAGAGGCTTTACTTCCTCTTTAAAGTGGAAATCAGCACCCCCATTAGTTTCAGTGTTCATCATTTACAAACTGGAGGTGAATGGTACTTGGAAAGCTTGCTGAAAGCTCTGCAAATGCTTTGCCAAAGCTCGCTGTTCACACTGCACTTATACAAGGCTGAAGCCCATTGCTTTGGTATTGAGAATGCTGTATGGTAAAAGCTCAGACATCGCCACTACGGTGTCCTATCGAGACCTGCCAGAAAAATGTATTGAGGACGTGTGACACACATTCAGCCCTCTATAGCAAAAAAAGGAACGTTTTCTTACTAGTCAAACTGAGGTTCTAAACCAGGGGTCACAACCTGGTGCCCTTTCATCTGTTGCAGAACTACAAGTCCCATGAGGCATTGCAAGGCTGACAGTTACAAGCATGACTCCCACAGGCAGAGGCATGATGGGACTTGTAGTTCCGCAACAGCTGGAGGGCCACCAGATTGAGACCCCCCTGTTCTAAACCCCCTGTATGCATGAAGCTTAGATACTTGCACACTCTTGCCATCAGTATAGTGCAATTCTTGCAAAAATGCTCCCAACAGTCACCAAACATGAAAAGAGCCACATGTAAGTGGCCTAAGTCTCCTCAATGCAGAAAGTGGGGCCAGGTAAGTCTTTTAGTCCTAGGATCTGCAGAGCTGTGTGAGGAGGTCACTATATACACAGTACACACATCAGCAGACCCCATTTTAGTCAGCAATGTGCTGCTCCATCTGAGAAAAACAGCTCCTCAATCCTGACCCGTTCCCTGTAACATTATTCTGCTGCAGGTCCTACAAGTCTGACTTTGTTGATGCACACAGGTCCCTTTTTTTTTTTAAGTCGTTTTCTTGCAGGAAAGTCAGCCCAATTTTGGTGGAAGGGAAGGAGGACGTCCTCCTCTGGGAGGTCTCACAAGAATAGATCAGGTGTTCATATTCTGTCGGAGCCACGGGCAGAGAAGTCTGTCTGCAGAGGCACAATGTTATGGTCAAAGGAAGCGTGGTCAGAGGTTCCAGTGCTGGCCAGTTTGAGTTGAGCTGCCGCATGCGATAGCTGGAAGGCGGCATCAGGATGAGCGTTGTCAGGAAGAAGAGTGCATTCCCTCTCCAGCATATCGGACACTCCCTTCAAGAGGTCCAGGAACCCGAATGCAAGTGCTGCCTTTCTAAGACGATTCAACTCCTGATAGGAAAAAAAAAAAAAATTATCACAACAAGAATGTCATGTGAGACAAGAAAAGTACACAAAGAATCTAAAAGCAACGTTCAAGCAGCAGACATTATACGCCATGTACAATCAGCTTATTATTACCACCCCAAATGCCCATCTTCTATTCTCTCTATATATTTTTTTTATTCCTCTTTGAACCAAACCAGCATCTTCCATGTAAACCCAACCTTTCATATTCCCGATATACCATGTACTTGTATGGGAAAGTCTCCTGTTCTCTTTGTATTGCTTCCTTTGTGTGAAATCCCTGATGTTACTGCCAGTCCCTCCGCTTTTCACACTAGGTGTGCGATTACACTTGTTAGGGAATAGAATATAATGCATAGTCACGGTGAATGATGATATTACTGTGATGTAGTTAATTTCCTTAAGCCATTACTTATTTGGCCTCTGTATAGTTGGTTAACCACTTCCCATCATCCAGGACATTTCTGACACTTCGCTCCTACATGTAAAAATCTACTTTGTTTGCTAGAAAAATTACTTGGAACCCCCAAACACATTATATATAAATTTTTTTATTTTTTTTTTTAGCAGAGACCCTAGCCACTTAAGGACCGAGCCTCTTTCTGAGATCTGGTGTTTACAAGTTAAAAACTTTTTTTTTTTGCTTGAAAATTACTTAGAAATATTATATTATTTATATATCTCTCTCTCTATAAATATATATAACGTTTGGGGGTTCTAACACCCTAATGGCGGTCATTGCAATACTTTCCATCACACCGTATTGGCACAGCGGTCTAACAAGCACACTTTTTTTGGAAAAAATACACAGCGCCGGAGCCCACGATACCCGGAAGTAACTCCGGCCGGAGCTGTGGACTGGGACCGCTGCGGGGGCTTCAAGCCAAGGTGAGCATTTCATAATGAGCTAGTATGCTATGCATATTAGCTCATTATGCCTTTGTCTTGCAGGTTTTTTTGTTTGTTTGTTTTTTTTGGGTGTTTACAACTATTTAGAAGCATTCAAAACGCCAAGTTTGGCTGTTTTGAATACTGTAATTTTTAAAAATCTTGCCCTCTTGAAGTCTTCAGTAAACCAGAAGTGATGTCCCGACATCGCTTCTGGGTTACTAGATCCGAGACCCGATCAAAGCCGATTCCCGCTTTGTTTGGGTCTCCGACCAGTCAGTGGGAACGTGCCGGCTGGTCGCTCGGGTCCCCCTGAGAAATGGGAGAGCTTGGGCGAGCTGTGGAGGGAGGCGGGAGTGTGGGGACGCCCCTTGTGACAACAACCAAGCGGCTGCTTAGCCACATCAATTGTTCTCATAGGAAAGCCAACCGTTGGCTCCAAAAAAAAAAAAAAAAAAAAAAAAACGGTACCAGGGCGATGTGTGCAGCTGCATGCATCACCCTGGTACAACCCCTTCAAGCCGAAGGCCGCATATTTGCATTACGTCAGTGTGAAGTGGTTAATAAGCAGATCTTCACATTATTGGATAAAGATCCCGTGTAAGTAACTAAGGTTAGGTAAATTGCCAAGCTTTGGTACTAAAAGCTGGCCATAGAGGGATCGAAATTTGGTTGGTCCAGCAGAGAGCAGACAACATTTTTAACCATAGGCTGCTCCCACTCACCAGAAGTCGTCTAAAGCTACTGATATGGAGCATGAATTAGAAGAGCAAGGGATAATACCTCTATTCTTGTCTTGCTTCCACTTTCTCATTAAAAGAGAAGTATGGGTTTTGCTTTTTTTTGGCTAATCATACTTACCTAGGTGAATGGAGCATCAGACCGATGCTATAGCTGTCCCCCGCCGTCTATGCACCGAGAACCGAGCCAATGAATATCGTCGATGGCTCGGTTCTTGCAGATCCCCGAGAGGAGAGCTGCTGTCAGTCAGCATCTCTCCTCTCTGCTTCTCCACGCTCACTGGAGCGCTGAGCTGTGGAGGGGCTGTCAGTCAAGGCAGCTGGCGGATCCAGACTTCCTTGACTGATGGCAGTGACGTCAGCGGAGAGCAGACTTCAGACCTTTCTCTGCTGAAAACGGGTCACAGGAGTGCAAAACGAATTGCACTCCTGTGACGCAGAAGAAAAGCCCAGCCTAAAACTTCTCATTTAAAGTGGAGTTCCACCCAAAAATGGAACTTCCAGTTTTTGGATTCCTCCCCCCCTCCGGTGTCACATTTGGCACCTTTCAGGGGGGAGGGGGGAGCAGATACCTGTCTAATACAGGTATTTGCTCCCACTTCCTGGCATAGATCACCGCGGCGCTTGCCGTGACCTACGCCACTTCCGGCGCCTACACTCTTCTCCACCGCTGTATTCTGTGAGACACAGAACACAGCAGGGACCAGAGAGTACGCACAGCGCGACTCGCGCATGCGCAGTAGGGAACCAGGAAGTGAAGCCACTCGGCTTCACTTCCTTATTCCCTTACCGAGGATGGCGGCAGCGGCAGCAGCCGAGAGCCGAAGGACGGATCAGCTTCGGCTGCCGACATTGCGGGCTCAATGGACAGGTAAGTGTCCATATATTAAAAGTCAGCAGCTGCAGTATTTGTAGCCGCTGGCTTTTAATATTTTTTTTTTCAAGCGGACCTCCACTTTAAGTCTGTTTGCACAACATCTCACTGATCAAAGACTGGATTTGTTGACTTTTTATATAAAGTTAAAATGTATATACATTTTAAAAAATGTATATAAAATAAAATCATATTATATTGCAAACTTCATTTTACTTTGTAGAATGTCTGCGTCTTCTCTGGAAGTTTCCTGGCATTCCGTAGAATCTTCTGCACATCCGTCTGTTAAAAAAAAAAAAAAAAAGAAAGAAAAGGGAAACTTAGGTTCAACGTACTAATTTTAATCACTGCAGAAAACTGCTAGATTTTTTAACACTTACAACTATGGTACAATGAGGCCCTGAACACACTGGACCCTGTCCCCCATCGCACCCAGTCCCACTAACCTGGAGAGCAACAATCATTCGTTCTGATACATCATATCGCCGCTGTACCGGTCCGGGGGATTTGAAATACCCACGGCTTTCTCCCCTCTTCGCCCACGGTGACAGGACGGGCTACGCAGGTTTCGCCCTTGCGACGGTGCCGACCAATTAGTATGCTCCTAAACATACCTCTTGACGAGGTAAGTTTTGGAGATTAGGCCCAGGGGATTTCTAAGCCCCAGACCGGTGAAGCGGCTATGCGAGGTCTCAAAGCGGGAGATCGCCGGGACCAAGGGTCCTGTGTAAGTTCACCATTTAGATTTTTCTGTAAAGGTGAACTTGCCCTTTAAAGAACTAGATCAAGCATTTGTGCCAATGTCAGTAGGTAGCATTACCGACACATGCACCAGATTCAGGTAGTCCTTACTAATTGCCAGGTTAAGAATCTATTGCAGTTCTCAGGTTTAATGTATGTGACAGGTTCCCACACAGCCCTGTATATCATCATGCCTCATTTAGCAATTGGCTGGGAGATTCCCCAGCCGAAAGCAAAATGTAAAAAAAAAAAAAAAAAAAAAAAAAAAGTGTTAGAAAATACAAACAATGTCATTACCGAAATATGGGCAATGCTCATATTTGTGAATAGACGGTTCACTGGGTAGGCAGCCTGACGAGGAGCTGAGAGAAAAATTTCACATCAGGTCTGCTCCACTTCTAAATGACAATGAGCAGAAGTGGCCGGATTCAAAAGTCGCTACTGGACTGAATAGCGTCTATGGATTCACCCACTGCCATGCACAGTCAGTCAAATGTGTGGACCTGATGGGTAACTAGTCCCTCAGTTCCCCATCAGGCTCCGTCCACCTCTAGTATAAAACTCCCCAGCCCAGCGCCTGTCAGTGTGATGGGTGCAGTGGCCGGAGAGGAGGGGGCTGCACTGGGGAAGGCGTGTGCAACATTGATGCTCTTTCCTCAGTAAGGCTGGGTTCACATATGTGTGAATTGGATGCAGGTACCCTGCATCCAATTCGCATGACATGCAAGTGTGACTGGCTCTCAATGGAGCCGGTTCACACCGGTCCGGGGCGGCCCACATTCCAAAAGGGGCCTGTGAGTGTTGGAGGTCTGGTTCAGGTGCGAATTCAGGCAAAAACTCGGACCAGAATCGCACGTGAACCAGTGAACAGAAACGCACCGGAACCCAAGCCGCACACATGTGAACCCGGCCTCACACAGTCAAATTCATGTACTTGTCTGTGACAGATACCTGGCTCCCCACCATGCACTATGATTCCCTCTGCTGGACCCTACAATACTACAGTAGACAGAACTGAACTAAGAACATAACATCAAGTTACCTGCAGCCCACTGGGTTTAATCCATACGGTTACGTTCTGTGCATAGCTCCTCTTTGCCTTGGGTTGCAGTGGAAATGGGCTCTTGTTGTCTTCTTCACCATATGGATTCTCCTTGGCATCTAAAATGAAATGTGTTCTTAGTATAATCACCAATTCACAAAATTAACATTTTACATTTTAATATTTAACCCCTTGCCGCCTGGCCACCGTCAAATGACAGCAGAGCGGTGCGGCCCCCGTTCTGGGACGACGTTATATGATGGCGCCCGGGGGGGGGGGGGGGGGAGGCGGGGCACAGTGTTCCTGGGACACAGCAGGACCCCGATCTCAGCACAGAGCCGTGGCTCTTTGCACATGTGATCGCTGCGTCCAATCACAGCCGGTTACATGTAAACAAGGATGTGCCGTTTATAGGCTCTCCTCGCCTCAGACTGACAGAGGTGAGGAGAGCCCATCAGCGGCATCTACTCACAGGGAAGATGCGTAAGGGTAATCAGTGCACTGATCATCAGTGACCTGATTACAATGCAGCCCCAGCAGTGCCCATCAGTGACACCAGTCTGTGCCGCCTCATCAGTGAAGGAGAAAAATTACCTCTTTACAAAATTTTCTGACAGAAACAAAGAAAAACTTTTCCTTCAAAAATTTTTGGTCTTTTGGTTTTTTTTAAAGCAAACAAAATAAAAACCCAATGGTGATTAAATACCATCAAAAGAAAGCTCCGTTTGTGTGAAGAAAATGCTAAAAAATTCATATGGGTACAATGTTGCATGACCGCGCAATTGTCATTCAAAATGCGACAGCGCTGAAAGCTGGCCTGGGCAGGAAGGGGGTGAAAGTGCCCGGAACTGTAGTTAAAGAGATTTGCGTTGCCCAAGTAGAGGCATAGCAACAGGTTTACTTTAACTAGCCGCAGACTTTGGGCGTGCTACACACACCTAATAGGAGGTCATCGTTGTACACAGGACGTGTGTAGCATGTCCTGTCTCTCGGCCTGTTTGCTTTGCAGGCTCCTAGTAAAAGAAAATAATAAATGAACAATTTTTTTTACCTGCAAAAAAGATGTGCATTTATTATTATTATTATAATTTATTTATTTTTTTTACAAAAGGTGAACTTATCCTTTAAATAAACAATATACAGTATGTGTTCTAAAAGGTTAAAAGGCATGAAGGTAAAAACCTTCAGGATGCAGCCCCCCCCCCCCCCGCAGCCCCCCTAATACTTACCTGAGCCCAATCGCAATCCAGCGATGTGATGTGCACGAGAGCGGCTGCTCTCTCAGTTCTCTGCCGCCTCATTGGCTGAGAGCCATTGGCTCCCACTGTTGTCAATCACAGCCAGTGAGGAGGGAGCAGGGCTCGGGTGGTGGCCGGGGAGGAACACGACTAGTTAATGTTATCAGGCAGTTCCATATTCAGGAGTTCCGACATCCACTTCTATACCAATCTGCCAGGCAATGCAATTGCCGGAAACTGCAGCACAAGGATTACTCCGCCTGGGCCCGAAAATGATCAAATAGTCCCGGCGGAGCAATCCTTGTGCTGCAGCTCCCAAACTATTTGATCATTTTCGGGCCCAGGCGGAGTAATCATTGTGCTGCGTTTTCCGGCAATTACATTGCCTGGAAGAATGGTATAGAAGTGGACATCGGGACAATGATTAAATTGTTGGAACTCCAGAATATAGATAAGAACTTGCGCCCGATAACATTAACTAGTCATGTTCCTCCCCCGGCCACCAGCTGAGCAGATGGGGCCCAGAGCCTAGTCCGTTCTGGATCACCACAAGCAGTAAGCATTTGAGCTGAGGGGTTAAAACAGTTGCTTCCCCTGGCCCCCAGCTGAGCAGAAGTTTTTTTTTTATAATTGCTGCAGACAAGGGGGGGGGGGGGGTCTCTCTGGGGACCCTGGTGTAGTGAGGGGGGGGGCTCTCTGGGGGCTCCTGATGTAATGAGGGGGGCCTCTCTGGGGGACCCTGACGTAATGAGGGGGGCCTCTCTGGGGGACCCTGACGTAATGAGGGGGGGCCTCTCTGGGGGACCCTGACGTAATGAGGGGGGGCCTCTCTGGGGGACCCTGACGTAATGAGGGGGGGCCTCTCTGGGGGACCCTGACGTAATGAGGGGGAGGCTCTCTGCGGGGACCCTGATGTAAGGGGAGGCTCTCTGCGGGGACCCTGATGTAAGGGGAGGCTCTCTGCGGGGACCCTGATGTAAGGGGAGGCTCTCTGCGGGGACCCTGATGTAAGGGGAGGCTCTCTGCGGGGACCCTGATGTAAGGGGAGGCTCTCTGCGGGGACCCTGATGTAAGGGGAGGCTCTCTGCGGGGACCCTGATGTAAGGGGAGGCTCTCTGCGGGGACCCTGATGTAAGGGGAGGCTCTCTGCGGGGACCCTGATGTAAGGGGAGGCTCTCTGCGGGGACCCTGATGTAAGGGGAGGCTCTCTGCGGGGACCCTGATGTAAGGGGAGGCTCTCTGCGGGGACCCTGATGTAAGGGGAGGCTCTCTGCGGGGACCCTGATGTAAGGGGAGGCTCTCTGCGGGGACCCTGATGTAAGGGGAGGCTCTCTGCGGGGACCCTGATGTAAGGGGAGGCTCTCTGCGGGGACCCTGATGTAAGGGGAGGCTCTCTGCGGGGACCCTGATGTAAGGGGAGGCTCTCTGCGGGGACCCTGATGTAAGGGGAGGCTCTCTGCGGGGACCCTGATGTAAGGGGAGGCTCTCTGCGGGGACCCTGATGTAAGGGGAGGCTCTCTGCGGGGACCCTGATGTAAGGGGAGGCTCTCTGCGGGGACCCTGATGTAAGGGGAGGCTCTCTGCGGGGACCCTGATGTAAGGGGAGGCTCTCTGCGGGGACCCTGATGTAAGGGGAGGCTCTCTGCGGGGACCCTGATGTAAGGGGAGGCTCTCTGCGGGGACCCTGATGTAAGGGGAGGCTCTCTGCGGGGACCCTGATGTAAGGGGAGGCTCTCTGCGGGGACCCTGATGTAAGGGGAGGCTCTCTGCGGGGACCCTGATGTAAGGGGAGGCTCTCTGCGGGGACCCTGATGTAAGGGGAGGCTCTCTGCGGGGACCCTGATGTAAGGGGAGGCTCTCTGCGGGGACCCTGATGTAAGGGGAGGCTCTCTGCGGGGACCCTGATGTAAGGGGAGGCTCTCTGCGGGGACCCTGATGTAAGGGGAGGCTCTCTGCGGGGACCCTGATGTAAGGGGAGGCTCTCTGCGGGGACCCTGATGTAAGGGGAGGCTCTCTGCGGGGACCCTGATGTAAGGGGAGGCTCTCTGCGGGGACCCTGATGTAAGGGGAGGCTCTCTGCGGGGACCCTGATGTAAGGGGAGGCTCTCTGCATGGACCCTGATGTAAGGGGAGGCTCTCTGCATGGACCCTGATGTAAGGGGAGTCTCTCTGGGGGGACCCTGATGTAAGGGGAGTCTCTCTGGGGGGACCCTGATGTAAGGGGAGTCTCTCTGGGGGGACCCTGATGTAAGGGGAGTCTCTCTGCGGGGACCCTGATGTAAGGGGAGGCTCTCTGGGGGGACCCTGATGTAAGGGGAGGCTCTCTGGGGGGACCCTGATGTAAGGGGAGGCTCTCTGGGGGGACCCTGATGTAAGGGGAGGCTCTCCGGGGGGACCCTGATGTATTTATATACATGTGTATGCCCGCCATAACCGTATGGCTTTCTTTACTTTGCTGCTATTGCCCCAGATCTTTTGTAGACCTGAGAAGAGGATTGGGGTTGCTCTGTGCAAAATCACTGCATAGAGCAGCTAAAAGGTTTGTAGAAAAAAAAAAAAAAAAAAACATAAGTTGTATCTGTCTATTTGAGTCTTCTCTACATCTGTTCAATGTGCTGAATTTGTAAGCTTGTCTTAGAGTTCAGGAAAAAGGGGGCGGAAAGCTGAAGTTACACTTTGTAGAGCTCAGTGAAGAGAGCTCTTACAGCTGATTGGAGGGAAGGGACACACCCCCTTCACACAGGAACAGAGTTGAGGCTGTCAATCTGCTAAAGGTCCCTTCCATCACCTTTTTTTCCCCTTTTGGTGTCAGAAATGATTAGTGCAGATAGAGGAAAGAAGCAGCAGACAGAAATTACACTTAGTGTTCCTAATAGAGACAAGCACACACTATGGAGGGATATGCTTTGTTCATATTTCAATAAGCATTATTATCACTTTAAGTAATGACAAAGTTATCGCCAAACAGGTCAATAGAAGAAATGTAAAACATGCTCCGGTCCATAGGGTGTGAGAGGTGAAGTGGGATCTTCTGCATCCTAGCACATTAGGAGAGACTTGCCTACAAAACCGAGCCTTCTAGTACTGGGCTATCATGGCTCTCTCTGGTCCTCAGTGCTTCCATGTTAACCTGGACTTCCTTCCAGGTTCCAAATCTTTGGCCACTTGAATGGCCAGGCTGCGGTGACGTCACTCCTGCACATGGGAGTAACTTCGCCACTGCACTCAGAGCAGGCAGTAAATGAGTTCTAAGCTGCGCATGTGTGGCTCAGATCGCATTACCAGCTGACAGGCGGGGGGGGGAGACATTTATCACAGAAGAGACCTCTAGGTCTCTAAGGGAAGAGCACCTTAAAAGGGCCGCAAAAGCATCTCACTGCTCTATAGCCTCATAGACAGACAATGATTCTCAACACCTGAGCAAATTAAGTTTAAAGTGGTTGTTAAGCCACACAATAACATTGCTACAATCCCCTCTGCTTTATGAAATAATGTCCCCAATACCTTTTATTTAAAAAAAAAAAAAAAAAAAAAAAAAAGCCGCTGTGTACCTCACTTCAGAGCGTCATATAGCAGAGGGAATTATAGCAAGGTTATTGTGTTATAATAGCAGCAGCAGGAGGGGGAGGGCTGAGGAGTGGACGGAGCTGGCAGGGAGGGGAGAGGAGAGCTGCAGATGGTGGAGGCATGTAAACTGACCACGGTGTCAGGGCTCAGCAGCCATGATAAACCGTGGTCAGTTTAGAGGGGGGGGTGGAACCAGACAGGATCAGCCAGGTATTTTGGGTGATACGGGGGGTCAAATTACACAGCACAAGCACTGTGCTGTATAACATGCTTTAAGGGAACAGGATCCATTTTTTTTTTTTTGAGGAACAAACACTTTAAGATCTTATCAGTTACACTATACCAGATATAGGCCCAAGCTGTGACATTCTGCCCAACCAGGGTAAGGGCTCTGGTCCAAGCTCAAACAAAGACATCATTAGATTGGATTTCTTCTTGCTGTCAGCTTGGGAGTACAGCATACCATACCAGTCATTCCTACAGAAGTAATGGTGCAAAAAAACAAAAAAAAACACAACAGAAGGCCATTACAATCAAAGGGATTAAAGAATACTTATTTTCTTGAGATATACAATAAATAAATAAAAAATAAAAAACACATATTATGCAGATCATTCAGAACATTATGACCACCCACCCAAAAAAGCCCTGACCCATCAAGGCATAGAATCAACTATACAAAGCATCACAGTGCCTCTGCTGGCTTGCCTTCTTCACATAGTGCATGCTGGTGCCACCCTTCTACAGGTATATGAAGCACACGCACTCAGCCGTCCACATGACGTAAAAGAAAAAAACGTTATTCATCAGACTAGGCCACCTTCTTCCATTGCTCCGTGGTCCAGTTCGGATGTTCATGTGCCCATTGCAGTCACTTTAGGCTGTGGACATGGGGCAGCATGGGCACCCAGAACAGTCTGCGGTTACACAGCCCCATACACAACAAACTGATGCTCTGTGTTCTGACACCTATCAGAACCAGCATTAATCTTTTCAGCAATTTAATCTACAGTAGCTCTTCTATTGGATCAGACTACACGGGTCAGCCTCCACTCCCTACGTGCATCAATGAGCCTCAAGACGGGTTCGCCGGCTTTCCTTCCTTTGACCGCTTTGGGTCGGTCCTCACTACTACAGACAGAGAACATTCCACAAGAGCTGCAGTTTGAGTTGTCAAAGTCACTCAAAACCATTTTTTCTGGCTTACAAGACGTCAACTTCAGGGACAACATGCTCACTTGCTGCCCAATATATCCCAGGTGCTATAGTAACCAGATAATTAATGTTATTCATTTTATCTCTCAGTGGTCACAAAGTGATAGCGGATGGGTGTATGTACAAACTTACCCCAAATGTACCAAGGCCACCATACCCTCTACCTTCAGGCTACCATGTAGCAGAACACAGAAATTTGGACTTTTTCCTACTATCTGGCTGGCAGAATTCTCATCCTCCAAGTCATCCGTCAGTCCAGCCCCAATATCATCACCCTCTATGGAGAAATCAAATAGAATTAGCAGATACACTTACAGTCTGACCTAACCAAGCCACATCTTGGTATATACACTCACCTTTATTAAGAGCAATCGGTAGGACAAGGTGACGGGAAAGGACAGGAGGACTGGCGATGTCCGCAATGTCAATAAATCCAATGATTTCCAGTTCTGAAGAAAGAGAATAAACTGAAAATACGTGCTGAAAATCCACACTTCTGGATAATGTAATATTAGGAGATAAGAATAAAAAATGATGTAAATTGAATTCATCCCTTGAAGCTGCTGCAACGGCCATCTGAAGCCCACTTTCAATAATTCATCAATTCCTCTCCTGATCTGTACTGTTTGCCTTCCTCTCAGAGCGATTCGTTTTCTCCGCCATCAATTTGTTCCCAAGTGTTATATGAAAAAAAGAACACGTCGCCGGTATACATTGCACAGCTAAAGTCTTCAGCGCCTAGTGGCCAGCAAGGAGAAGCATGCATGTCTAAAGGCTGTCCAGGGAGGTGTTCTTTCATATGTTTTTCAAAGAAGATCCAAGGCAAATTACTGAGACGTTTACAAGAGCTTGCCAGCCCCTCCCACCAAAAGACACCATTCAAACCCAGTGAAAACAGAATGACTTGCATGTTCATTGGAAAAGGGGGGGGGGGTGTACTGGGCATGGCATTATAGGCATACAAACTTCACTACCAGATGTGCCCGCTGTGTGTGCTGTAGAAGCTGTATGTAGCCTCAGCTACATATACAGTATAGAGCGGTGTTCTGGCAGTGGGATGAGAACTTCCTGCGTCACACCTGTAACAAAATCAAGTCAGACGGAGTGCTGCCCAGCCATTCACAGGGAGCTTTGTTTTCTATAACTGAATACAAAGCTTCCGGTGATTAGCTGGGGGAGAAAAGGCTGGCGTCAAAAAAAAAAAAAAACACCAATTAAAAAGTGATTAAATAGAAGATTTCCCAGCACACTTACCAGCCAGCCTGCAAAAACAACAAAATTGTCTGTCTAAAGGGTTTAGTTTTCACACATTTGCAAATACATTCATAAACCGCAGTGCTGACGCCAAGGGACCTCTGTACAAGCTGCGGCCCTAGCTCTAAATTTCCAGAGCATCCATAGTAGGAGAACACAGATCAATGGATAGGTTAAGGACAAGCGTGCCTAGCGGGAGCCCACATCGCCTTAAAAAGGCACAGGGATGCACGCGAAGCCCAGCAAGAGCACAATGGCACCAAAGGCATCCAATGTGTCCCTGCACCCAATTTGACCAGCTGTACAAAAAAAATGGTGACCACCCCAACCTATAACTGGCCGTTGCAGCCAGGTGCACATGGAAGGGCAATGCACATCATAGACAATCAAAAAAGGATTTCCCAGCACACTTACCAGCCAGCCTGCAAAACAACCAAAATTGACCCGGTCCAATAAGATGTAACAATCTCAGCCAATCAGAATGCTTCCACCTTGCATTCACGGAAAGCATACAAAAGCTCCCTGTGAATGGTTGAGCAGCGCTCAGCCCGACTTGATTTTGTTCTGATAGGCAGACAGGAAGTTCCCGTCTCACTGCCGGAACACAACGATGTATACTGTATGTAGCGGAGGCAAGATACAGCGCACACATCAAGGATATATAGTAGTAAAAAGGTGATAGTTTGCTTGGACCAAACTATTTAAAGTGGTTCTAAAAAAGGCAGAAGGTTTTTTTTTATCTTAATGCATTAAGATAAAAAACCTTCTGTGTGCAGCTCCCCCCCCCCCCCAATACTTACCTGAGCCCCATCTCTATCCAGCGATGTTGCACGAGAGCCTCAGCTGTCCAGAGACTCTCTCTTTATTGGCTGAGACAGCAGTGGGTGCCATTGGCTCCCGCTGCTGTCAAAGTCAGGAAAGAGAAAAAGAGGAAAAGAGAAAGAAAGAGAGCTCTGTCTGAATGGACACAGTGCAGAGACTTAGCTTGGGTGCCACATAGCAAGCTGGTGGGGGACGCGAGAAGAGGAGGATCGGGGCTGCTCTGTGCAAAACCATTACACAGAGCAGGTAAGTATGACATTTTTTT
The DNA here is from genome assembly GCA_037952835.1 of Lithobates septentrionalis. Lineage (NCBI taxonomy): Eukaryota > Metazoa > Chordata > Amphibia > Anura > Ranidae > Lithobates > Lithobates septentrionalis. The sequence continues at coordinate 19,545 of JBBDGP010003347.1, forward strand.
TTGTTTTGTTTAATAACAAACACAAGCCTTTACTATCACTTTAAAGTTCACTAAAAGCTGGAGTTATGCTTTAGGCTCGGCTCACATATATGCGATCCTGGAAACAAAGTGGATCCTGTACGCTTCCTGCACCACATTGAAATTACACGGCGGTCATGAGAACTGCAGGGGGTGTCAATGTTAGGTTACGCCCCAGTGTGCAAACCCGTGCAATTGATAGCATTGGGTCGCATTAAATCTGATTCCAGTGAAGGAGTCCTGTATCTTTGTGCGGATTAGGTGCGGTTTAAGCCATACAAATGAATGAATCAAATCGCACTGTACAGATATCGCATATGATTTTAATAGGGGTGCGGTGCAATTCCTATCCGAATCTCATGGGGTCTCCCGCACGGCATATATGTGAGCCCAGCCTCAGTTCACACTTGTGCGATGCATTGTTTACACTGCCATATGTGAACTGCTGGGAGTGTCTATACAATGTTGAGGACAACCACCCCAAATTTCAGCTTGCATATCGCACTGCGAACTGACAGTTTAGACATAAATCGGGTCGCATGGGTGTGAACACATACAAGCCGATTCTGGTGCGGACCAAAAAAAAAAAAGAGTTCTGTGCGAGTTTGGTCCGAATGCGATATCAACCATACTATCTGTATGGGTGAAATCGCATTGCACGGACATCGCATGTGATTTGCAGTGCGAATCACATGCGATCTCACAATACGCACTGGTGTTAACCTGGGACTTAAAGATGAGGCCGTGCAGCAGCCCAGCAGGGGCAGGCAATTTAAAAAAAAAATAAATAGTGGAGGGTACAAGATGGGGCCGGGTGTCAGAACCCAATGAATGTAGGATGAGAAATCCTCAAATCTTTGCAATTGTATCTGCATCTACCTGCACTTAAAGATTTAGGAAGTGGATCGATCTCTTCATCTATGATAACAGATTCAGGCCTGGGAAAGACCTGGACATCAGAAGACAGGTTCCCGCACTTTAGCACCGCATGGAACGGAGTGTACGCCACATCAATAAGTTTCCTGGAAGAGAAAAGAAAAAATGTGGCTTTGAGCCGACAAATATATTGTTTTGGAGGAGAAAAATCTGTCAAGCTATAAACTCAGTGCCGGCTAAACACTCACTATAATCCTCCCAACATGATGAATAATCTCTAACAAGCCAGGCAATATCCAACAGTAAATGAACCTAGAGAGACTTCCATGCAGGGCGACCAGCCGCACTTACCCGAACATGGACTGGACATTCTTTAAACACAGGGGCCCATCGATTGTAAAGATCTGACCCTCTCCATTATTAAGGTCAATGAGCCTTTCCAGAGCATCTAAGGCATCAGAGCTCTGCAGCTGGGGGGACAAGAGAATAAACAATGATCACATATATTCATAAAAAAAATGTATATCCCGACAAAACTTTTATTTTAATATAGGATTGGAGGGGGGGGGGGGGGGGAGGGGATTAGAACCCTCAGGGTTAACGGTCATCTAGAGCTCTGTTACGGAGATTTTCCCTTACTATCCATCTTGGTGACAACAGTTTCACCAGTAAGAGGTGGAAAGAAATCTGCAAAAAATAAACAAAATATAAAAGCTGGCAGGGGACCCTACCATAGTCTACTAAAAAAGGTATGAGGAGATTCGTCTAACCGTTGTCACCAGGACAGGAAGTGGGGGGGGGGGGGTGTAAATAGATCTTATGGAGCTCTGGACAGAAATAAATACTTGACCAGGTCCTAGCCCTCACTCTCTGCCCACACAGCCCAGTCATTCAGTTCCTGTGAATAAATGCCTATAACTATCTTCAGCCATTGTGGTGGATGGCTTGTAGTTCTCAATGAGCTGCGAGGACACTGCTGAGCGTTCTCATAGTTCATGGATTCTTTTTACTCTGGGGTATCTGTCTGCCCATATGAGGGGAGTATAACATCCCCCCCCTCCCCCCCCCCCATTTATAACAAACACCACAAACCTTTACAATCACTTTAAAAATGGCTGAGAAAGAAAGAAAGAAAGAAAGAAAGAAAGAAAGAAAGAAAGAAAGAAAGAAAGAAAGAAAGAAAGAAAGAAAGAAAGAAAGAAAGAAAGAAAGAAAGAAAGAAAGAAAGAAAGAAAGAAAGAAAGAAAGAAAGAAAGAAAGAAAAGAAAAGAAAAGAAAAGAAAAGAAAAGAAAAGAAAAGAAAAGAAAAAGAAAAAGAAAAAGAAAAAGAAAAAGAAAAAGAAAAAGAAAAAATAAAGGAAAAAAAGAAAAGAAAGAACGAACCCACACACCACAGACATATCATACTTACCTCCACTGTGCAGCTCATTTTGCACAGAGTGGCCCGAACTTCCTCCTCTGGGGTCCCCCGGCAGCTCTCGCAGCTCCTCCCCGCATCTGATAACCCCCTAGAAGAAAGCGCTCTCCCGAGGGGTGTTACCTTGCGGACGCGCCCCTGAGTCCAGCATTTGCGTCCACAGACACGAATGCCGGACTCGGCACCACTCCCCGCGTCATTGGATTTGATTGACAGCAGCGGGAGCCAATGGCTGCGCTGCTATCAATCTATCCAATTAAGAACTGGGACACCATGGAGAGAGGAACAGCGCGTCCCCGCCGAGGGAAATTCGGGGCCAAGTAAGTAAAACATGGGGGGGGGGGGGGGGGGGGGCGGGCGGGGGGTGACTGCCAGGGATTTTTTCACCTTAATGCGTTAAGGTGAGCAAAAAAATAAATAAATAAAACACGAGGGTTTACAACCCCTTTGAGAATTTAACTTTTCCTGGAGCTCAGCTGTAAAAAATTTTAAGCCCCATAAAATACTGTATATTGTGCCAAGTTTCTAGCTGGTCAACAAACATTCTACTGAATCTACTGAATATATGTAAAAGCCTTTATCAAAGTTTACCGCACATAACAGCAATCAGTGTTGTGTATCCAGAGCTCACCTCCTCTAGATTCGCCATGCACATGATGTAAAGTTTGGAAGGGAAAGGGAATGGAAGAGGAAAGCGGTTGCTGTCACTGCGCTGGTTCAGGGTCGATAGAGAATGTTGCAGAGATCCTCTTCCTATGCCCAGGCATCCATCCGTAACCAGGACAACCTAACCAAAGAGAGGCGGGTTTTACCATATAAAAGCCATTGCATTCATAATATGATATCTAAACAACAGATAAATATTCACACTTGTCTGTATTTCTACAGCAAAAAGCACATCAATTCACAAGAATTCTACCGCATAAAAATGCATTTCAATAATAAATCTAATTTCTATGTGTCCGGTTCACATCCATGCACTGAGGACTAGGCTGCTGTTTTAAAAAGGAATTCTATGGAAAAAAAAAAAAAAAAAAAAGGGAAAGACAGGAGGGCAGGGCCCATGTAACTTACCCCCCTCAGCAGTGTTAATTTAGTTGACAAAAATAACACTATTTTTAGTAAAATTCAACCAAAAAGCCATTTTAGTCAATCAAAAGGAGGACGGCAAAGTAAAAATCAAAATTTGGTCACAAATTTGAACACTGTACACTAAATCTGAACACTGTATCGCAATGGCGAAGCCCCGGTTCACACCAGTGTGGTTTTGAAGTTGCGCTGCTTTAGCGCGATTTCAAAGATGCAGATCACTGCAATTTGGCCCTCCGATCATTGCGGCTTGTGACTTTGCTTAACAAAAGTCTATGCAAGTCGCAATGAAATAGGAACAAAGTAGTGCAGGAACCTTTTTTCCAAAGTCGCTGCAACAGGAGTCACGGCAATTTGAACGGTTCCATTGCGGCAACGGGGTGTGACTTGTCGTGCGCTTTGGAACGGTCAAATTGCATGACATATCGCACCGGTGTGAACGATATCTGTCTGTACTGCATGTTCAAACCTTAAAAGTGTTACTAAACCCACAACAGTAAAATCAGTCTGTATACGCAGTAAAGCATGCTTGTTATACTCACTGTAGAATCTAAGGGGTTAATCCTCTGCATTGTGTAAAAAGTCTAATCCTGTCTTCTCTGATCCGCCCCTTCTTTTACTGTCCCCTATCCATCTGCTGAAAGAACAGAGCCCTAGGAGGCACTCTGCACATGCTCAGTCTGGTGTGCATTGGTACAGAGTTTTTACTTTTTTGGGGGGAGGGTGCATGTGATCAGCACAGAGCCAATCAGCACTGTCCATACAAAGTCAGGGGTCTTGCAGCCTCATAGGACAGTCAGAGGAGAATGAAAACTCCTCCTACAAGCTTTAACCAGACACTGATAGAAGTCACAAGACTTCTATATACTGCTGATGATAAACTGCTAAAATACCTTTTCTATTTACTAAAATATTTGCATTTCCATGTTCTGTGTACTGTGGGAGACCAGATATAGTGACTGCAGAGTCCTGGGTTTAGTAACACTTTAATATCATAAATAAACAGGTTATTAGATTTTTACTCCGGGATTATATGAGTTTGGAAATTCTAGAGAAATGCATTACAATTTAACAAAACCCATTCGACTTTTAGTTAACTAAAATGTACTGGAGGAGATTTTTGTCGACTAAAATACAGCTAAAACAATTCAGATGACTAAAAATACAAGACAAGGCAACGTCCGCTTACATTCCCTTGACCAGTGGTCTCCAAACCGCGGCTCGGGGGCCGGATTTGGCCCTTTCCTTGCCTTTATCAGGCCCTTGGGACACTATCCCTACCACTGATACACGGCACTATTCCTTCCGCATCAACAATGGGGCATAATTCCTACCACTGACCCAAACATTGGGGGCACAATTCTCCCCAATGACACCAAGGATAGGATACTACAGCCGTGGTCAAAAGTTTTGAGAATGACACAAATATTAAAATTTTTCACAAAGTCTGCTGCTTCAGTCTTTATGATGGCAATTTGCACATACTCCAGAATGTATGAAGAGTGATCAGATGAATTTGCCATAAAAATGAACTTAAAGTGGAGTTCAACCCAAAAATGGAACTTCCGCTTTAAGTGATGGTGACCCCCTGTCATTTTTTTTTGGGGAGGATACCCTTTTTAGAGGCACCCAGCTCCCACTTCATCCCTGGGCTCCAGAAGGAACATCACCTCTCTCCCCTCCCTCCCTGCAATCTTCTGGGGCACATCACAGGTCCCAGAAGATCGCCCAGCCATTCACAGCGCAGCTTGTGCATGCTCAGTGCGTGCCCGGCTGTGGCTTCATAGTTATAATGCCGGCGCCACAGAGAGGAGGGGGGGGGGGGGGAGGGGAGCGGGGCTTCTATCGCCCACATCGCTGGACCGTGGGACAGGTAAAAAAAGTCAGCAGCTACACTTTTTGTAGCTGCCGACTTTTAAAATGGGTGGAACTCCACTTTAATTACCCCCCCCCCCCAAAAAAAAAAATAATTCCACTGCTTTTGTGAAGAAGGCTCCAGAGCGCCCAAGAAAGTCCAGCAAGCGCCAGGACCATCTCCTACAGTTGATTCAGCTGCTGGATCGGGGCGGCACCACCAGTGTAGAGCTTGCTCAGGAATGGCAGAAGGCAGGTGTGAGGACATCGGCACGCACAGTGAGGAGAAGAATTTTGTTGGATGGTCTGGTGTCAAGAAGGGCAGCAAAGAAGCCACTTCTCACCAGGAAAACCATCAGGGACAGACGGATATTCTGCAGAAGGTCCAGGGATTGGACAGATGAGGACCGGGGGGAAAGTAATTTTCTCTGGTGAATCTCCTTTCAGATTGTTTGGGGCATCTGGAAAAAAAAACCTTGTCAGGATAAAAAAAAAAAAGCTGAGCGCTACTATCAGTCCTGTGTCATGCCAACAGTAAAGCCTCCCGAGACCATTCATGTTTGGGGTTGCTCCTCAGCCAAGGGGGTGAGGGGCTCACTCACAATGTTGCCTAAGAACACAACCATGAGTAAAGAATGGTACAAAAACATCCTCCGAGAGAACCTTCTCCCAACCATCCAAGAACAGTTTGGTGAGGAACAATGCCTTTTCCAGCATGATGGAGCACCTTACCATAAGGCAAAAGTGATAACTAAGGGGTTTGGGGAACAAACATGGAAATTTTGGGTCCTTGGCCTGGAAACTCCCCAGACATTAATCCCATTGAGAACTTGTGGTCAATCCTCAAGAGACGGGTGAACAAAAAACCTCACAAATTCTGACAAACTCCAAGCATTGATTATGCAAGAATGGGCTGTCATCAGTCAGGATGTGGCCCAGAAGATGATTGACAGCATGTCCGGGAGAATTGCAAAGGTCTTAAAAAAGAAGGGTAAACACTGCAAATATTGACTCTTTGTATAAACTTCATGTCATTGTCAATAAAAGCCTTTGACACTTATGAAATGCTTGTAATTATACTTCAGTATACTATAGTAACATCTGACAAAAAGATCTAAAAACACTGAAGCAGCAGATTTTGTGAAAATTAATATTTGAGTCATTTTCAAAACTTTTGGCCAGGGCTGTATTCCTCCCACTGAGAACAATGGGGCACTATTCCTCCCACTGAGAACAATGGGGCACTATTCCTCCCACTGAGAACAATGGGGCACTATTCCTCCCACTGAGAAGAATGGGGCACTATTCCTCCTGCTAATACCAATGATGGGGTATGCTTTACTCCCATTAACACTAAGGCATTTTTTACTCATACTGGCCACAGTCCGGCCCCCTCCAAGTCTAAAGGACAGTAACCTGGCCCTTCGCTCAGAAAGCATGGAGACCACTGCGTTTGGCCATAGGAATGCATTGCTTTCTGTTTTTTTATCCGTCAAGAGACAGATGAAGAAAAAAAAAACAAAAAACAAACGGAACACCCGTGTGAAAGGGGCCCAAAGAGGATACAGCTTTTAATTAATTCAAACCGTTTCAGGTAATTAGATGTGCTAAAAGTGTAGATAAGATCTGTTTAAAAGTAAACGACTTAGAAAATGAACCCAAGATTATCACGTCGTTGTGGAAGGTAACATTTACCTGGCAGGGAACATTTGCCCCCCATTCCTGTTGGACCACATTGGACACTCCTTGAAGAGCAGACTCTAAGCAGGTCTTGTCATAATCATCCATATTACTCAGTGCTTCCTGGGAGAAAAATAAAATATGCATTTTTAAAGCCCAACTACAGCCAAACTTTTTTTTTTTTTTTTTTTTATATAGATAGAACATAGAAGAATTAAAGCAAAACTCCAGGTAGGCTTTCACTTTAGTTTGTTTGGGCCAAGCTGGCCCAGACACAAGATGTTCTTTACTTGTTGATGCGGCCGCTGTCAGCGCTGTATAAACTGAATGTAGCACCAGTTACATACAACGCTGTGTTTTGGCAGCAGTATAGGGATTTCCGGTCTGCTGCCGATGTTCTGACAAAATGAGCAACCTGCGTCACTTCCTGTGACGTGGAATCGGCTGCATCGCCAAACCGTGCTCACTGCACATGCGCAACGCGTCATACATGCCTTCAGTGGCAGACGTCAGGGGAACAGAGGAATTTGCTTGACAAAATGCTCGACCGACTACTGCGCATGGCAGAAATCAACTAACACTTACGAAATTTACGTTGCTAAGCCCATCTTGGTACACCTTACACTCGACCTCATCACACTCACAGTAAGAAGGTGGGGCAGCGGACATCTTGCTACTATATTTATGGTTGAACTACCCCATTTCCCCGAAAATAAGACCTAGCGTGATTGTCAGTGATGGCTGCAATATAAGCCCTACCTCCCAAATAAGCCCTACCTTGTTTCCCTGAAAATAAGACCTACAAGGACTTTAACTAGGGCTTATTTGGGGGGTAGGGCTTATATTGCAGCCATCACCGACAATCACGCTAGGTCTTATTTTCGGGGAAACAGGGTAGATGACTTGTGTCTTTTTTCAACCCGATTAACTATATTTATGTAGATAATCTCACTCGATTGCTGAAACTAGTTTGCCAATGCAAAACGGGGTTTGGTGCAGCAAGATGTCCGCTGCCCCGCCTTCTTACTGTAGAGGTGATAAAGGTAGAGTATAAGGTGTACCAAGATGGGCTTAGCAACATAAATGACGTAAGTGTTAGTTGATTTCTGCCGTGTGCATGCACAGTAGTCGGTCGAGCATTTTGTCAGGCAAATTCCTCTGTGCACCAACATCTGCCACTAAAGGCATGTATGACGCGTTGCGCATGCGCAGTGAGCATTGTTTGGGGATACAGCCGATTCCACGTCACAGGAAGTGACGCGGGTTGCACATTTTGCCAGGTTGCTCATTTTGTCAGAACACCGGAACAAAATCAAAGCATGAGATTGTAACATCCACCCGCCTATCTACTTCAGCCAATCAGAGGAAGCCCTGTATTTTTCCAAAAACGTATACAAGGCTTCCTGTGAATGGCTCAGCACCACTCAGTCCAACTTGATTTTCTTCCGCCAGCAGACAGGAAGTCCCCGTACCACTGCCAGAACACAGTACTGTATGTAGCTGATGCTACAATTTATACAGCACTGACAGCAGCTGTATCCATTAGTAATAGATGGTTTTGGTCAGCTCAGCCCAAACAAAAAAGGTGAAAAGTAGAATTTGGTCACAACGTCATCGGGACCATGTGACCTGCTCCTGCATAGCACATCTCTGGACCAGACATGGATAAAGGTGGATGTAAAACGGAAGATCTCTTTGCAAAATAATACTTGATGACGACAGACAAAATTACTAATATATATTTATTCGTGAGGAAATGACGTATATGCAGTGTCATGTTATAGCGGTAGTAAACTCTGCCACCCAAATCATGAAAAACAATACAGCCAGTATAAGTGTATTAAATCGTTCCGCCTTATTAAATTATCCCCCTGTTTTTTCTTACTTTTTTGCAGCTTAGTTTGTGTTTTACGCTTCCTGTCTGAAGCCAGCGCCATGTTATCTGTACTGCACATCTATATCGTGCGTTACTGCCGCCCTTCTATGCAGTAATGACCGAAATCTCGCGCATGCGCATTCCGGCGATGGGTGATGTACTGTCTCTCCTCTATGCTTGTGCCATGATCAGCACTGATGTTTACACCCCCCTTGCAGGCCTGGACTGGGGCAAAAAAAAAAATAAGCCCATTTTAAAAACGAGTAACCCATGATACCGGTCCCTTCCCCGCTCTCCATCCTGACAGATCCCCCGCAGAGAAAAGGAGGTGGGAACCTAGGAGAGCTGCGGGGGGGGGGGGGGGGGGGAGAGGGCGTCCGGGAAACAGCATAGTGGTGGTGGAGAGCGGGGGGGGGGGGGTCCATGAAACAGCATAGTGGTGGTGGAGAGCAAGGAAGTGGGGGCAGAGAGCATGGGTGGGGGGCTGGAGAGCTGGGGTTCAGGAACGTGTAAGTGGGGTTGCACTCTTGCAGGAATGCAGTGCCGCTGAGAGTGGATGACACATGGCACGACATCTTCCTGGATGGACTGACGGGACACAGAGTGCGGCGTGAATCGCTGCAGATACGCGCATGCGCCGATGACGTAATTCAAGTGAACAACGCTGTATTTCTACACGACGTCAAAGGTTAGGAAGAATATTAACACAGCGCCATGTAGACTGTTTATGAGAGATTGTAATGGGGGAAAGTCAGAATGGAGCGTTTACTACCACTTTAGGCTGGCTTCTCATATATGCAAATTGGATGCAAGTTTCCCCACAACCAAATCGCATGACAGGTGAGTGTGACCTGCTTTCAATAGAGCCGGTTCACACAGGTCCGGGGCAGCCGCGGGGCGGATTGCAAAAGGGTCCTGTCCGTCTTTGGGTCCGGTTCAGGTGCAAATTCAGGCAAAAACTCGGACCTGAAGCGGTGAACAGGCACGCACCGGACCCCGTGCACGAACAGGGCCTTAAGCTGAAAACATTTGCATTGAAGGCCCTTTCGGACTTCCTTTGAATATCTTTGAGGTGATTGTAGCCGTATTAGTGCACTTGTGACAGAAACAGTTACTGTCCACGATACTTTACTTCCACTAACATACAATTTTTCAGGGACAAGCTTTCGGGGTATGTCCCCATACTGCTTGTCCAGAAAGCTTGTCCCTATTTTATTGTATGTTCGTGCAAATAAAAAAAAAAAAAGTATCATGGACAGTTCTCAAATTGTTTCTGTCCTTCCAATATCATTACACTTTGATTCGCTGATATGTGCATTTGTGATTTGCTGCATTTCAGCTCGCTGTCTGATATACCTGCAGTGTGTTGTAGTCCCTGGTGAAAGGAACCATCAATTCCCACAATGAGGAGAAGACAACCAAGGCTGTGAATTCCAGCTTGTAGTTGGTGGCCATGTGTTCAAAGAGCATGGTGAGTCCGTGTGCTGCCAGGTGCTTGCGCTGGAACTCCTCTGTCCCCTCCACCGGCACGGGCCTGGTCATGGAGAGAGACACGTCCATCACCACCACTGTGGGCATGGTGCCTCAAGAGACTTCCAGACAGTCCAATAAGAAAACCTGCAACACACAAGATAGATAATGTTCAGTCACTGGTTAACAGTTAAAAGGCAATATAAACCTTCCCTACCTGCACCTCGTGTTTTTCACATACATAAGATGTGCGTTGATCGTGTATTTCATGACTCGCCCTGCTGTCTAAGCCAAAGAGGAGAGAGAGTCCCCAGAGAGCCGAGGCTCACGTGCACGGTGGTAAGTATACGGGGGGGGGGGGGGGGGGGGGGGGCGCTGCTCAAAAGTTTTTTTTTACCTTTATGCGTAGAATGTATAAAAGGTAAAATAAAAAAGAATAAAAAAAAAAAAACTTGAGCCTTTGGAACCACTTTAACCGCTTGCCGACCAGCCGGTCAGCACAATCCTGCGAGCCGTCGTAGCTGTACGTCGGCTACTTTAAGCGGGATAGCAGGCACACGCCCGCGCCTGCTGCAGTGCCGATGCTCGTGGCCAGAACAGGGACGTGTGTGTGTGTAAACGCACAAATCCTTGTTCTGTGAGGAGAGATAGATCGTGAGTTCCTAACACAGGCAGTCCCCGAGTTACGAACCTCCGACTTGCGACTCCTGCTTTCGAACGGGGGTCAGTGCGACGTTCTGCGCATGCGCGGCCACTTTTCTGCAGCGGGCACCTCGGAAAACGACGTCTGCGCATGCGCGGCTACTTGACAGAACATTGGAAAACGGCGTCTCTGCCGTTCTGCGCATGCGCTTCCAACTTATGAACATATCCGACTTAAGAACAAACCGGCAGTCCCCATTACTAATAAAACAAAAACAAAAAAAAAAGCTATAAAATCTATCTATCCCCTATTGTGTAGACGCTATTACTTTTGCGCAAACCAATATCAATATACGCTTATTGCGATTTTTTTTATACCAAAAACTTGTAGAAGAATACATATCGGCCTAAACTGAGAAAATTTTTATTTTTTTTTAAAGCAAGTAAGGGGATATTTATTATAGCAAAAAGTGCAGAATATTGTGGTTTTTTTTTTCAAAATTGTTGCTTTAAAAAAAAAACAAAAAAAAACAAAAACGCAGAGATGATCAAATACCACCAAAAGAAAGCTCTATTTCTGGGAAAAAAAGGACGTCAATTTTGTTTGGGTGCAACGTCGCACGACAGCGCACTTGTCAGTTAAAGCGACGCAGTGCCGTATCGCAAAAAATGGCCTGGTCAGGAAGGGGGTAAATCTTCCGGGGCTGAAGTGGTTAATCTCCACTTTCCATTGCTGTAAAGTAGCCATCCCAGTTTGGGTCCACACCTAAACCATCAGCTTCTTGGCAGTAAACAATACCTCATGGCAAAAAAGGCGCGCTGATAAAAAGGTTTAATGGGCAAGTTCACATTTCTACAAAAAAAAAAAAAACGTAAAAAGGTGAACAACTTCCAAATATTCCTGACCACGCCTCTGGACTCGGCTGCCATGACACCCTGTGCCTCTAGTGTAGCGGTCCGTACACCGTAATACACAGCCCCGGAGTGAGTATCCATTATAATTGTACACAATGGCAAGTGTTCAACGATCAGCACAGCCACGTTGACCAATGAAAAGCCGCTTCTTCCAGGAAGGTGCCCCTGAATAAAGCAGCACTTCTCATTGGTCAGTGTAGTCACGCTAAAGACCTAGGGAGGACCAAGCCGGCAAATCCAAGGGTCTAGTTGTTGACTGGCAATGTTTAACCTCTTATGGACCGCCCCACGCAGAATATACCGCGGCAGGGCAGCCCCCTCCTGTGCAAAAATCATGTACCTGTAGGCGATTTCGTGCTCTGGGTCCGGGGTGCGTGCGCACGCCGCCGGAGAACTTCTCCTGCTGTGATTGGACACAGTGGGAGCCAAATCAGCGGGTCCGGCGGACATCGAGACCCCGCCGATTGTTCTCAGGAGAGGCAGACCGCCGTTCTGTGAGAGGGGAGAAGATGGAGCTCTTGTGTTTCTGCCGAGCAGGAACACAGGTCTCTGTCTTCCCACAGTACAAGCACCCCCTCCCCCCCACACAGTTATAAAGTATCCCCTAGGAGCACATTTAACCCTTTGGTCGCCCCTGATGTTAACCTCTTCCCCTGCCAGTGTCATTAGTACAGTGACAGTGCATTTTATTTTTAGCACTGATCACTGTATTAGTGTCCCTGGTCCCCAAAAAAGTGTCAGTTAGGTGTCCGATTTGTGTGCAGCAAAAAAAAAAAAAAAATCCCCTCATTACTAGTGAAAATAAATAAATAAAAAAGAAAATGAAAAATTCCTTAAATCTATCACATAGTTTGTAGACGTGATAACTTTTGCACAAGCCAATCAATAGACGCTTTTTGGGATTTTTTTTTACCAAAAACATGTAGCAGAATAAATATTGGCCTAAATTGATGAAGAGATTTGATGTTTTACGTTTTTGTTTTTTTGTTGTTTTTTTTATTGGATGTGTTTTATAGCAGAAAGTAAAAAAAAATTTCATTTTTAAAATTGTCGCTCTTTTTTTTGTTTATAGCGCAAAAAATAAAAGCCACAGGAGGTTATCAAATACCACCAAAAGAAAGCTCTATTTGTGGGGGGGGGGGGGACAAAATTTTATTTGGGTGCAGCGTCGCACAACTGCGCAATTGCCAAAGTAACGCAGCACGGTATCGCAAAAAATGGCCCGGTCTCCTTTATTTCATTTCAGTCCGTAGGGTTCAATATTGTGTTGGTTCACCCGATGTCCGCCGACACCCGCTGATCATTCGGTACACAAGCAGAACAGCGATCTGCCTATGTAAACAAGGCAGATCGCTGTTCTGTCAGTAAGGAAGGCATGGATCCTGTGTCCGGATAATAACCCCTTCCCAGCTGGTGTAACTATTACAGTGACAGTGATCAATGCTAAAAATTTGCACTATTAGGGTCACTGGTCCCCCCCCCCCCCCCAAAAAAAAAAAAAAAAGTGTCCGAATATCCGCCGCAATATCGCAGTCACCCCTATTACTAGAATAAAAAGTCCATAAAATCGATCCCATATTTTGTTGAAGCTATAACTTTATAACTTTTGCACAAACCAATCAATATTTGCTTATTGGGATTTTTTTTACCAAAAACCATGTAGCAAAATACATACTGGACTAAATTTAGGAAGAAATTTGATTTTTCTTCACTTTTTCAAAATTTTAGGTCTTTTTTTTTTTTTTTTAGCAAAAAAAAAAAAAAAAAAACCCCACATGAGGTGATGAAATACCACCAAGAGAAAGCTCTATTTGTGAAAAAAAAAAAAATGTTTTAAATGGATACAGTGTTGCATGAATGCGCAATTGTCATTTAACCACTACAGAGCGCCGCACGCCGATATACGTCCTAACTTTGAAGAGGGATATCTTTGTTATGGCAGCAGCTACAATGTTTCCCCGAAAATAAGACCTAGCGTGATTGTCGGTGATGGCTGCAATATAAGCCCTACCCCCCAAATAAGCCCTAGTTAAAGTCCTTGAAGGTCTTATTTTCAGGGCAGGGCTTATTTTCGGGGAAACAGGGTAGGGCTTATTTAGGGGGTAGGGCTTATATTGCAGCCATCACCGACAGTCATGCTAGGTCTTATTTTCGGGGAAAGATAGTAGCTGCTGCCATAACAAAGATATCCCTCTTCTTCGGCGGGCGGTCCGGTTTCCGATAATAGTGGTCCCTGCGGCGGATTTGGCACGAGATCACTTTTAAATTGGTGGAGGGAGAGAAGCCCCTCTCGCAGCTCTCCGGTGCCCTCCTCCGCTTACCCCTTACCGGTAGCGGCTCCGGCTCCGGCGATCGGATCCTTCTCCTTCCTGGGTATGGAGATTAGTGAGGGAAAGATGGCCCCCACCCGACTCCATACTATTGCAGGGCGGAAGCGACGTCAAAATGTCACTTCCGCCCATAGCTATTAAAAGGGCCATTTTTTTTTTTTTTAAATTACATTTTTATTTTATTTATTTTTTTTATTGCATTTTAGTGTAAATATAAGATCTGAGATCTTTTTGACCCCCAGATCTCATACAAAAGAGGTCTTGTCATGCTTTTTTTCTATTACAAGGGAGGTTTACATTCCTTGTAATAGGAATAAAAGTGATGCAATTTTTTTTTTTTTAAAAGAAGTGTTAAAAAAAAAAAAAAAAAAAAAGGTAAAATAAACAAGACAAAATTTTTTTTAAACGCGCCCCGTCCCGCCGAGCTCGCGTGCAGAAGAGAGCGCATACGTGAGCAGCGCCCGCATATGAAAACGGTGGTCAAACCACACATGTGAGGTATCGCCGCGACCGGTAGAGCGAGAGCAATAATTCTAGTCCTAGACCTCCTCTGTACCTCAAAACATGCAACATGTAGAACTTTTTTAAACGTCGCCTATGGAGATTTTTAAGGGAAATAGCTTGTCGCCATTCCACGAGCGGGCGCAGTTTTGAAGCGTGACATGTTGTTGGGTATCAATTTACTCGGCGTAACATTATCTTTCACAATATTTAAAAAAAAAAAAAAAATATTGGGCTAACTTTACAGTCTTCTTATTTAATTAAAAAAAAAAGTGTATTTTTTACCCCAAAAAAAAGTGCGCTTGTAAGACCGCTGCGTAAATACGGTGTGACAGAAAGTATTGCAACGACCGCCATTTTATTCTCTAGGATGTTAGAAGAAAAAAAAAAAAAAAAACAAGTATAATGTTTGGGGGTTCTAAGTAATTTTCTAGCAAACTTTAACTTGTAAACAACAAATCTCAGAAAGAGGCTCGGTCCTTAAGGGGTTCAAATACGACAGCGCTGAAAATTGGCCTGGGCAAGAAGGGGGAGGGGGGAGTGGCCAGTACTGAAGTGGTTAACTAGAAGTATAAAACCAAAACACAGACTGTCTGCCTCCCATCCCCCTCCCCACTCTCATCCACATGGAGTCAGCACACCATAACAAGGCTGCTGAACTACTACTCCCAGCATGCCTCGGCCTGCTACAGCCCCCTGAACCCCATAATACCCCGACCTGCCCCCCCAAATACACAACCCAACTCACCTCTCCTCCCCTCCACTGATCAACTACACTCAGCCGGACACCTTTAGACAACAAACCAGCATCTGTGCAATCTTAACAGTCTCCCCCCCGGCAACATACACCGCGATACAAGGTTCCGAGAAAGACTGCATGCCCCAACACTGAACATGTGCAACGTCTAATGCTTTCCCCCGTCTCTGACAGAACTTCTATTATAATGGCAATAAAAACAAAAAAAAGATCGATGTACCCTTTCCTAGATACAAGTCCCCTGATGTCTAGGGCTTTCCTTAGTGACTGCATATAGATCTAACCAATGACTGACATTAACCAATTGCTGTCCAGGGCAATTGAAAAATTTTCACACAGATGTAAAAACCTGCATTTTTTTTTGCTAGAAAATTACTTAGAACCTCCAAAAATGATATATAAAATGATATATATATATATATATATATATATATATATATATATATATATTTTTTTTTTTTTTTTAATGTCAATGTTTACAAATATTTATCAAACGCAATTTATTTCTGGAAAAAATACACTTTAATAAATTTTAGTGCACACAAACACAATACCATAGTTGCCAACATTTAAAAAAAAATTTTAGGGACACTTTTTTGGCTGTAGACGGAGTCTTATTATAATTAGGGGGCGGGGCATGCATTTGTAGGTGTGGCACGGGGAAGTAAAAATGTGTCGCGCATTTCTTGTTAAAAAAAAAATGTGTCGCGCGAAGCGGCAAAAAATGGGCGTGGTTTACGCAAAATAGTGGGCGTGTCTTAAGTGGGCGTGTCTCAAAGGGGTGTGGTTAGAGGCTGAGTTGAATGAGGGATGGAGAGGGAAAGGGGGGGGGGAGAGGGATGGAGGGACAGCAGGCCCAGATCCTACACAACAATGGAAATATGTGTATTCTAGAAAGTTTAACAACCAGCAGATAAAGATACTCCAAACACCTGGTGTTAGCACTTCAATCAACCCGGCACCATGGTTGTTAGGGTGTCAGGATGATTGAAGTGCATTATTTCTATTATTACATTGTAATATAAAATGACATCATTCAACTCACCATAATGCCGAATCAGTGGGATCCCTGAGCGTGTCACCTGCCACGTCGCCTGCCACCAGGCGTCTGTCCTTGCTTCAGATGTCCCCAGCAGAGTCCGTCCTTGCATCAGGTGTCCCAGCAGAGTCCGTCCTTGCATCAGATGTCCCCAGCAGAGCCCCCCCTTACATCAGATGTCCCCAGGGGAGCCCCCCTTACATCAGATGTCCCCAGCGGAGCCCTCCCTTACATCAGATGTCCCCAGCGGAGCCCCCCTTACATCAGATGTCCCCAGCAGGGCCCCCCTTACATCAGGTGTCCCTAGCGGAGCCCCCCCTTACATCAGGTGTCCCCAGCAGAGCCCCCCTTACATCAGATGTCCCCAGTCGAGCCCCCCCTTACATCAGATGTCCCCAGCGGTGCCCCCCTTACATCAGATGTCCCCAGCGGAGCCCCCCCCCTACATCAGGTGTCACCTGCGGTGCCCCCTTACATCAGATGTCCCCAGCAGAGCCCCCCTTACATCAGGTGTCCCCAGTGGAGCCCCCCCTTACATCAGATGTCCCCAGCGGAGCCCCCCCTTACATCAGGTGTCCCCAGCGGAGCCCCCCTTATATCAGGTGTCACCAGCGGAGCCCCCCCTTACATCAGGTGTCACCAGCGGAGCCCCCCTTACATCAGGTGTCCCCGGCGGAGCCCCCCCCCTTACATCAGGTGTCACCAGCGGAGCTCCCCCCTTACATCAGGTGTCACAAGCAGAGCCCCCCCTTACATCAGGTGTCACAAGCAGAGCCCCCCCCACTTACATCAGGTGTCACAGGCGGAGCCCCCCTTACATCAGATGTCCCCAGCGGAGCCCCCCTTACATCAGGTGTCACCAGCGGAGCCCCCCCTTACATCAGGTCTAGCGGCGGCAAGCGGCGGCAAGCGGCGGCAAGCGGCAGCAGCGAAAATTTGTGAAAAAACTGATTTCTCGGGACATTTCCCGGGAAACAATAAACTCGGGAAAAGAGTCCAAATTCCGGGAATGTCCCGGGAAATCCGGGACAGTTGGTAAGTATGCAATACCCATTTAAAAAATATATATATATATAAAAGATGGGGTTACTTCAAGTAAATAGATAACCAAAAATGTCAAGCTTTAACCCCTTAATCTTCCCGGCTAGATTTGCCACCTCATCCCTTTAAACCCGAACACATATGAATTACACAGGTTCTGAGGCTAATTTATTGCAGATAAGCAACAAGTGAGTTTAATTACCACCTTAATCAGCCACAGAACCTGTGTAATTAATATTTATTCGGTTTTAAAGGGATGAGGTGGCAACCATATAGGGTTGCCACCTTTTCTTCAATTCAAACCCGAACACTTTAGCGGCGCACAGCAATTCATTTTTTTACATATATTTTGCTATTAAATAACATTTCTAATCAGACAAAGTTAATAACAAGAGTCCCCCTTTACATCAGAGTCCACAGAGTTCCCCTTTTACATCTGAACTCGCAGAGTTCCCTTTCACTGTAAGGGGGGACTCTGCAGAATCTAATGTAAGGGAGAACTCTGGGGAGTAAGGGATGCTCTGGGAACCCGGATTCAAGGAGGAACACTGAGAACTCTGATGTACAGTGAGGACTCTGATGTAAGGGGAAACACTGTGGCCTCTGGTGTAAAGGGGAACTCTGATGTAAGGGGTGCTCTGAGAACCCTGATTTGCCTTAGTGTACTCACTCAGAGGCAGGAGAGAGAGGGGGGGAAAACTTCAGTCACAAACAGGGATGGATGGTGAGCTCACTCACCCCTTGGCAGTCAGCACCTCTCATCCAGGTGGATCTGAGGCTGCTGGACTTCAAATTTCCGGCCCCAACTTTCCTTTTCGGAGGAACAGCGCCGGGGATTGGAGTGTGGGCAGACACAGAGGGGTAGGGGTAGGAGGAAGAGGTGCTCATCTGTACCTCATCCGTACCTCATCAGTGCCCATCCGTGCCTCATCCGTGCCACATAAGTGCTAATCCATGCCCCATCAGTTCTCATCCGTGCCACATCAGTGCTCACCGGTGCCACATCAGTGCTCATCTGAAATTCAAAATTCAAAAAGAATAAATTTGAATTTGCATACAAAAATAATAGATTAGAAAGGAATAGAATATACTATAATGGAATAGAAAAGAATAGAATCAAAAAAACTATAGAATAGAATAAAAAGAATATAACCATTTCCCAAAATTCAAAAAGAATAGAATAGATTAGAATAGAATAGAAAATAACAGAATCTTATAGAAAAAAACAACAGAATAGAATGAATATAACCAATTAATCTAAACTAACTCCGAAAACGTATTAAACAAATTTAACTAAACAAATTTATGTAAATATCGAATCGAAACGAAACAATTTTTTTCCTTCTGCACATGTCTACATGCCACATCAGTGCTCATCCATGCCCATCAGTGCTCATCCGTGCCACATCCATGCCCATAAGTGCTCATCCATGCCACATCAGTGCTCATCCATGCCACATCAGTGCTCATCCATGCCACATCCATGCCCATCAGTGCTCAACCGTGCCACATCAGTGCTCATCCATGCCACATCCATGCCCATCAGTGCTCAACCGTGCCACATCAGTGCTCATCCATGCCTTATCAGTGCTCATCCATGCCCATCAGTGCTCATCCATTCCACATTAGGGCTCATCCATGCCTCATCCATGCCACATCAGTGCTCATTCATGCCTATCAGTGCTCATCCATGCCACATCAGGGCTCATCCGTGCTGCATCCCTGCCACATCAGTGCTAATCCATGCCCCATCAGTTCTCATCCGTGCCACATCAGTGCTCATCCGTGCAACATCAGTGCTCATCCATGCCACATCCACGCCCATCAGTGCTCATCCATGCCACATTACTGCTCATCCGTACCTCATCAGTGCCCATCCGTGCCTCATCTGTGCCACATCAGTGCTAATCCATGCCCCATCAGTTCTCATCCGTGCCACATCAGTGCTCACCGGTGTCACATCAGTGCTCATCCGTGCCTCATCAGTGCCCATCAGTGCTCATCCATGCCACATCAGTGCTCATCGTTGCCACATCAGTGCTCATCCATGCCCTATCAGTGCTCATCCGTGCCACATCAGTGCTCATCCGTGCCTCATCAGTGCCCATCAGTGCTCATTCATGCCACATCAGTGCTCATCTGTGCCACATCAGTGTTCATCCATGCCCCATCAGTGCTCGTCCGTGCCGCATCAGTGCTAATCCATGCCCCATCAATGCTCATCCGTGCCACATCCATGCCCATCAGTGCTCATCCGTGCCACATCAGTGCTCATCCATGCCACATCTATGCCTCATCAGTGCTCATCTGTGCCACATCAGTGCTCATCCGTGCCACATCAGTGCTCATCCGTGCCTCATCAGTGCCCATCAGTGCTCATCCATGCCACATCAGTGCTCATCCGTGCCACATCAGTGCTTATCCGTGCCTCATCCATGCCACATCAGTGCTCATCTGTGCCACATCAGTGCTCATCCGTGCCACATCAGTGCTAATCCATGCCCCATCAGTGCTCATCTGTGCGACATCCATGCCCATCAGTGCTCATCCGTGCCACATCCATGCCCATCAGTGCTCATCCATGCCACATCAGTGCTCATCCCTGCCTCATCAGTGCTCATCCGTGCCACATCAGTGCTCATTAGGGATGAGCCGAACACCCCCCGGTTCGGTTCGCACCAGAACCTGCGAACGGACCGAAAGTTCGCACGAACGTTAGAACCCCATTGACGTCTATGGGACTCGAACGTTCGAAATCAAAAGTGCTCATTTTAAAGGCTAATTTGCATGGTATTGTCCTAAAAAGGGTTTGGGGACCCGGGTCCTACCCCAGGGGACATGTATCAATGCAAAAAAAACTTTTAAAAACGGCCGTTTTTTCGGGAGCAGTGATTTTAATGATGCTTAAAGTAAAAAAAAAAAAAGTGAAATATTCCTTTAAATATCGTACCTGGGGGGTGTCTGTAGTATGCCTGTAAAGTGACGCGTGTTTCCCGTGTTTAGAACAGTCCCTGCACCAAATGGAAAAAATCTCATTTAAAACTGCTTGCGGGTTTAATGTCATGTCGGGTCATGGCAATATGGATGAAAATCGGTGAGACAAACGGCATGGGTACCCCCCAGTCCATTACCAGGCCCTTTGGGTCATGTATGGATATTAAGGGGAACCCCGCACCCAAATTAAAATAAGGAAAGGTGTGGGGCCACCAGGCCCTATATACTCTGAACAGCAGTATACAGGCAGTGCAAACAAGACAGGGACTGTAGGTTTGTTGTTAAGTAGAATCTCTTTGTAATTTTGAACGGGTACATTTTTAACGTGTTTAGCTCCAGCCAAAAAATCTTTTTTAAGCTTTTTGGAAAACATAGGGAAGGGTTATCACCCCTGTGACATTTGTTTTGCTGTCTTTCCTCCTCTTCAGAAGATTTCACCTCACCTTTTATCCCAATGAAAAATGTTTTTTGAAAATTTGGGTTTTTTTGGGGGACAAGGATTGGAAAGCATCAGTGGAAAGGAGAAATTTTTTCCCATATTAACTCTTACAGGAGAGAATTTCCCTTCCTAGGGGTAGATTTTATCTCACTTCCTGTTGTCTCCTTCATTTTGCAAGTAGGAGTCGTTTGTAAGTTAGATGTTTGAAAGTAGGGTCCTGCCCTATATACTCAGCAGAAATTTGGGCCTTAGGTGTTGCTGTGGCCACAACACTGTAAGCCCTCACAGGGCCCTGCTGTGAAATATTAGATCAAGAATTGTAATTACATGCCCCTGTTGAACAGGAGCTGAAAAATTAGGCCTTAGGCACTGGTGCTGGTGCCACAACACTGCAACCCCTCACAGACACTCTAGTTGGAACGCAGGAACGAGCCCTGCTGCAAAGTATTGCATCAAAAATTGTAATTACACGCCCCTGTTAGACAGGGGCAGAAAAATTGGGCCTTAGGCACTGGTGCTGGTGCCACAACACTGCAACCCCTCACAGACACTCTAGTTGGAATGCAGGAACGAGCCCTGCTGCAAAGTATTACATCAAAAATTGTAATTACACGCCCCTGTTAAACAGGGGCTGAAAAATTGTGCCTTAGGCACTGGTGGTGGCGCCCAGAACCAAAAATGTTCTTACAAGCTATCAGCGTGATGATTGAGGAGGAAGAGGATAATTACTCAGGGATAGTCACTCAGCATCAGCATAGGCAGTCTTTAAAGGGATCTGAGATTTCAAAAAAAATTATACGGTTACATCAGCATCAGGTGCTTGGTAGCTGTGATCGGTTACCACGCCTCCAGCAGCACTGAATGTGCGTTCCGAAAGAACGCTGGATGCAGGACAGGCCAGTAGCTCAATTGCATACTGTGCAAGCTCTGGCCAGTGATCCATCCTCAAGACCCAGTAACCCAGAGGATTTTCGGTGGGAAAGGTGTCCAAGTCTGATCTTGCCCCTAGGTATTTCTGCACCATGTAAAACAGACGCTGGCGATGGTTGCTGGAACCGATCATACCTTGGGGCTGCGGACCAAAAAATTGTCTGAACGCATCGGTCAGACGGCCACCTTCTCCACCGCTCCTTCTTTGACTGACCGAAGCCTCAGCAACACGTTGTCCAGAAACAGGCGTTTGTAACCTCCCAGTCTCTGGGAACGCGTTGCACAGACCTTTCTGCAAGGCCTCCCGAAGATGTTTCATCCTCTGCTCCCTCTGCGATGGCAAGATAAGGTCCGCAACCTTACCCTTGTAACGTGGATCAAGGAGGGTTGCCAGCCAGTATTGGTCCTTCTCCTTGATACCACGAATACGAGGATCCTTACGCAGGCTTTGCAGGATCAGGGAGGCCATGCAGCGTAGGTTTGCTGAGGCATTCGGTCCGGAGTCCTCTGGGTCACTAAGGACGACAACGTCCGCAGCCACCTCCTCCCAGCCACGTACAAGTCCATGTGTTTCTTGGGACTGATCCCTTAAAGACTGCTGCTGATGCTGAGTGCCAGGCTCCACCTCCATACTGACACAATCTTCCTCCTCCTCCTCCTCCTCCTCCTCGTCCTCTTCCTGTGTGATCGGCGGGCACGCAGGAACACTGTCTGGATAAAGGGGGCCTTGAGAGCTAAGGAAGTCCTCCTCTTCCTGCCTCTGTTCTGCCTCAAGTGCCCTGTCCATTATTCCACGCAGCGTGTGCTCCAACAGGTGGACAAGGGGGACAGTGTCACTGATGCTTGCACTGTCACTGCTCACCATCCTCGTGGCCTCCTCGAATGGTGACAGGACAGTGCATGCATCCCTGATCATGGCCCACTGGCGTGGGGAAAAAAAAACAAGCTCCCCTGACCCTGTCCTGGTGCCATAGTCGCACAGGTACTCATTGATGGCCCTCTGCTGCGTGTGCAGCCGCTGCAGCATGGCCAACGTTGAGTTCCACCTGGTGGGCATGTCACAGATTAGGCGGTTCTTGGGCAGGTTAAACTCCTTTTGGAGGTCCGTCAGCCGAGCACTGGCATTATATGACCGGCGGAAATGCACATAGACTTTCCTGGCCTGCCTCAGGACATCCTGTAAGCCCGGGTACCTGCCCAAGAACCGCTGCACCACCAAGTTAAGGACGTGAGCCAAACAGGGCACATGGGTCATTTGTCCCTGTCGGAGGGCAGAGAGGAGGTTGGTGCCATTGTCGCAAACCACCAGAAGAGGAGGGGGTGGAGGAGAGAGGTGTGTCACAATCATTAGCATTTTGGAGGCGTGGTGGCGGAACAACCTCCAACACTACTGCACCTTGTCCTGCATCCTTCCCAGCTGCCAGCAGAGTCACCCAATGCGCCGTGAAACTTAGGTAACGTCCCTGTCCATGCCTGCTGGACCATGAGTCAGCGGTAATATGCACCTTACCGCTGACCGCCCTGTCCAGCGAGGCATGGACATTGCCTTCCACATGCCGGTAGAGAGCCGGAATCGCCTTCCGTGAGAAAAAGTGGCGTTTGGGTACCTGCCACTGAGGAACCGCACATTCCACAAACTCACGGAAGGGGGCAGAGTCTACCAACTGAAAAGGCAGCAGTTGAAGTGCTAGCAATTTTGCCAAGCTAGCATTCAACCGCTGGGCATGTGGATGGCTGGGAGCAAACTTCTTTCGGTGGTGCAGCAGCTGGGGCAGGGAAACTTGCCTGGTACAATCTGACGTCGGTGTACCAAAAGCAGATTGCCCACAAGTACTTGGCTGTGACACACCTAATTCTACACCTTCATTCCTCTCACTGCAGGTCTCAGAGAGGACTGGAGGTCTAGTGGGGTTGGAAATCTCAGCTGATGAGGAGCAAGGAGAGATCCTCTTTGTTCTTTGGTGTGGGTCTTTTAGATACGCTTGCCAACGAACTGCATGGCAGGTCAACATATGTCTGGTCAAGCATGTGGTACCCAAGCGGGAGATGTTTTGGCCACGTGAGATACGCTTGAGACATATGTTGCAAATAGCAGCGGTGCGATCTGATGCACTCGTCTCAAAAAAGGCCCACACCAAAGAACTTTTTGAATAACGCGCAGAGACTGCAGCGCCCTGCACATGTGGAGCTTTGGGGTGTGATGCAGTCAATGTGCTGCCCTTAGGCTGGCCCCTGGAGGGCATCCTGCCTCGTTGGTGATGTGCCGCCTCCTCCTCCTCCTCCTCTCTCCTATCAGGCACCCACGTTGAGTCAGTGACCTCATCATCCCCTCCCTCCTCATCACTGGAGCAAACCTGGCAGTATGCTGCAGCAGGGGGAGCATGTCTGCCAGATTGCTGTCCTTCTTGGGCACCTCCTCTGTCCGTGCTCATGTTACTGCCTTCATCGAGCTCAGTATCATCATCAGAGCCTTCCAAACGCTGGGCATCCTCCTGGAGCATGTACCCAACACTGTGGTCAAACAGTTCGAGGGACTCCTCAGGAGGACATGGTGGAGCTAGGGAAGGAGTCACTGATGACATTGAGCCGAGGGAAGAGGCCGCTGCTTTGCCAGACAAAGCACCCTGGGCATGGGTGAGAGAGGATGAGGAGGATGAGGACGGCTTGGTCATCCACTCGACCAAGTCTTCCGCATGTTGCGGCTCAACGCGGCCAGCTGCCGAAAAAAAGGCCAAGCGTGTCCCATGGCCACGTGCTGATGAGGATGCACCGTCTCCACGACCAGCACTAGACACAGAGCCTGCTTGCCCTCTCTTATTGGCTTGTGACTGTCTGCCTCTCCTTCTTGGCCTTCCAGACATACTAATGGCCTGTAGCTGCACTAAGCTGGGATATATATATATATATATATATATATATATATATATATATATATATATATGTACTGATACTGCAGCTAGCAAAATCAACTGCCTGCCTGTAGTATGAGAACACCACCAACCTTCTACAGGTAGCTTTAGCTGAACACTGTGAGGTGGACGCACCCCACTAACTTGTAGGTTTAGCTGAACACTGTGAGCAGGACGCACTGCACTGACTGTAAATAGTCTAGCTGCCTGACAGTGGTACTAATAGGATCAAAAGAACACCAGTAATTTTCTTCAGGTAGCTTTATATACTGTAACAAGACAAGCCTGCCTGTCAGTAGGAAGATAACAGGAACGGATCTAGCTGAACACTGTGAGCAGGACGCACTGCACTAAATGTAAATAGTCTAGCTGCCTGACCGTGGTACTAATAGGATCAAAAGAACACCAGTAATTTTCTTTAGGTAGCTGTTAATACTGTAACAAGACAAGCCTGCCTGTCAGTAGGAAGATAACAGAAACGGATCTATGTTATATTCTTAATATCTAAATTTTAATTGGCTTTATTGAAAAGAATATGCATTTTCCATAATTGTTTGAATGACAGGACTTTGAGCTAGTGATACCCAAATGGCCATTCATTGACTGAAAATGCAGGTCAAGACCCTGTCAGAATTTGATGGATTTTGTAAATATATGTATGGGTCTTCCTATGTAACCGATACTTTGTTTGATTTAAGCGTTTATGTTTTAAGAGGTTAGTCTGAAAGCCTCTCACATATATCTGGTTTCATGTTTAAAATGTTTGGTTAAAGTGAAAAACAGATGGTGCTCTCTGTTAGAAGGTGGAGAAAAAGGGAGTGTATGGGAGGGATTTGTGTTTGGGCGCGAATTTGAAAGAATGGGTTCATATAGACACAAGGAATCCAGTCTTCGGGCTCACTCTTCACACAGATTCCTTCCAAGACATACACCTATTCAAGCCAGGACACAAGAGGTTAATCAGCCATCTTAAATGAAGTAACACAAAGGAAGCACATGCCTTTGACTCAGATCTTTGAAACAAATGAATTATATTTGAACATTTTTTGCATATATGAAACAACACTAATTCTGAATATGAATGTACTATTTTTGTAAGTATTTTCCAAGTTTATGTGTGTACAATAAAACACACGGTTTTGATTTAAGCTGACTCAAGAAGAAATAATTCCAAAATTCGTCTCACGAGAATCATCATTATTGAAGGCTTTTTATACAATAATAAGCCATTTATTTCATTGGCGGACGCCAGCCAGTTTCAATCGTCAGAAGTTTTATGCCACTTTTCCGTTGTTCAGAGGGGAAACGTGATGAACAGAAAACTTTAAAATTATTGAAAGAACCTAGAAGAAACGCCAGATTGATGTTTTTGATGTTTGATTGCGTGAAGACCAGAGGATTTTGGAAATTCTGAAGTCTTGACAGACGGTTTAATTCGAGTCCAGCGGAAAACGGAAAAGTTTTATATTCGGTGAGTACCAAAATATGGAATTTATAAATGTTATAGCTGAAGGAAGTAAGTTAGAATTTGAAGGTTTAGCCAGCTATATTTCAGACACTAAGTTATGGCAATCAATGTATAATCAATGCCTACAGGCAAATAAAGAAATTGAGAAGAATAGATTTTCATTAGCTAAATCTAAGAGAAAATTAAGTAATATAATGAAATTAGTCTCAGTCTTCAATGCCATGGTTTTTGATATGCCAGGAAAACAAAGTCAAAGTGTAACAGAAATTGCACAAACACAGGAGAATTTACATATTGAACAATTAATGATTGAAAAAGATGCATTAGAACATAAAATGAATGCATTATTGGAATCAGTTAAAGAAAAAGAAAGTTGTATTGCTTTTTTAACTCAGAAAGAAATTGAACAAGAGAATGTTATAAGTTTGCTTAAAACGCAATTATTGCAAGCTCAGTCTTCTGCACATGCTCAGTGTTTAGCTTATGAACACGTGACAAAGTCAGAGGCGAGGGATGATGATGCTGATTCTGGATTTGACTCAGTGGGGTCATTTGAGGAGGTTAATATTTCCTCAGACAATGAAAGTGTGAAGTCTGTTGATTTGAATATTAGTAATATTCAACAGAAATTTAAATTTTCACCGCCATATACTCAAAGAAAGGTATATGCAAAAAAACCAACTCTTAAATGTTTAGTTTGCAAAAGAGAGGGTCACATAGCTAGGTTTTGTGTGATGGCTAATAATAATGATATACAAAAGAGGTTGTATTATCCAAAAACGATGCCAAGGCGCTATGAAGTGTATTCTGTGCGCTGGTGTAGTAATTGGAGGTATAGAGGCCATAATAATCAAACTAATTTCCCTTTTGAGACCCAAATGCAAAGATTGCAAACTGCAAATAGTCCATTAAGACAGGAAAGGTATCACTATGTATCATATAACACTGTGAAAAACAATGTTAGCAGTCCTTAAATGAACTGCATGGATGGTAAGGATTTTCTGGTTATTGATTCTTTGATATGGATAATAAGGTTATGATTTGAGGTTCAGAGATTTGGTTTTTATTTGATATATTTTTAGAATTCAAGGATAATCCTTTTGGATTATTAATTTTTTATTAATTTTTCCCAGTTATGATTATTATGATTTTCATTTTTCATTTTTTGTTCAGATGGAACATTGAGAGGTTTAGTTCATCTGATAAGGGGTAATTGACAGCTTTGTACTCAATTAGCAAAGGATGCAGATTTGTATGGAGAATTAGTGATTTTAACCTGAATATGGTCAAAATTATGTTGTGGAAAAAACAAATATAAGATTTTCCTTCGTTTTCAGAGGTTTAAAAGTTGAATCAATGTTTTCTTCCTCATCGGATGGTATTAGATCTATATTTTTGTTAATGATAACTAGATCTAATATCATGACTTAGATGGATTTTCTATATTTAATGTACCACAACACCTACAGGTGGAATTCACTAAATTTAACTATGACAGTTTAGATCACATTGGTAAGCAAAAATTGCTTGAAATTCTTAAAGAGAAATTCTATTGGGACAAAATGGAAAAGACAGTAGACAGAGCAATTAAATATTGTCTAATCTGTGTACAAAGATATTTTAATTACTGACAGGATATGGATTAATTATGTTTTTCTAGTTTGAGGTATACTAGCAAATCTCAGTAGTGGCAGAGGATTCCATTTTATAGGTAAAATCATGCAGGTAATGTGTAAAATCTTGGGAATAGGACAGAGATTTCATGTATCATATCATTCACAGTTTGCAGGTACAGTTTTTTCAGTTACAGAGTATTCTTCATTTGATTTAATGACAGGAAGAATTATTTTGTCACTTGTGTTTCACAATGAACTATTGTTGGCAGCAGACAGCAAGGATTGATTGTGTCCCTTTGAAGTGTATTTTTCCTGCAATGCTTGTGATTTGAGAAGGGATATTAGGATGTTATTTAAAGGTATTGAATGTCATTCAGAAAATGATATTTCTTTTTGGTATTTTGTGCTCCTTTTGCATAACAGTGTTTTAGTTATAGATGATACAGGACAATTTGAACAGAATGGTGTTACATGCAGTTACTTGTATGAAAAATGGTCCCTCCACACATTTTTATGTTTGAGTTAAAAGATCATAATTTCCTTACTTTACAATATTCCTTGTTTAGGAGATTATTAAGAGACAATTTGTATATATACTGATATGTAGTATTTGTTTTAGAAGTTTAAAGAAATTTGTATTGTATAAGTTAAATGGTTACTCACAGAGCACATAGCCCCATCCTTAGGAATTTGAGAGTGTAATGACACCATACTCATTGAGAGTCTGCATCTGTGGGACTACAAGATAAAAAAGAACCTTTCTGAATAAGAAAGGAGGGGGTTTGTTTTTTTAGGAGTAGAATGCCTGTAACAGAGGTTTTTGGCAGACATGCATTCCAGTAGACGTTGCAACAGACATTCACTCCAGTATACACAAGACACATATAAAGCATGAAAACTGTTGTTATATCCACACACACATATTTGATTCTTGTAACATTTTGTTATTTTATTATTAAAACCAAAATTATCTTTTATTCAAGATAAACGGTTTATCAAGATTGATGATTTAAATCAAAAATTAGATGTTGTTAGCATTAGTTTATACAGAAAGAAAAATGGTGATTAAAGAGTTGCCATGTGTAAGGTCACACCCAGAGATGGTGAGATACACGTCACAGGCGGAACTAAAGGTTCAGGAGAAGTGGACCATGGCAAAGTAATTGAGAAGGTCCATTGGACATCTTGGATGTTCAAGGGACAATGGTATTAGTTCAAGGATTTCTCAATTTAGTGAAAAAGCATGTATAAATAAAAATGTGGGTATAACAAATGTAATATTCTGAGATAAATGATGCTGCTTTTATTTTTCCTAGGAATGAATTATATTTCATTAACCTGGAGGAATCATGGATTCCAAAAAAGAAGAAAGATGACAGTTCAATAAAAGAAAGTGTTAAAGAGAGAAGATTTATCATCATCACAGGATTCATCTTTTCCCTAGTGACAATTTTATCTGTGGTAAAATATATCACAAACTGTTCCAGCTATGCAGAGGTTAACAGGATTGAAGAATTACACAACAAAGACATTACATTATTCAGAGACAAAAGAGATCTAGACACTGATATCAATATAGATGATAAAAGTGATAAAGACATTGATATTAATACAGAGGACAAGAGTGATAAAGATATTGATCTTAATACAAATGACAGAATATAATTCTAGATATGTTGATATTAATACAGCTGAAGATTTATATGGATATGTTTGTGTAGGTCAGGGATATGAGTGCTGTCTGCAATTGTATTTCATTCATAGCAATAATATTGAGGTCAATGTTAAAATAGAATCTAAAACAAATTTTGTTAAAATGCAGGGATCTTATAGACTAAACAACAAAACTGGAACTTTTGAATGTAATATATTGTTGAGGAGTTTCTGGGCTATATATTTAAAGGGTAATGACTCAACAATTTGGTCTGGAGATGTTACTAATACTATGTCAAGATCTGGGAAAGTATTTTACCCCCTAGATAATTTTTATTACCTTTTTCAAAGTTTCCTAAAAATATTAGATTCAGAACATTTAAATATAATTGGAGATGAAAAAGGAGATGTTGTAAGAACATGGGATTTTAAAGTAACAAGACAATTAACACAAATAAGGGTTAAAATTAGTATTTCTGTGGTCAACATGATTATTCCAGAAATTTATATTTTTCCACAGTCTTTGAACATTTTTGAAGATAATGATAGTTTGCATTTGATATGTAAAACAAAAATATATGTACCTCAGGATTCATTGGTAACTTGGAAAAGGAACGATGAATTTTTGGGAAGTTTTCTTCACAGTTCTACTATGATAATTCATAAAGGAATTTATGGTAGTGTGAATTGGATCAATAATACATTTGTTTATCAACAAATGAGAGTATCTTTGAATGATACTGGTATATATGAATGTTGCATATCAATAGTAAATTATCCAATGAAATGTGCGAAGGGAAGTGTTGTTGTAAGGTCTCCTAGGAAAACTCCATGTGTTGGTAAGAAAAGTGTCTCAGCAAATCCATTTCAGATTAACCATTTCCAATCCAGAACTCTTTTGAGAGAGGGAAATTTTGTCATTATATTGTGGAACTTTAATGTTTCAGAATGGAAAATTTCTACAAGGTTCCACAATGTCAAGGACATTTGGTTAATATGGAATTGGGTATTGAAAGATGGTTTGGAATTAATAATATAAATCATAACAGAAATAAGCGTGGTATTGTTGAAGGTATTTTAGGAGGGATTGGCACAATTGGGAGTATTACTAATAGTATGGACATTAATACTTTAAAGTCTGATCTTGAGACAGCTGGTTTAGTGGGTAGTAACGGGATTAAAATACAGAGAAATTTAAATGAAATTTTAGAAAATATGGTTATTAAAACAGCTAATATAATGGGTCCATCTATTTTACATCTTCAAAATATTACTCTTGATTTAATGTTAAGTGAACAACATTCTCATATTGCCAGAGCATGTTTAGAGATCCAGACTGAATATTCCACTAATTTTAAAATAATTGCTCAAGCATTCCAGAGTGGAATAACCCCTCTTGGCATTTTACAGAATTTACCCAGAGAATATGTATATGCTATAAATCATACAGATTTATGGGTAAATAAATGGATAGGATGTAAACAGGATGTTTGTTATAGTTCTTCTATGATTCCGATAGCAGGACAAGAACAAATTTTGGTTCCAATCACTGTCCTGGGATTACCGGTCAGCAATACACAATTATTGTATTATAAATTACAGTATACAGATTTTGCATTTAACAATGAAAATTCTGAATTAGAACAATTAGATTTGTCATCATGTTTACAATTTCAGTCTAAAGTTATCTGTTTACCTAATCAAGATAAAAGTATTTTTCATTCTTGTTATCATAATCATACATTGTGTTCAGCAAGAATAGAAAAAGTTGAAACAATTTCTGAATTAGTTACTCGTGTAGATAAAAAGAAGGTTTGTTTTCAGATCATGTCAGATACAGAAAGGGTTAAAACTTTTTTCTCTTCTTGTACAAATACAGAAAACCTAAATCAAGGCTTGTATTGTATAGAAGGAGACATTGTAGCAATAAGTATTAATGGGTTTAGAACAAATTTAACAAATATGCTTATGAAAAATATAAGTGCTCTTCCCACACAATATAATATATCTCAGGTAGATGAATTTCCTTGGGAAGAATGGGCAAAAGTAATTAATAAGGATAAAGGTTTATTGATAGCTTTGGCTAAAGAACTTCAGAATGCAGAAATATTGTTTAAACATGAACAAGGTAATTTGCAAGAGATATCTCATCAATGGTCAGAATTTTCAGGAAGTAATTGGTGGAAAAAATTCAGTAATAGTGTATCAATTTGGGGAAAAACTTCAATAACCTCAGCAGCAGGAAATATTTTATCACATCCTATAGTTATTCTTTTTATTATTATTATATTATTCATTATATTCCAGTTATGTTTGATGTTTAGAATGAAAAAATTATATTATCGAATTAGAAATGAAATCAAGAAAGGAGATGATTTATTGCAAAATAAGCTTAAGAGAAAGATGGGTTTTGGTATTGCAAACTCGGTTGGTGATGGAAATACATTTGGAGTTATTGGATCAAAGTCTGAATGAATGGGACATGGATGCTATGAATGTATGATTAAAATATGATCGTTATTCATATTTCAGAGGGGAATGTTATATTCTTAATATCTAAATTTTAATTGGCTTTATTGAAAAGAATATGCATTTTCCATAATTGTTTGAATGACAGGACTTTGAGCTAGTGATACCCAAATGGCCATTCATTGACTGAAAATGCAGGTCAAGACCCTGTCAGAATTTGATGGATTTTGTAAATATATGTATGGGTCTTCCTATGTAACCGATACTTTGTTTGATTTAAGCGTTTATGTTTTAAGAGGTTAGTCTGAAAGCCTCTCACATATATCTGGTTTCATGTTTAAAATGTTTGGTTAAAGTGAAAAACAGATGGTGCTCTCTGTTAGAAGGTGGAGAAAAAGGGAGTGTATGGGAGGGATTTGTGTTTGGGCGCGAATTTGAAAGAATGGGTTCATATAGACACAAGGAATCCAGTCTTCGGGCTCACTCTTCACACAGATTCCTTCCAAGACATACACCTATTCAAGCCAGGACACAAGAGGTTAATCAGCCATCTTAAATGAAGTAACACAAAGGAAGCACATGCCTTTGACTCAGATCTTTGAAACAAATGAATTATATTTGAACATTTTTTGCATATATGAAACAACACTAATTCTGAATATGAATGTACTATTTTTGTAAGTATTTTCCAAGTTTATGTGTGTACAATAAAACACACGGTTTTGATTTAAGCTGACTCAAGAAGAAATAATTCCAAAATTCGTCTCACGAGAATCATCATTATTGAAGGCTTTTTATACAATAATAAGCCATTTATTTCAATCTAGCTGAACACTGTGAGCAGGACGCACTGCACTAAATGTAAATAGTCTAGAAGATAATAGGAACGGATCTAGCTAAACTGAATACAGTGTATATATATATATATATATATATATATATGCAACACCTGGGATGCATATATATACACAATACACTGTAAGTGCAGCTAACTGACTGACTGTTCTGCCTAATCTATCTAACTCAAATCAAATGACACTGTCTCTCTCTCTGTCTATCTCTTTCAACGCCGGAACACACACTACACAGGGCCGCCGTGCAGGCGGCCTTATATAGTGTGGGGCGTGTACTAAATCCCCTGAGCCATAATTGGCCAAAGCGTCCTTGGCCTTGGCCAATTACGGCTCTCTGTTCAGGCGGCGCTGTGATTGGCCAAGCATGCGGGTCATAGTGCATGCTTGGCCAATCATCAGCCAGCAATGCACTGCGATGCCGCAGTGAATTATGGGCCGTTACGCGCCACACGAATTTGGCGCGAACGGCCCATATCGTTCGCAATTCGACGGACGATCGAACATCCGATGTTCGAGTCGAACATGGGTTCGACTCGAACACGAAGCTCATCCCTAGTGCTCATCCGTGCCACATCAGTGCTCATTCGTGCCACATCCATTCCCATCAGTGCTCATCCATGCCACATCAGTGCTCATCCGTGCCTCATCCGTGCCACATCAGTGCTCATCCATGCCACAACAGTGCTCATCCGTGCTGCATCAGTGCTAATCCATGCCCCATCAGTGCTCATCCGTGCCACATCAGTGCTCATCTGTGCCACATCAGTGCTCATCCATGCCCCATCAGTGCTCATCCGTGCCGCATCAGTGCTAATCCATGCCCCATCAGTGCTCATCCGTGCCACATCCATGCCCATCAGTGCTCATCCGTGCCACATCAGTGCTCATCCATGCCACATCCATGCCTCATCAGTGCTCATCTGTGCCACATCAGTGCTCATCCGTGCCACATCAGTGCTCATCCGTGCCACATCAGTGCCCATCAGTGCTCATCCATGCCACATCAGTGCTCATCCGTGCCACATCAGTGCTTATCCGTGCCTCATCCATGCCACATCAGTGCTCATCTGTGCCACATCAGTGCTCATCCATGCCACATCAGTGCTCATCTGTGCCACATCAGTGCTAATCCATGCCTCATCAGTGCTCATCCGTGCGACATCCATGCCCATCAGTGCTCATCCGTGCCACATCCATGCCCATCAGTGCTCATCCATGCCACATCAGTGCTCATCCCTGCCTCATCAGTGCTCTTCCGTGCCACATCAGTGCTCATCCGTGCCACATCAGTGCTCATCCGTGCCACATCAGTGCTTATCCGTGCCACATCCATTCCCATCAGTGCTCATCCATGCCACATCAGTGCTCATCCGTGCCTCATCCGTGCCACATCAGTGCTCATCCATGCCACAACAGTGCTCATCCGTGCTGCATCAGTGCTAATCCATGCCCCATCAGTGCTCATCCATGCCACATCAGTGCTCATTCGTGCCACATCAGTGCCCATCAGTGCTCATCCATGCCACATCAGTGCTCATCCGTGCCACATCCATGCCCATCAGTGCTCATCTATGCCACATCAGTGCTCATCCATGCCACATCAGTGCTCATCCGTGCCACATCAGTGCTCATTCGTGCCACATCAGTGCCCATCAGTGCTCATCCATGCCACATCAGTGCTCATCCATGCCACATCAGTGCTCATCCATGCCACATCAGTGCTCATCTGTGCCACATCAGTGCTCATCCATGCCCCATCAGTGCTCATCCGTGCCGCATCAGTGCTAATCCATGCCCCATCAGTGCTCATCCGTGCCACATCCATGCCCATCAGTGCTCATCCGTGCCACATCAGTGCTCATCCATGCCACATCCATGCCTCATCAGTGCTCATCTGTGCCACATCAGTGCTCATCCGTGCCACATCAGTGCTCATCCGTGCCACATCAGTGCCCATCAGTGCTCATCCATGCCACATCAGTGCTCATCCGTGCCACATCAGTGCTTATCCGTGCCTCATCCATGCCACATCAGTGCTCATCTGTGCCACATCAGTGCTCATCCATGCCACATCAGTGCTCATCTGTGCCACATCAGTGCTAATCCATGCCTCATCAGTGCTCATCCGTGCGACATCCATGCCCATCAGTGCTCATCCGTGCCACATCCATGCCCATCAGTGCTCATCCATGCCACATCAGTGCTCATCCCTGCCTCATCAGTGCTCTTCCGTGCCACATCAGTGCTCATCCGTGCCACATCAGTGCTCATCCGTGCCACATCAGTGCTTATCTGTGCCACATCCATTCCCATCAGTGCTCATCCGTGCCACATCAGTGCTCATCCGTGCCTCATCCGTGCCTCATCCGTGCCACATCAGTGCTCATCCATGCCACAACAGTGCTCATCCGTGCTGCATCAGTGCTAATCCATGCCCCATCAGTGCTCATCCATGCCACATCAGTGCTCATTCGTGCCACATCAGTGCCCATCAGTGCTCATCCATGCCACATCAGTGCTCATCCGTGCCACATCCATGCCCATCAGTGCTCATCTATGCCACATCAGTGCTCATCCATGCCACATCAGTGCTCATCCGTGCCACATCAGTGCTCATCCGTGCCACATCAGTGCTCATTCGTGCCACATCAGTCCCCATCAGTGCTCATCCATGCCACATCAGTGCTCATCCGTGCCACATCCATGCCCATCAGTGCTCATCTATGCCACATCAGTGCTCATCCATGCCACATCAGTGCTCATCCGTGCCACATTAGTGCTCATCTGTGCCTCATCAATGCCACATCAGTGCTCATCTGTGCCACATCAGTGCTCATCCGTGCGTCATCCATGCCACATCAGTGCTCATCCGTGCCACATCAGTGCTCATCCGTGCCACATCAGTGCCCATCAGTGCTAATCCATGCCACATCAGTGCTCATCCGTGCCACATCAGTGCTTATCCGTGCCTCATCCATGCCACATCAGTGCTCATCTGTGCCACATCAGTGCTAATCCATGCCTCATCAGTGCTCTTCCGTGCCACATCAGTGCTCATCCGTGCCACATCAGTGCTCATCCGTGCCACATCAGTGCTTATCCGTGCCACATCCATTCCCATCAGTGCTCATCCATGCCACATCAGTGCTCATCCGTGCCTCATCCGTGCCACATCAGTGCTCATCCATGCCACAACAGTGCTCATCAGTGCCACATCCATGCCCATCAGTGCTCATCCATGCCACATCAGTGCTCATCCCTGCCTCATCAGTGCTCTTCCGTGCCACATCAGTGCTCATCCGTGCCACATCAGTGCTCATTCGTGCCACATCAGTGCCCATCAGTGCTCATCCATGCCACATCAGTGCTCATCCGTGCCACATCCATGCCCATCAGTGCTCATCTATGCCACATCAGTGCTCATCCATGCCACATCAGTGCTCATCCGTGCCACATCAGTGCTCATCCATGCCTCATCAATGCCACATCAGTGCTCATCTGTGCCACATCAGTGCTCATCCGTGCGTCATCCATGCCACATCAGTGCTCATCCGTGCCACATCAGTGCTCA
This sequence comes from Lithobates septentrionalis, assembly GCA_037952835.1. Taxonomy (NCBI): domain Eukaryota; kingdom Metazoa; phylum Chordata; class Amphibia; order Anura; family Ranidae; genus Lithobates; species Lithobates septentrionalis. The sequence goes on from JBBDGP010003347.1 coordinate 55,953, forward strand.
TCCGTGCCACATCAGTGCCCATCAGTGCTAATCCATGCCACATCAGTGCTCATCCGTGCCACATCAGTGCTTATCCGTGCCTCATCCATGCCACATCAGTGCTCATCTGTGCCACATCAGTGCTCATCCATGCCACATCAGTGCTCATCTGTGCCACATCAGTGCTAATCCATGCCTCATCAGTGCTCTTCCGTGCCACATCAGTGCTCATCCGTGCCACATCAGTGCTCATCCGTGCCACATCAGTGCTTATCCGTGCCACATCCATTCCCATCAGTGCTCATCCATGCCACATCAGTGCTCATCCGTGCCACATCAGTGCTCATCCATGCCACAACAGTGCTCATCAGTGCCACATCCATGCCCATCAGTGCTCATCCATGCCACATCAGTGCTCATCCCTGCCTCATCAGTGCTCTTCCGTGCCACATCAGTGCTCATCCGTGCCACATCAGTGCTCATCCGTGCCACATCAGTGCTTATCCGTGCCACATCCATTCCCATCAGTGCTCATCCATGCCACATCAGTGCTCATCCGTGCCTCATCCGTGCCACATCAGTGCTCATCCATGCCACAACAATGCTCATCCGTGCTGCATCAGTGCTAATCCATGCCCCATCAGTGCTCATCCATGCCACATCAGTGCTCATTCGTGCCACATTAGTGCCCATCAGTGCTCATCCATGCCACATCAGTGCTCATCCATGCCACATCCATGCCCATCAGTGCTCATCTATGCCACATCAGTGCTCATCCATGCCACATCAGTGCTCATCCGTGCCACATCAGTGCTCATCCGTGCCTCATCAATGCCACATCAGTGCTCATCTGTGCCACATCAGTGCTCATCCGTGCGTCATCCATGCCACATCAGTGCTCATCCGTGCCTCATCAGTGCCCATCAGTGCTCATCCGTGCCACATCAGTGCTTATCCGTGCCACATCCATTCCCATCAGTGCTCATCCATGCCACATCAGTGCTCATCCGTGCCTCATCCGTGCCACATCAGTGCTCATCCATGCCACAACAGTGCTCATCCGTGCTGCATCAGTGCTAATCCATGCCCCATCAGTGCTCATCCATGCCACATCAGTGCTCATTCGTGCCACATTAGTGCCCATCAGTGCTCATCCATGCCACATCAGTGCTCATCCATGCCACATCCATGCCCATCAGTGCTCATCTATGCCACATCAGTGCTCATCCATGCCACATCAGTGCTCATCCGTGCCACATCAGTGCTCATCCGTGCCTCATCAATGCCACATCAGTGCTCATCTGTGCCACATCAGTGCTCATCCGTGCGTCATCCATGCCACATCAGTGCTCATCCGTGCCTCATCAGTGCCCATCAGTGCTCATCCATGCCACATCAGTGCTCATCCCTGCCTCATCAGTGCCCATCAGTGCTCATCCATGCCACATCAGTGCTCATCCATGCCACATCAGTGCTCATCCATGCCTCATCAGTGCCCATCAGTGCTCATCCATGCCACATCAGTGCTCATCCGTGCCTCATCCGTGCCACATCAGTGCTCATCTGTGCCACATCAGTGCTCATCCATGCCTCATCAGTGCCCATCAGTGCCACTACAGTGCTTCACAAAAGTGTAAGAGGTAGTCAAGAAATGAAATGTGTAATTTATGTCCTTAGAACGCCTGATGGTGCTCCCTGCATGTTCTCTGTATGTGGCCAGGCTGTGTAGAAGTCTCACACATGTGGTATCGCCATACTCAGGAGGGGTGCATTTGCCATGTGAGAGAAAAAAACCTGGTAATATGACAACTATGTGAAAAGAAATCTGTGCGGGTTCCCGCATTGCCTCTCCCTCACAGGCAGTTCACACTGCCATCTGCGAACCGCTGCGGGTGTTAATACAAAGTTAATGACACCCCCAGATCGGTTTGCAGTTCGTAGTGCGAACTGTGATATCAGACAGGGATCAGATCGCATGGGTGTGAATGGGTGTGAACACCCAATGCGATCCGATTCCAGTGCGGGAAAAAAAGGGTCCTGCATCATTTCCGTGCAAATGCAATGCGAGTTCAGTCATACAAACTGTATGGCTGCGTTCGCATCGCACAGACATCGCATGGCAATGCGGTGCGAATCACATGCGATGTCTGTGTTCGCAATAGTGTGAACCAGGGCTCATTTTTTTGTTTTTTTACTAAAGATTTGTAGCAGTATAAATTTTGGACAAAATTTATGAAGAAAAGTTACTAATTTGCAAGATTTTATAACAGAACGGAGAAAAATGCATTTTTTACAGAAAATAAAAAACCCAGTGGTGATGATGTAGCACCCTGATGTTTAGGCAGGGTGGCTATTAAATGTATCTGCCAAGTGATAGGAGGTCAATTGATTTCACCATAGGTGTGTGCAGCCTATTGCATTAGGGTGTGCACCCCAAAGCTTAAACACACATAATTTTCTCTGCAGCCTCAGCTGCACGGGACAGTGAATGAATGGGAAATGCCATGCGCTGAGCGGCTTCCTGTTCATTCACAAACTGAAGCATAGTAAACACTGTTTAATATGCTTCAATTATGAATGAACACAGTGAGTGAGTGTGTTCATTGTTTTCATTTAGAAAAGGAAGGGGCTGGTAAACGACATATTGATTGGCCCCTTCCCCACTCTCCATCCTGAAACATGTGGGAACGCAACATGGTGGAAAGCCCAAGCAATAGGGGGAATCGGCACCGCACAGAGTGATTAGGGTGTGCCCAGGCACACCTGGCACACCCCCTGCACATGCCTATGGATTTCACCCTAATTCTGGAATTGCTGCACTTCTCTCTTCTGTCACTAGATGGCCGGGTATCTGGTGGCATTAGATAAGACAAGGGCATTGCAAGGACAGATTAGGAATGAATGGGGTGTCTCAGCCAATGGGCAGGGATTTTCTTGGGTCCCTTGGCCTGCTGGGAGAACCTATTTATTTGGGTCGAGTCAGGTGATCGGCGTTCTGTGCTACCTGGCCAGTTGTCTGGGTGGACGTGTGTTGTATTGCACCCGGCTGCTAGCCCATAAGCCTTGGGCCTATCCCGGGTGATATCTGGCTGCTAGGCTGTCTGAGAGCCTATCCCATACTTGCCAACAGTAACGATTTTTCTGGGACAATCCCAATTTTGGGACCCTTGTCCCGATCGGAGCTCTTCCTGATTGATTTCCCGGATTTTGCTTTTGTCCCGGGAAAATCAATAATGTTTTAGGCAAAAAAACGGCCGGCGGGCTACAAAAAGATGGCTGCCGCATTTCCCCTTGTGTTCAGTGGAGAGGGGAGGAGCAGCCAATCAGCTTCAGTGTACAATAGAATTGTACACTGAAGAGAGCAGCCGATTGGCTGCCCCAATGGCCTGCCCTCCCTCCCCTCTCCACTCAACACACATGAAAGGAACTGTTGCTGCTGCTGCTGGGGACATACATTGTGAAGGAGATCGCCGCTGCGCTGGGGACGCTGATGTGAGGAGGGCTCTGCTGCCTGGGGACACACATGTAAGGAGGGGCTCTGCTGCCTGGGGACACACGTGTAAGGAGGGGCTCCACTGCCTGGGGACACACATGTAAGGAGGGGCTCTGCTGCATGGGGACACCAGATGTAAGGAGGGCCTCTGCTGCCAGGGATACAGATCTGTAAGGAGGGCCTCTGTTTCTGGGGGCACCTGATGTAAGGACAGACTCTGTTGGGAGCACCTGATGTAAGGACGGACTCTGCTGGGGGCACCTGATACAAGGACGGACTCTGCTGGGGGCACCGGATGCCACCTGGTGGCAGGCGACAAGGCAGGTGACACGCTCAGGGGTCCCACTGATTCTGGATTATGGTTTGGAGTATCTTTATCTGCTGATTTGTTAAACTCTGGTATACACATTTCTATTGTGATGTAGAATCTGAGCCTGCTGTCCCTCCATCCCTCTTTCCTTCCTTCTCTCTCCTTCCCTCCTTCTTTCCTTCTTCCCTTCTTTCTCTCTCCCTCCCTCCCTCTTTTCCCATTTCTTTCTCCATCTCTCATTCATCTCAGACTCCAACCACACCCCCATTTGAACCACGCCCATATAAGCCATGCCCACTGTCCCACGTAAACCACACCCAGTTTTTCGGCGCCACGTGTGCATATCTCTTTTTTTGCTATGTCACGCCTACAAAGCATGCCCCGCCCCTAATTATAATAAGACTCCGCCTACAGTCAAAAAAAGTGCCCCAATACATTTTTTTACAATGTTGGCAACTATGCAATCCAGAAGCAAGAGAGCAGAGTAGGGTTGGGACTGCGGGCTTGTAGTCCAACCAAATAGACAGTTCCGCCGGCCGGGGAACCAGTTGTGGTCGGAGGTAGAAGGAAAGCTGCTCCACCTTGTTACCGGAGACCATTGTGAGTGAGCTCAGGCCAGTACCAGGGCAGACTACTCACCAGCTGGGTGAAGAAGTGGGAAAACTTGAGCAAGTGCCAAGCCAGGGACCCAGCGGGACAGCAGAGGTGACGCTTGTGGAGTGCCAAGCCAGGGACCTAATGTGTCAGCGGGGGTGAAGCTTGAGGAGTATCTGTGAGTGCCAAGCCAGGGACCCAGCGGTGAAGCGGGGGTGACGCTTGAGGAAGATTCTGAGTGCTAGATTGGAAGAGCTCAGGGGGTCCAGTGGCAGTGGAAAGTAAGTCTAGTGAAAGTGATATAGTGACAGTGTAACGCTAATGACGAATGTAAAGTATAACCTGTAGGGAAAATACCTAAATAAATGTGACAAAACAAGATATTAGGACTGTATACAGCTCTATGTAACACAATCAATGTGTATAACGTAAAGTCCACAATGGTGTACAAAATTAAATGTTCTTCCTGTGGGGGTATCCTCAATTACAAGAAAGTATTGGAATACTGTTCTATAGTGTGTGTGTGACGTGAAGTCCACAGAAGTGTAAAAAAAATATATATTCTCCTCGTGGGGGTGTCTTCAATAATAGGAACATATAAAATGCTTGTCTGAAGTCATTTTCAGTGACACTCTAGAGGTGAATGCATACTCTTACCAGCTATGGTGGACCCCAAATGTCATACGACAAAGGGGTCATACAGGCTTGGGATTCTATGGGATATGGATCAGATGCTGCTCAGGTACTGGACACAGAAGGATGGAACAGGTCCGGTAGGATGTCCTCAGCTCTTGGTCCGTGGATTCAACAGGTACTCTAAAACCAAGCGATCATCACCCAAACAGTTCCCGCATAGGCTCCAAAGGTTACACATGTAAAAAAGGGAAGGAGGACTCCAATGGTGCAGGTCAAACCAGGATGGTTTTAATGGTAAAGGTCAATGGATAAACACTGGTATAATAAAAGTGATCACAAAAAGGGACAATAAAAAGATGAAGGCAATGTGGGATACAAGGAATGCTGGCCCAACGCGTTTCGACACTAAGAGGTCTTCAACTGGGGCAAAACCCCCGCTAGCGGCCGAAGAAGGGGTTAAAATTGCCCGTGCTCCGGTGATTCCCGAAACGCTTTTCAGGCGCTTTGGAAGCGCTGCCGATTCATTCCAATAGGCAGAGGCGGTGGAGGAGCGCTGTATACACCTCTCCCGCACCGCCCCAAAGATGCTGTTTGCAGGACTTTTTTTCCCGTCCCGCAAGCGCACCGCCCCGGTGTGAAAGCACTCTGGCTTCTACACTGAGGAGGCAGTTCTCAGGCGCTTTACATGCGCTATTTTTACCCGCTAAAGTGCCTGAAAAGCAGTGTGAAAGGGTCTAAGTGGTTAAAAAAGGGTCCTGTGTGCGTTTTTCAGTGCAGTTCAGGTGCGATTTCAGTGTCAGATTCGCACCTGAATCGCACCTTAACTGCTGAATGAAAACCGTACCGGACTCCGGTAAACCTTTGCCAATATGTGAACCTTGCCTTAAAGTATTCCACCGCAAGGTAAATCTTTTTTGATAAAAACCCGACTTCAAACTTATCACGGAAATTTTTTTTTTACGAGAAAGATTTGTCTCTCTTCCTCCGGCATGCAGCGGCTTCTCTCCTGGGAGAAGGAAAGTACAGCGCTGCTCTATAATCTCCTTAAATCTGCAGGTATTAGTGTGGATTGGACTCTGCTCTTCAGTGTGTCCTTCATACCTGACCCTCAGCAGATTTGAACTGGTGCAGATTTGCTGGTGATGGGGACACTTCTGTTGCCTTCTCCTTAGTCCACCTCTCCTGGCCGAGCTTCACGTACCCCGAGGACTCAGGGGGCGAATGCTTCCCCCAAACAACCTGCCCCCTCTTCTCATCAGGTAGGTGTCACAGGCTACAAGAAGGTCATACGTGTTAGGCTTAATTGCATGTTAAGTGACTTTGATGATATCAGTAGAATAAGTGTGACTATAAACTCCAAGGCTGCACTCACACCTGAGCGTAGCGTCTTTCGGCGTGTTTCTGGCGTTTTATTGCAAGTTTTTTCATGCACAATCTTGACGTGTTTTTATGCGGCGTTTTTGAGCTTTTCCGTTTTTTTTTTATTAACCAAATTTTACTATCATCTGTTGCTAGGTTTGTTTTAGCTTTTTTTCTATCAGCTTTTATTTCTTTTTTTTATTCATATTTTATTATTATTATTATTCATTTATTATTATTCTTTTTTCGTTAGGGTAAGGGATTAGAGTTAAGGCTAGGGTTAGGATTAGGGGTTGGGGTTAATATTTTCTTTATTGTCTTATTATTATTTATTCATTTTTGTTAGGGTTAGGTTGTTAATACTACTACTGTTACTAATAACAATAAATGAATAAATAAATGTAAAATAAATACATAATTAATTATTATTTATTTATTAATTATTTATTATTAATTATTTATTTAATTATTTATTACTAAATATTTATTTAATATTATGTAGTATTAATTTACTGTATTTATTTATTATTTATGTATGATTATTTTTATTTACTAATCATACATAAATAATAAATAAATACAGTAAATTAATACTATGTAATATTAAATAAATAATTAACCCCTAACCCTTTAAAAAATAAAAATAAAAAGTAAAATAATAAATAAACACCCTAACACAAAACAAAAAAATAAAGGTTAGGAGTTAATTATTATTTAGTTATTTAAATTATTATTAGTGTTGTTAATTATTATTATTATTATTATTAGTAATAATAATGTATTTTTTGGTGTGGGTTTGGGTGGGGTTTTTTTTAAGGTTAGGTTTTAATGATCATTTACTTGTTTATTATAACATATTATTATTTATTTTTTTATATTTATTATTTATTTACAATGATTTTTAGTTAATTGCATATTTATTTTACATTTATTTATTTATATATTACTACAATTTTTTTTTTTTTTACATGTTTTCATTTGAGCAGAAAATCACGCAAAAACGCACAACAAAATGGGTGATTGCACAAAATAATAATAATAAATTAATAAGTAAATGTAAAATAATAAGTAAATAAAAATAATCATACATAAATAATAAATAAATACATTAAATTAATACAATATAAAAATAAATAAATAAATAACCCCTAACCCTTAAAAAAAAAAATACAAGAAATAATAAACACCCTAACCCTAACACAAAAGAAAAAATAAAGGTTAGGGGTTAATTATTATTTATTAATTTTGTTATTTAAATTATTATTATTATTGTTATTATTAATAATGTATTTTTTGGTTTGGGTGTTTATTATTATTATTCTTTTATTATTATTATTATTATTATTATTATTATTATTATTATTATTACATTAATAATATTAATAATTTGTTAAAAACAATTAAAGTTAGGGGTTAATTATCATTTATTCCTTTTTTTATTATATATTATTAATTAATGAATTTATTTATTATTTATTTACAATGATTTTTTGGGTATTTGCATATTTATTTTACATTTATTTATTCATATAGTACTACTATTTGTTTGTTTTTTTTGTTGTTTTTTTTTTTTTTCATTTGAGCAGAAAATCACACAAAAACGCACAACAAAACAGGCGAAAGCGCACAAAAAAGTGCAAATTGCACGTTTCTATTCATTTTTTTTGGAATAAAAACGTGGCAAAAACACTCAGATCTGCCCAATCCGAGCTACAAAAAAAGCTCCAGAACTTTTTTGAGCCTCAGGCATTTGGCTTCAGGCTACTTGGAGATGGAGATGTGACTCAGCTCCATAGAGAATAATTGATTTTTTTTTTCCCTCCCTGAGCCTTTCAGAGCTTCGCGCTACAAAACGCTGAGGTGTGAATGGGGCCTAAGGGTCATAATGCTGAATTTTTCTACCTAAGAATACGGTAACCTTCTTTGTATATACCTCTAAGACATTGCGGGGGGGTTATTAAAGGAGAAGAGCATGTTCGCTTTGTAAGGGAATTTTCACTTAGCTTAGTGAAAGGGGGGAATCTGTGTTAACTTTAATCATCCTATCAGGCTTAAGCAACATTCCTGTTTTTTTGTTTTTTTTTGTTAAATCAAATGTTTTTAAAGCATATGTTACATTTAGACATTGGGTATGACCGACAGATATTACTTTATTAGAGGGGACGAAACAGGCTGGACCAGAGGAAGATAACAACAGGGACTGTATCACATTTTTTGGACCCTGTTTTTTTTTTTTTTTCTTTATTTTTTTTTTCCTTGCATGTGATTGGATATTTTTTGCAAAGTGAATATTCACTAACATAAGTAAAAATTCTCTTTTAACCATTTGCTGACCGCCCTATAGAAGTTTTACTGCTACAGGGCGACAGCTGTGCACTAGATCACGTATATACAGTGCCTTGAAAAAGTATTCATACCACCTAAAATTTTCCACATTGTGTCATGTTGCAACCAAAAACATAAATGTATTTTATTGGGATTTTATGTGATAGACCAACACAAAGCGGCACATAATTGTGAAGTGGAAGGAAAATGATAAATGGTTTTCAACATTCTTTACAAATAAATATGTGAAAAGTGTGGGGGGCATTTGTATTCAGCCCCCCTTTACTCTGATACCCCTAACTAAAATCTAGTGGAACCAATTGCCTTCAGAAGTCACCTAATTAGTAAAAAAAAAAAAATAATCCACCTGTGTGTAATTGAATCTCAGTATAGACACAGCTGTTATGTGAAACCCTCAGAGGTTTGTTAGAGAACCTTAGTGAGCAAACAGCATAATGAAGGCCAAGGAACACACCAGACAGGTCAGGGATAAAGTTGTGGAGAAGTTTAAAGCAGGGTTTGGTTATAAAAAAAAAATATCCCAAGCTTTGAACATCTCACGGAGCTCTGTTCAATCCATCATCCGAAAATGGAAAGAGTATGGCACAACTGCAAACCTACCAAGACATGGCCGTCCACCTAAACTGACCGGCCGGGCAAGGAGAGCATTCATCAGAGAAGCAGCCAAGAGGACCATGGTAACTCTGGAGGAGCTGCAGAGATCCACAGCTCAGGTGGGAGAATCTGTCCACAGGACATCTATTAGTCGTGTTCTCCACAAATCTGCCCTTTATGGAAGAGTGACAAGAAGAAAGACATTGGTGAAGGAAAGCCATAAGAAGTCCCGTTTGTAGTTTGTGAGAAGCCATGTGGGGGACACAACAAACATGTGGAAGAAGGTGCTCTGGTCAGATGAGACCAAAATTTAACTTTTTGGCCAAAAAGCAAAATGCTATGTGTGGCGGAAAACTAACACTGCCCCTCACCCTGAACACACCATCCCCACCGTGAAACATGGTGGTGGCAGCATTGTGTTGTGGGGATGCTTTTCTTCAGCAGGGACGGAAGCTGGACGGAGTTGATGGAAAGATGGATGTAGCCAAATACAGAGCAATCTTAGAAGAAAACCTGTTAGAGTCTGCAAAAGACTTGAGACTGGGGCGGAGGATCACCTACCAGCAGGTCAAGGACCCGAAACATACAGCCAGAGCTACAATGGAAAGGTTTAGATCAAAGCATATTCATGTGTTAGAATGGCCCAGTCACAGTCCAGACCTAAATCTAATTAAGAATCTGTAGCAGGACTTGAAAATTGCTGTTCACAGACGCTCTCCATCCAATCTGACAGAGCTTGAGATACAAAGAAGAATGGGCAAAAATGTCCTTCTCCCTTCTGGGGAGTGGCTGCTCGATGCTTCTGGCCGCCCGCCCCCCGCCGCGTCATCATGTCCGTCAATGACATTGGCGTGAGCGTGCCCCTAGCCCTCGGCTTTATAACGGCCGTCACTGACCGAGCGCCTCGAGCGTTCACCATGTCCATCTGGGGCACGTCACCTGGCCCGGCTATCTCACTACAGGTAATCTCCTGCACACTTTTCATCTCTCCACTGACACCTGCAGTGGCCTCCTGGATCTGCACACCCACTCTTCGGTTCACACACCTCTCCCTTTGTGATGGGCCATTTCCACCTTCCCCACTCATGTTACTTTTTGGCTTCACTCCCTGTTTTCTCTTCCACATTCACCCCTTACCTTCACTTCACTCACCCACAATCTCATTTCTCTTTTCCATCCCTAGCGTTTATCCCCGGGCCTCGTCACCTGCCCCCGCTTGGTGGCCCCAGCAGGCGCTCCGGCCACTTTGCCGGTCGGGGCCGATGGTCTTTTTGGAGCGTGCTCTCTGCCTCAACCCCGGGTAAGATTCGGTGTGCCCGGACCAACATTGCACCACAATGTATGGGTTATCATTCACCCATGCATTTCTTGCGAGTATATTAATATAAACTTGTATGTGTATACGCCAATTTTCCCCATACTTTTACTGATACATAGTTATGTTTTCAACGCAGCTACACTGCATCAGACTCCTGACGATTGGTTGCAAGCCAAGAAACGCGTTGAGTTAACATCTATTGATGCATACTTCTATTCACTGTATTGTGTGATATATCATTTTACTACGTTTTGTACATGTATAACTATCATTTGAACCATGTCTGTAAACCTACGCATGTCAACATGCCCCATTGTAGCCCAATGTATCTTTTTTATCATGTATTTGGTTTTATGATCTTTTTGTAATAAACCATGCATTATCTTCTTGCAATATATTTTGTCGGTATTATCACTAGATACAGGATTATCTTTAGTCATCCTACTATACTAGTTTTGTGATGTGGATACATTCACCGACATGCCTCACACAAAGTCCCGCCTCCATTCTCCATTGTTTTGTAATTCATGGGATGGAGGCATGTCGGTGCCTGCACACAACACAAGTGGACAGGTCACAACCCCATTTTCGATATATCCTTCTCTAGATGTGCAAAGCTGGTAGAGACATCCCCAAAAAGACTTACAGCTGTAATTGCAGCGAAAGGCGGTTCTACAAAGTATTGACTCCGTACAAATGTACCCCCCACACTTTTCACATATTTATTTGTAACAAAAACCATTTATCATTTTCCTTCCACTTCACAATTATGTGCCACTTTGTGTTGGTTTAGCACATAAAATCCCAATAAAATACATTTGTTTTTGGTTGTAACATGACAACATGTGGAAAATTTCAAGTTGTGTGAATGAATGATTTGTAAAGCGCTGCAAATGCGAACTGAATCGCCTCAAGGCGCTAAATGCGTTTTGTGTTGTCAGCTTCTTAGAAGAGGAAGGTCTTGAGTTTTTTCCTGAAGGCCAGATGGTTTCCTTCTATGCGGATGTGAGTCGGAAGAGTGTTCCATAGCCGAGGGCCCTGGACTGCGAATCTGCGTTCTCCCTTTGCTTTTTACCGGTATTTGGGAATGAGGAGGAGGTTTTCGTTAAATGATCGCAGATTGCGATTGGGTGTGTAGTGTTTTATTTTCTCTCGGAGGTATTGAGGGGCGTTACCTTGTATGCATTTGTGGGTGAGGCAGAGGGTCTTGAATGTGATCCGATTCTTTACGGTTAGCCAATGTAGGCTCCTCAGGGATGGGGAGATGGACTCCCAGGGTTTTTTTTCCTGTTAGCAGTCTTGCCGCCGCGGTTTGAATGGCCTGTAGGCACGCAAGCTGATATTGAGGTAATGCTATGTAGAGCGAGTTTGCGTATTGATGATTGTTCCAACTACTGCTGCTTTGTCCTCTTCTGGGATGATGGGGATGAGTCTACGTAGCAGGCGGAGGAGATGGTGGGATCCGCTAACTACTGATCCTATTTGTGCATCCATTGTCATTTCTGAGTCAAAGATAACTCCGAGACTCTTGGCTTTGGTGCTCAGAGAGATGGTCTGTCCAAAGATGGTGGGAGGTGTCCATGGAGTCTTGGTTTTGGGATTTTGGTTAGCGTGTAGGAAGAGAAGTTCTGTTTTAGACCCGTTGACCCGTTGAGTTTGAGGGAACTAATGGTCATCCAGTCATCTATCAAAGTGAGGCATTTCTCTAGTTGCTGATGGTGGTCTTTTTGTCAGGGGATGCGAAAGTAGATTTGGGTGTCGTCAGCGTATGAGTGGAAGCAGAGGTCTGATTTTTTGATGATTTATAGGAGTGGGCGGATGTAGATGTTGAATAGCACTGGTGGCAAGAGTGAACCCTGAGGGACTCCACAGGAGATTGTGCGGGTTTCAGAGGTGAATGCTCCTAGTTTCACTGTCTGAGAGCGATTCTCTAAGAAGGATGCAAACCATTTTAGACTAGAATCTGTGGCTCCTGCTACTTCTGTGAGGCAGACAAGTAGAGTATTGTGGTCCACTGTATCAAATGCTGCACTGAGGTCTAACAGTACCAGGAGACAAGATTCTCCGTCATCTGCTGCTTCGAGGGCGTCATCCCATATTTTTAGAAGTGCCGTTTCTGTGCCATGGCCTGGGCGGAAACCTGATTTGGTGTGAAGTTAAAGCGTCTACAAACTATGGTATAGATACTGGAATTTTTTTTTTAATTTTTTTTATTTATTTATTACAGATAATTATATAGAGCTGTCAATGTACGCAGTGCTTTTTTTTTTTTTACACCCCTCACATTGTTGTAATAATTTTCTTCTATCTTTTCATGTGACAACACTGAAGAAATGACACTTTGCTACAATGTAAAGTAGTGAGTGTACAGCTTGTAAGACAGTGTATATTTTCTGTCCCTTCAAAATAACTCAACACACAGCCATTAATGTCTAAGGCGTCAGCATACCAAGACATTTTCGGACAATTTCATGCTCCCAACTTTGTGGGAACAGTTTGGGGACGGCTCCTTCCTCTTCCAACATGACTGCACACCAGTGCACAAAGCAAGGTCCATAAAGACATGGATGAGCGAGTTTGGGGTGGAGGAACTTGACTGGCCTGCACAGAGTCCTGACCTCAACCCTATAGAACATTTTTGGGATGACTTAAGCCTCGTTTCCACCGAGCGGATCGGTTCGGGTCGGATCGGTTTGGACGGCCTAGAATGGTCCGGCCTATTCAGGCGAGCGTTTCCACTGCATGTCGGACCGACAGGGGCCATACGTGGGTTTCGAAAAAATGCCGTCATGGCGTCACACGTCCACCAATCAGTGTAAAGTATCGTAGCTCCGCCCTAACCGAACCGTTCCATTTTCTATGGCCCCACATCTGAAGCAGGACCCTGAATGGAACGGTTCGGTTCGGTTGTATGGGCCGCTTTCATAATGGAAACACCCAAAATAGCGTACCGTACCGTACCGAACCGATCCGCTCGGTGGAAACGAGGCATTAGAGTGGAGACTGTGAGCCAGGCCTTCTCGTCCAACAGAAGGCCGGTGATAGCAAATCACGTCCGCTGAAGGTGCTCGCAGGGCTGGAGGAGATTTAAAGGCGGTCCGCCCCCAAGCTGACATCACTTTCACCCTATACCCACTGAGACTCAGAACTTCTCCTCCAGCCCTGTGAACACCTTCGGCAGCTGTGATTTGCCTATCATCGGCGGGAACGGGACACCTATAAAGAGTTTGCACTTGGCCCGATATGTACTGTGAGTTCTAACATTTTCAATAATTTGCCCACTAGATGGTGCTTTTCCCTTTTCTAGACACACACAGCATCAGTAGGGGAAATCGCATGCCTTTTTTTTCAATGCGATTTGCGGCAATTTTTTTGTATTGACGCGAATGGCACCGCAACGTATCGGCACTCGGTATCGGCAATAAAAAAAACAGTATTGGTGCAACCCTAATAAACACGACTCATATTTCACTATCACGTGTGATTTGAGCACATCTGCTCCCTAAAATGCCTTTGTAAAAAGGATCATGTGGAAAGTGAACAAATAGAGGCTGAAACTTGGCATCAAGGAAAAGAGCCTTGAGCCCTCCAACTGCTCATTAGTGATGAAGTTTGAGCATATTCTGACCAAACACCCTTTTTAGTAGAAATTTACGAATTTCTTCGAAATAACGAAATTCGATCATAACGAATGACCCGAAAAATTGGAAAAAAATAAGCAAATGAATGCAACGGAAGCGAAAATAAACACATTTTTTGGAAGTGTACATGTCTATTAAACCCTACTAGGAAGAATATCGTAGCTACTATCAACCTAAGACAGGCCATCTAAGGAAGGAGTTTGCCAACCAAGTTCAACTTTACTATTCAAAGGGAAAAACCTCCTATATCCTTTCTTTCCCCCTCTTCTCTTAATCACTTCTGGACCGCTCCACGCAAATATACTGTGGCAGGTACCTGTACACAATTTTATGCACAGGGTCTAGGGGGCGCGCGCCTGCCGCCGGCGACCTACTCCCCCTGTGATTGGACACAGTGGGAGCCAAGCAGCAGGTCCGGAGGACGCGATGTCCGCCAGGACCCAGCGATTGTCCTGAGGAGAGGCAGAACGGCGGTCTGCCTATGTAAACAAGGCAGACCGCCGTTCTGTCGGAGGGGAAAATGGAGATCTTGTGTTTCTGCTAAGCAGAAACACGGATCTCTGTCTTCCCCCAGTCAAAGCACCTCCCCACCACAGTTAAAAATCACTCCCTAGGGACACATTTAACGTTTTGATTGCCCCTGATGTTAACCCCTTCCCTGCCAGTGTCATTTGTACAGTGACAGTGCCTTTTTCTTTTCAGCACTGATCACTGTATTGGTGTCACTGGTCCCCAAAAAGTGTCACTTTGTGTCAGATTTGTCCGCCGCAATGTCGCAGTCCCGCTAAAAATCGCCGATAGCTGCCATTACTAGTAAAAAAAAAAAAAAAAAAATTCCGTAAATATATCCCATAGTTTGTAGACGCTAATACACTATAACTTTTGCGCAAACCAATCAATATACACTTATTGGGATTTTTTTTTTTTACCAAAAATATGTAGCAGAATACATATTGGGCCTAATATTATGAAGAAATTTGATTTGTTACATTTTTTTATTGGATATGTTGTATAGCAGAAAGTAAAAATTGACGGTCTTTTTTTGTTTTTAGCACAAAAAAAATAAAAAACGCAGAAGTGATCAAATACCACCAAAAGAAAGCTCTATTTTTGTGGGAAAAAAAGGACATCAGTTTTTTTTAGGTACAGCGTCGCATGACCGCGAGATTGTCAGTTAAAGCGACGCAGTGCCGTATGTCACAAAAAAAAAAAATGGCCTGATCATTAAGGGGGTAAAACGTTCCGGGGCTAAAGAGGTTAAAGTGACTCTTGGTCTCAACCCCCCCATATCTTAAAGTGAATCTCCCCCAATTCTCCACCACATATTAAAGAGAGCTCTGTAAATCACTTTGTCCCCAAAGAGGGAATTATCCAGTTCACATCTTAATGGGACTGCACCTTTCATTGCACACCAACTTAAAGGCCCCAACTAAACTGGCAGAAGAACCAACCTGACAGTTTATTTGTGTGCAGGGGATTTGACAAACTTCCCAGTGTGTAAACCTAGACCAGGGATATGCAATTAGCGGACCTCCATCTGTTGCAAAACTACAAGTCCCATCATGCCTCTGCCCCAAAACATTTCTCCCTAAACTTACAATACAAGGAGTTTATATGCGGCGCTAATCTAAATGAAAGGATTCCTGGGATACCAAAGGCATATAGGCTAATACAAAGTACTCAAAAATAAACAATACTTCTAAAATACATGGAGCCGTGAATAACCAATAGTAGAAATTAAAACCAAATGAAGGACAATAACACTCGCCCAGCTGGTAAAAGAAGGAAAGAATAGCGACCGAAAATAAAATAAATCACAAATCCAGACCCATAAGCGGGGGGTAAAACTACGGTATAAAAGCAGGAAAAAACTATTCCCGGGATGCCACAACCTGAAAAAGGGGGGGCACCGCGGGAAAATGACCAGAGGAAATAAGTACCAATTTAAAAATACTTCTAATGCGTAAATGATTGGTGATTCCTCAAGCGGGATAATCTATGTGACAGAAAACCGATGGCCACACCAGGAAGAAGAGTCCAGGTAAGGAAACCAGTTAGTGTGATTTAATATTCCACTAATTAATTGCAATAAAGAGTGTGAGCGAATCAATATTGCAATAAAAATGCGGTAGATGTGGGAAACTAAATAGTTGGTAATCAATGGCCTCTTGGACCTGAATAGTGTAACAAATAAAATCCAATTGTGACTCCAAGAAATTAATAGCAGTAATTCTTAATAAAGTGCAAGCAGTAAATATTAAGTGCAACATCCAAAATGAGGTGAAAGTGAGAAAATAACTAAATGGCTAATTAAAACCTAATCCTAATGATCAAAGTTAATTGCTAAATAGAAAAATCCTAGAATGAAATGAACCTAAAAAAGATCAAAACAGTGAAAAAAACTAATGACAATACCTCTATTTAAATTCCTAACAGAGAACGCTCTGAATACTGTGCAAATGTTAATGCAGGATCGCAAAATGAAGATACAAAAATGAAACTAAAAAATATGTGTCCAATTCACACAGAAAGTGTAACAAATCGGGTAAACAGTATCTACCACAAAAGTTAATGAATAATAACACACCCAAAAACACAGTGTTCGGCAAATTAATAATTAAAGAAACAAGGGATAAAAATTCCCCAAAAAATGAATGAAAAAAATTCCTCAAAGTAAAAAAACGAGGCAATAAATGTGATGATGCATCCTAATTTAATCCCCTTCGTGATGAAATGGAGAAAATATCCTTCACATATCCCCAGTGAGGGCAGATAGATAAACCAGTTCCCCCAGCCTCTTACCTCCCGGCTGAGCGATAACAGCCTAAAAGTAACCACACGCTGTCTGTGCTTGCAGATAGTTTAAAAGCTGTCAGCTCCCAGCAGGATGAAAATCAGCCTTCAGTGTAGATGGTGAAAAAACTCTCCCAATCTCCAAATCTCTCATGCGGTGTTCACTCAAAAAAATATAAAAGGAAGGATTCCATAGTGTAGTATGTAAAAATACACTCTTTAATTAAATAGTAGCCCACTTACATTAAAAACTCACAACATCAGCAGAAACTAAAACAGGCTCACTGACAACCCGATCCCGGCCGTGATCGGGGAGACAAGCTGCCCAGCAATACCGCCTCTCTTCACCCTGACGCGTTGCGTGACTATCACGTCACTTTCTCAAAGGGAATGAAGAAAGGCGGACACAGATCGTTCTTATGGCAGAGGGGTAGCCATGGCAACCCATCTGACATAAGCGTAGCGGCGGAATAAAGCGGCACTCCTTGTGCACAAATAAACATAGCATTAATCCTAAAAATACATGTAAAATTTCATGTTAAACCATTAAATTAATGAATTAAATCAATAAATAAAGTGAATCCAGGATGTAATAATAAAAACCAGACACATTAGAATAAAGGACAAACACGGGGAGGAATGGAAGAAACTCCCTCTAGTGGTCCATCATACAAAATACAAATCCAGAAAAAATGACAGGTAAAAAATCAAACTATTTCAGAAGAAACTCCCTCTAGTGGTCCGTCATAAAAACTACAAATCCAGATCAAAATGACAAGTGAGGGAATAAACTTCACAATATTTAACGAATATAAGCCAACAGTACGTATACAAAACTAACTTTAAAATTCTAAAAGTTAATCTAAAAAATATATTATAAAAAATATATATAATATATTTAAAAATTATTTTAAAACCGATAATAAAATCACAGAAATTCATGATGATGTTTATAAAAAGGATAGCCCAAGGGGAGAGTAATTACGTAACAACAATACTAGTAGTTAGAGATAAAGCAATTAAGGTCAAACTCCACATTGTGACCCAAAGGCGTTAAAGTACAGAGCTCATGTATCCAACGAGATTCTGCCTGACTTAGTTTTATCACTTTATTATCACCCCTCCAATGGGGTTTGTACTTCTCAATTCCCCATACTTTTAATGAGGAGGGGTCCCTATTGTGATATTGGTCATAGTGTTTTGACAGACTATGTTTCGGATAACCTTTCTTTATATTTTGGGTATGTTCTCTCAGTCTTTTCCATAATTCTCTTTTTGTTCGTCCTACGTACTGGATCTGACAAGGACATTCCAGCAAATAAACAACTCCCTCTGTCCGGCAAGATATAAATTCTTTGATTTGGTATTCTCTATTAGTAACTGTTGATGTGAAATTGCATTTTTTCTTTTTGACCTCATTTGTATGTCTGCAGGTGTAGCAAGTCTTACAGGGATAGAAACCCTTCCCATCAAAGAAGGAAAAATTACTACGCGGAGGAGGGTCTAGTACATTTTTAGCGACCAGATCCCTCAATGTGGGAGCTCTCCGATATGTGAATTTCGGTTTCTCTGGCAAAAAAACCCCCAGGTGCCTGTCTGCTTTCACTATATTCCAGTATTTTCTAAAGATTTTTTCTATTTGCTTGTGTTGCAGACTAAAATCCATCACTAGTGGTACAGAGTTCATAGGGTTAATTTCTCTACTTGAGTCCTCTATTAGTTTACTTCTATCCATAGCCTCCACTTCTTTGATTTTTTCCTTTATAAAGTCAGAGCCATATCCCTTTTGGACAAATCTTTGTCCAATAAATTCAGCTTGTTTCAAAAAAACATCTTGTTTTGTACAATTTCTTTTAAGCCTAGTAAGCTGGCCCTTTGGTATATTATTTAACCAAGGGGCATGATGACAGCTATCTATTGGCAGATAGCTGTTTCTGTCAACTTGTTTAAAAAATGTTTGGGTGATGAATCTTCCATCCTCTTTTAAAATTTCCAAATCTAAAAATTGTATTTTTTCATCATTGATCTCCCATGATAGATTAATGTTTTTGTTGTTAAGATTCAAATTAAAACCGAAGTCTATCAAGCTTTCCCTGTCGCCAGCCCAAATAACGATAATGTCATCGATGAATCTTTTAAATAAAAGGAGTTGCTGGGGTCTGTTCTTATATACGGCTTCCTCCTCCCATTCCGCCATATACAGGTTAGCTACGCTGGGTGCGTACTTGGCACCCATTGCAATACCACAAATTTGTTTGAAGAAATCATTTTCATGCCAAAAATAGTTGTGATCCAGACTATATCTTAAACACTCCAATAGAAACTTTCTTTGTACCGCTTTTAAATCACTAAAACTCCTCAGGGCCCATTTTGTCGCTTGTATCGCCTCTTCATGGTTAATTATGGTATACAGAGATGCTACATCTGCTGTTGCCAGATAGACTGGTTTATCCCCAAATGTGACAGTATCCAATAACTGGAGTAGGTGTTTGGTATCTCTTAGAAAGGACTCAGTTTTTCTCACTAATGGTTGTAGAAACCAGTCTATATACTCCCCTATTCTTGCTCCCACTGAGTTTATTCCATTCACAATTGGCCTTCCTGGAGGTCTCTCTTTATTTTTATGAATCTTGGGGAGGGTATATATAACTGGGGTACGACAACCACGTAATTGTAAATATTTTGCCTCTTTTTTATTTAGTAGGCCTCTAGATTTTCCTCTTTCTAGCAGATAAGCAAGATCATCTTTATACTGTATTATCGGATTTCCCGGCAATTTTAGATAGGTGGTGGTGTCACTCAGTTGTCTTTTTAGTTCCTCCTGGTAGTCCTTCTTCGATTGAATCACTATTGCTCCTCCTTTATCGGCCTGTCTTACCACGATATCCCTTCTCTCTTCCAATTTTTGGATACCACTCTTAATCTCCATGGGATCATTTATTTTCCTGATTTTTAGATCATGCAAATCTTTCAGGACCATTTTCCGAAACACTTCAATGTTTCCCTCTGTTCCCAGTGGGGGGTTAAATAGTGATTTATTCTTCAGGTCACTGTGTTTAATTTCACTTATCAGCGTGTTATTCCTTATTGGATTCTCTCCCGGTTTGCTCAACATATACTTCTTAATATGAAGGCTCCTGGCAAATTTGTTGATGTCTACGTACGTACTGAATTTATTTAGGTTCTTTTTAGGCGCAAATTTCAGGCCTTTGTCTAGTACTTTAATTTCATCTTTCGTTAATTCCACCCCACTGATGTTAACTATCCCTTCTCCTATTGGTCTCACTTTCTTCTGTTTTTTTGCTCCTGCTCTGCATCCACGTTTGGTTTTTCGTTTCTTCCAGGCTGTTTTTCTGCATCTCTTCGTGGAGATCTCTTTACTTTTTTCTCTCGATCCCCCTCTCTCCGATGTTCTTGATTCCTTTCTTCCCTTCTTGTGTCTCTCCTCACTCCACGCTCTGGACTCCTCCTCGGGGATCTTCGTGATCCATTTTCCGTCCGATAACGCCTGGGAGAGTCCCGGCGTCTCATCTCTAAAAAACGCCTAGGAGTTCTGTCACGCCCCTCCTGCTGGTATCTGGGAGTTCTTCCCCTTTCATATTGGTATCTGGGGGTACGACCTCCTTCTTCATCTCTTCTTAGGTGTTCATACCGATTGTATATTGGGACATTATAATTGTTTTCATAAATAACCTGCTCATGTTTTCCATCATAGTACTGTGGCCTAGTGCCTCTCCTCCTATTTTCATAGGGTGTTGGGTCATACTTCCTATCATAATCTTGTGGTCTGCCGACATTCCTCCTATTCTCGTAGGGAGCTTGATCATAATCTTGTGGTCTAACTACATTCCTCCTATTCTCGTAGGGTGCTTCATCATACTTCCCATCATGGTAGTATGATCTCATCTCACCCCTCCTATTATCAAAACCCCGATTGTCATAGTTCCTCCAAGGAGGTGTTGGTGGTTCTCTTCTATCCGGTAAGGGCTGATATGGTCTAGGAGAATTGTAATGGTTATCACCATTGTTCTGCCAACCGTTTTTCCAAAAAGGTCTTTTCCAGTTGTTGTTTCCATTCCACCCCTGTCTCTGGTTTGGGGTGTTGTAGTAATTCATTCTATCAACTGGGCCATTTATAGATGGCTTCTTCATTGTCTCTGTTAGCGTCAGCTTCTTTTCATCTTTTTCTGGAGTGGTATTAGTAGAATTAATGATAGTTTCTTCTAGTTTATTTTGCCACTTAAAGACCAGGTCATCCTCATAGTCTTTCAAGTCTCTTTGATATTTCCTTCTCTTTCTTGCTGCAGTTTCTTTGTCTTTTCGTTCCATGTCACTCTGAAGCTGCTTCGCCAGGGTTTCAAATTCTGGAAGTTCTTTTGATATCTCTACAATTGCCTTCAATTCTCCAATTTTCTTGTCTAGAGTTCTCACTTTACGTTGTTTCCTTTTAATTAGTAGATGGAGTAATTCGAGACCTTTATCGTTGAAGAATTGAAACCACTCATCAGTAGATTCTTTGTCCACTAATCCATCATTGATAGGGACATCCCATCTCAATCTCCTCGGTAGTAGTTTATCTTTAATGTATTGTTCGTGTGTCACTATATCCCACCAAGAATTTATCTTTTTTTCCATAAGGTGTCCCATTTTTCTAAAACATCTCTCTATATCCCCCACTATGTTCACTTCTTGTTTCTCAAAAATAGTTTCTAAATCAATTGTTCTATTCTCTATAAACCCAAAAACTTCCATGGTTGCAGCACACGTAAAGTTAGATAAAGGGGTCAAAGTAAAACAAAAGGTACTTGTGCGCACACCAAAAATAGTAAGCCAGCAAGAATAACAATAAATACAAACAGATGAATAACAAATTAATACAACTCAACTATTAAAAAACGACCAGCAGCCACAATTAGTGTTCACACACCTAGGAAATTGACAATACAAGGAGTTTATATGCGGCGCTAATCTAAATGAAAGGATTCCTGGGATACCAAAGGCATATAGGCTAATACAAAGTACTCAAAAATAAACAATACTTCTAAAATACATGGAGCCGTGAATAACCAATAGTAGAAATTAAAACCAAATGAAGGACAATAACACTCGCCCAGCTGGTAAAAGAAGGAAAGAATAGCGACCGAAAATAAAATAAATCACAAATCCAGACCCATAAGCGGGGGGTAAAACTACGGTATAAAAGCAGGAAAAAACTATTCCCGGGATGCCACAACCTGAAAAAGGGGGGGCACCGCGGGAAAATGACCAGAGGAAATAAGTACCAATTTAAAAATACTTCTAATGCGTAAATGATTGGTGATTCCTCAAGCGGGATAATCTATGTGACAGAAAACCGATGGCCACACCAGGAAGAAGAGTCCAGGTAAGGAAACCAGTTAGTGTGATTTAATATTCCACTAATTAATTGCAATAAAGAGTGTGAGCGAATCAATATTGCAATAAAAATGCGGTAGATGTGGGAAACTAAATAGTTGGTAATCAATGGCCTCTTGGACCTGAATAGTGTAACAAATAAAATCCAATTGTGACTCCAAGAAATTAATAGCAGTAATTCTTAATAAAGTGCAAGCAGTAAATATTAAGTGCAACATCCAAAATGAGGTGAAAGTGAGAAAATAACTAAATGGCTAATTAAAACCTAATCCTAATGATCAAAGTTAATTGCTAAATAGAAAAATCCTAGAATGAAATGAACCTAAAAAAGATCAAAACAGTGAAAAAAACTAATGACAATACCTCTATTTAAATTCCTAACAGAGAACGCTCTGAATACTGTGCAAATGTTAATGCAGGATCGCAAAATGAAGATACAAAAATGAAACTAAAAAATATGTGTCCAATTCACACAGAAAGTGTAACAAATCGGGTAAACAGTATCTACCACAAAAGTTAATGAATAATAACACACCCAAAAACACAGTGTTCGGCAAATTAATAATTAAAGAAACAAGGGATAAAAATTCCCCAAAAAATGAATGAAAAAAATTCCTCAAAGTAAAAAAACGAGGCAATAAATGTGATGATGCATCCTAATTTAATCCCCTTCGTGATGAAATGGAGAAAATATCCTTCACATATCCCCAGTGAGGGCAGATAGATAAACCAGTTCCCCCAGCCTCTTACCTCCCGGCTGAGCGATAACAGCCTAAAAGTAACCACACGCTGTCTGTGCTTGCAGATAGTTTAAAAGCTGTCAGCTCCCAGCAGGATGAAAATCAGCCTTCAGTGTAGATGGTGAAAAAACTCTCCCAATCTCCAAATCTCTCATGCGGTGTTCACTCAAAAAAATATAAAAGGAAGGATTCCATAGTGTATGTAAAAATACACTCTTTAATTAAATAGTAGCCCACTTACATTAAAAACTCACAACATCAGCAGAAACTAAAACAGGCTCCCTAAACTTAACCTAACCCCTAGCTGACCTTAACACTTAGCCTTTCCAATACCTGAGCCCTAAAACACATAACTTTGATATAACCCTGAAACCTAACCCGTAACACTTAATTCTGAATACCTAACCTTAGTCTTACCCGCAATCTAAAATGTAGTCCCTAATACTCTAAGCTTAAACATAACCATAAGACTCAGGCTGCATTCACAGCTGAGCATTGCATTTTTGAAATTTTTTTCAGCCCTTTTTTCAGTTTGTATAAGGTTTTTTTTGTAGTGTTTTTAAAGCTTTTTTAAGCTTTGCCATTTTTTAAACAACGGCAATTCAAATTCCAAAATTCGAAAATATCCGAAAACTTTTCTGAATATTTTTCTAAATATTCGGAAATTCGAAAAATTTGAAAATTCGCAAATCTGGAAATTCGAAAATTTGAAATTTTGTAAATATGAAAAATTCGGAAATTGGAAATTCAAAAATAGAAAATCCAGACATTTGGAAATTAGAAAATTCGGAAATTCGAAAAAAAAATGAAAATCAGAAATTTCAAAAGAACGAAAATCCAAAAATAAGAAAGAAAATCCGAAAATTAGAAAATCTGAAATAATTTGGCTGTTAGTGAATGTAACAAATACGAATTTATCCGAAGTTAAGAATTATCCGAATAAACAAAAACAAACTTTACAATCACTTTAAGGTTAGGGGTTCATTTATTTATTTATTTTATTTATTATATATTTTGTTAGGTTAGGGGTTAGGATTAGGGGTTAATATTGGGGTTAGGGGTTACAATTAGGGTTATTTTTTTTATTATTATTATTTATGTTTCATTTATTTAATATTTATTTATGATTATTATTTATTTATGTATTTTTATAAATTATGTATTTATTTATTAATTATTATTTATTTTTATTTAATTATTGCATTTGACCACATTGAGAAACGCGTGACATAGCGTGATAAGACACTCAAAAACGCTTGAATCAAGCATTTCCATGCATTTCTATGCAACAAAAAACGCTTCAAATACACAATAATCTGCCCGATTTGAGCTACAAAAAAAATCTCCAGAACTTTTTTGAGCTTTAGGCATTTGGCTTTGAGTGGAGATGTGAACAAGGGCGTAGCCACAGGGGTCGCATGGGTCACAATTGCGACCCGGCCCCATGCTCCCTTGTATGCCTGGATACTGTAGCCGCTAAAAGCCCGCTTCTATTCCTCTCTCTTCCGCAGGCATTAAGCGGTTACAGGATGAAAATGGAGGGCATCGGTTGCTGTATATGCTCCCCCCTCTTTGCGCCGTCCCCTCCTCCTATCCAGGTCCTGCTGCCCTGGGCCCCTGTGTTCTCTCTTGGACCCCCCTTTGGCAGCGCTGCTAAGTTCCGCCTTAAATTTAAAAATGTAAGATACCTATCGGGCATTTTTCTCCCAATTTTTTATTTTTATTTGTTTTCCCACAGAAATCTTTTCATTAATACAACCATCAGAGGAATGGCTCCCTCTGATACATCAGAGGTCTGTTTAGACCCCTGACATTTTACCAAAGTCCCCCAACAGGGCTCCTAAAAAAATTAAAAAATAACAAAAATTAACATTGTAAAAAAACTAAAGAAATTAAATAAAATGGTGAAATATAATAAAAAAAATAAAATACCAAAAATAATAAACTACTGACACCAGTGGTGGGACTATTTTGTATTTAGTCCGACCTGGGTGAACATGTTATATCCGGCACCTCATCCCATAGAAGCGAAAATAGGAGGAAAGTTTAGGGTGGGATTATTGCGGTGCCAACAAAAAATGGAAACATAAAGTATTTAAAACATAAAATTAATTTTAAACATCAATTAAAATTGAATTAAAATAAAACCATAAGACCCCTTTCACACTGGGGCGGTTTTCAGGTGGTATTGCGCTAAAAATACCGCCTGAAAACTGCCCCTAAACAGCCTCCGCTGTTTGTTCAGTGTGAAAGCCCGAGGGTTTTCACACTGAAGCGGTGCGCTGACAGGACGGTGAAAAAAGTCCTGCAAACCGCTTCTTTGGAGCGGGGAAGGAGCGGTGTATTCACCGCTCCTTCCCCGCTCCTGCCCATTGAAATCAATGGGACAGCGCGGCTATACCGCGGCAATACCGCGACTATAGCCGCGCTGTACGAGGGATTTTAACCCTTTTTCGGCCGCCAGCGGGGGGTAAAACCGCACTGCTAGCGGCCGAATACAGCTGCAAGAACGACGGTACAGGAGCGCTAAAAATAGCGCTGTTGTACCGCCGACGCCCCCACCGCCTCAGTGTGAAAGGGGCCTTATGTATCCTTATACATCTCCATTTGTGGTGATCTCACTGGAAGGATTCCGATTACAAGATGATGTTTTTCAATTAACCAGTGGTTACAAGATGGTGTGTTTTCCCAACATGTTTCGCCAACATTGGCTTCTTCAGGGGATTAAAAGCCAGCAAAAGAGTATGTAGAACCCAAAAGGCCCCAGGGGGATCACCACTGCATAGAGGGAGCCACAGAGGACACAAAACGACCAAGTTGGAAATAAATTGCAAAATATACACAAGAGGACGCCTGCAGATAAAGTGGCTTATTTCCAGAAAAATGGATAGATATTGCTTACAAGCACAACAAAACGTTCCCAGGTCGCCCTCGATCCCAGTGGAGGGACTAGCATGGTCACAAAGGTCGCACTTGGGACCAGGCCCTGGCGTTCCACCATGTGGGGGCCCCTAGATGGCAGGAAGGGGGTCCACTACAGAACATGTGAAAGGGTCCCGCTGCAGGACCCTAAAAAAGGGCCCCCACAATAGGAGCAAAGGGCCCCAGGATTAGTGGAAAGAGCCCTGGGCCAGGGGAGAGGGGGAGCCCTTCATTTTTTTTTTGAACTGGGGCCCTGAAGGTTCTAGTTACGCCTCTGGATGTGAACCAACTCCAAATTTTTCTCCTCCAGCGTTTGGGAGCTTTGAGCTTCAAGCTAAAAAACGTTGAGTCGTGAATGGAGTCTCAAACTTGAATACATAGTTAAAGGGAAAGGTCATCCCAAAAGAAACAAGAGCTTCTTATTTGTCAGTGTGGTCACATGGTCGCGCTGACCAATAAGTGCTTGCCTGTGTATTGCAGTGTACGGACTGCCACACTGGCAGCATGGAGCATTATGACCACCATGTGCAGCCGGTTCCGGAAGGGTGGCCAGTATATTTGGAGTTAGTTCATCTTTTCATTTTTCATGAAATGGTAAACTTAATCTTATAGGAAACACATGCAGTTTAATATAGAGTATATATCCTGTATATCTATATATATATATCCAGGATATAGATATATATGTAGCACCCTCCTAGTGTAGAGCAGGCTGCTGGATACATTATAGTTGGCTCCCCTATAATCAGTGGAGCAGGAGATGATTATCTAGGGCTGCTCAGTGTTTCACAGGCTGTTACTTGTCTTCTAGAGGATTCTAGAAGTATAGTGGGAGAAACTACAGAACAAACAGCCTGAATATTTATGGCACTCCAGCCAATCCCTGGGGAGGTGTGCTCAGAAGGTGGAGAGAGATCTCATAAATAGTCTGAGGCTTGAGAAGCAAGTGCAGTATTCCTGCATCCAGTCCTGCAGGAGGAGACCCCTGTGAGGGGGTTCTCCAACCTGGTTCAGGGTCCTTGAGAAAGACTCCGGGGGTCCCAGCTAGGCTTAGCTGGAGGGCCTGTTTGCAGATCCAGGTCCAGGGATCAAGTTGGGTCTGGAGAAGCTCACTGAAGAGAGAGCCAGGAGGAAGTTGGTAGGAAAGAGTCTAGCTGTCCTATGACGGTGTAAGTCTACATCTCCCTCACTAGGAAGAGCCCGGTGGATATCGGCAGGAGGAAAACCAATGATCCAGTGGCTGAGTGAGTAGATGGCCCCCTGTGCTGAAGGAAAGTGACTGTGTGTAGTTTTTAGCTCTGGAAGGACTCCTCAAGTTATCCAGTTCTACAGTTTTGGGGTATCCCATGCTCTCTCACCCTATCCCAGTTCATCGCTCCCAATAAAAACCCTACAAAGAACCCCTTGACTGTTTTCTGAGCCGGTGACGAATGAAGAAAATGCTTTGTGCCTGGCTGTGTGTGCTCTAAGAGGGTAAATAGGACTGTATTTGCCAGCAGCTCCTATGGGAGCCAGGAAGGACAAATAGCTTGGTTCAGAAATTCAGCTTCCTAAGATACAGCTTATGAATCAGCATTATCATTTCCGTCCAATTACAAGGGTGGTGATCCAGAAAAAAGCTGAACCCCAAGGTACTTAAAGTGAATGCCAATCCTAATTCTATTATTTTTCAGGATGTACAATACATTGGGGGTTATATACGAAAGACAATTCCAGTTTGCACTACAAGTGCAAAGTGCACTTGAAATCGCACTGAAAGTGCACTTGGAAGTGCAGTCGCTGTAAATCTGAGGGGGTAGATCTGAAATGAGGGGAAGCTCTGCTGATTTTATTATCCAATCATGTGCAAGCTAAAATATTGTTTTTTATCCCCCTTGCATGTCCCCCTCGGATTTACAGTGACTGCACTTCCAAGTGCACTTTCATTGCAATTTCAAGTGCACTTGTAGTTTGCACTTGTAGTGCAAAGTGGATTTGCTTTAAGTAAATAACCCCCATTGAAAAGTAATTTAGCTGGAGATCCATTTAGGTGTAGGGTTGCATATCAGTTCTATAAGATAGCCCAAATGGCCAGCCGAAGGAGCACAGCGGGCTGATGATGCTGCTTCTAACTGCAAGGGAATAGTGGCACAGTGATTGGCTGCACAGTGATGATGTCATCCGGAGCCTGTCCCACTGGCTCCCGATAATTGGTAGTTTACCACTAGCTGCTGGTGACAGCCCCGTCATTTTTTGAGGAGCTTCACTTGAGCATGCCCCCAAAACAACACAGCAACGCATATATGCAGCATATGGGCATTAATATAGTGCCTTGAAAAAGTATTCATACCCCTTGACATTTTCCACATTTTGTCATGTTACAATCAAAAATGTAAATGTATTTTATTGGGATTTTATGTGATAGACCAACACAAAGTGACACATAATTGTGAAGTGGAAGGAAAATGATAAATGGCTTTCAACATTTTTTACAACTAAATATGTGAAAAGTGTGGGGAGTACATTTGTATTCAGCCCCCCTGAATAAATACTTTGTAGAACCTCCTTTCTCTGCAATTACAGCTGCAAGTCTTTTTGGGGATGTCTCTACCAGCTGTTGCACATCTAGAGAGCGAAATTTTTGCCCATTCTTCTTTGCAAAATAGCTCAAGCTCTGTCAGATTGGATGGAGAGCATCTGTGAACATCTACATCAATGTCTCTAAACCATTCCATTGTAGCTCTGGCTGTATGTTTGGGGTCGTTGTCCTGCTGGAAGGTGAACCTCCGCCCCAGTCTCAAGTCTTTTGCAGATTCTAACAGGTTTTCTTCTAAGATTGTCCTGTATTTGGCTCCATCCATCTTCCCATCAACTCTGACCAGCTTCCGTCCCTGCTGAAGAAAACCATCCCCACAACATGATGCTGCCACCACCATGTTTTGCTTTTAGGCCAAAAAGTTGAATTTTGGTCTTATCTGACCAGAGCACCTTCTTCCACATGTTTGCTGTGTCCTCCACATGGCTTCTCCCAAACTGCAAACAGGACTTCTTATGGCTTTCTTTCACCAATGTCTTTCTTCTTGTCACTCTTCCATAAAGGGCAGATTTGTGGAGAACACGACTAATAGTTGTCCTGTGGACAGATTCTCCCACCTGAGCTGTGGATCTCTGCAGCTCCTCCAGAGTTACCATGGTCCTCTTGGCTGCTTCTCTGATGAATGCTCTCCTTGCCCGGCCGGTCAGTTTAGGTGGACGGCCATGTCTTGGTAGGTTTGCAGTTGTGCCATACTCTTTCCATTTTCTGATGATGGATTGAACAGAGCTCCGTGAGATGTTCAAAGCTTGGGAGATTTTTTTTAACCTAACCCTGCTTTATACTTCTCCACAACTTTATCCCTGACCTGTCTGGTGTGTTCCTTGGCCTTCATCGTGCTGTTAGTTCACTAAGGTTCTCTAACAAACCTCTGAGGGCTTCACAGAACAGCTGTATTTATACTGATCTTAAATTACACACAGGTGGACTCTATTTACTAATTAGGTGACTTCTGAAGGCAATTGGTTCCACTAGATTTTAGTTAGGGGGTATCAGAGTAAAGGGGGGCTGAATACAAATGCCCCCCCCCCCCCACACACACACACTTTTCACATATTTATTTGTAAAAAAATGTGAAAACCATTTATCATTTTCCTTCCACTTCACAATTATGTGCCACTTTGTGTTGGTCTATCACATAAAATCCCAATAAAATACATTTATGTTTTTTGGTTGTAACATAACAAAATGTGGAAAATTTCAAGGGGTATGAATACTTTTTTAGGGCACTGTATATGCATTAGGCTGGCATAAAGGGGTTAAGCAGAACCAGGGAGTAGTCAGGGGCAGATCCAGAGCCTAGTCTCGGGAGGGGCACTGGCAAAAAATACACTAACTGACCCCCATACTACACTAACTCTCTATCTCTCCCCCCCCGGGGCCAATAACACGACTCTCACGAGGGAGTCTCACTCACCTTCGTGTCTGGCTGGCCTGCATCAGTCCGGAGGAGGAGAAGACAGCGGCGGCTCACAATGCTTCTCTCCCCCGTGTTGTAGCTGCCATGTTCAGTGTCCGGCGCAGCGCTCTGTGATTGGGCGTATGGGGGTCATGTGCGGAGCCGGGACTTCAGGAGCAATCACGGACAGGCCAGCTCTATGCCTCACGTGACCCCCATACGCCCAATCACAGGGCGCCGGACACTGAACATGGTGGCCGGAGCCCGGGGACACAGGAAGATAAAATTAGGAGGAGGCAGCCAGTGACACATACTGCGCCCCCCTAAATGTCACGCCCGGGGCCACGGCACCCCCCCACGCTAGGAGCTCACTCACCTGCCAACTCCCACTGACTGGCCCGCCTGCACACTCGTCCCTGGGCCCTTGACTGGCCTGTTCATCACACTATTATCCTCGGAGGGGGCAATTGCCCCGTTGCCCCCCCCCCCTGGATCCACCCCTGAGAGTAGTAGAGTGATCTTTCTGGCGGTGTGTTGTGTCATTGTGTAAACGCCAGATTACTGGTACAGAAATAACAGTAAACACACTTATTTCTTCCATATTGTTCTGCTACCTCCGAGTATAAGGATTTCAACTGAGTTTTGTGGTGACATTTTTGGTAATAGTTTTTGATTTATGAATGGATGCTTTATAGGTTTGTTTTGTATCTGTTTTAACTGCTGTTAAACAGCTATATTTTTTACTGGTCTTTATCTTCCGTTTTACAAAATAAAGCAGGAAAAACCAAATTATATTCAAACATAAAACAGAATCATCTTTCCTGATCTACTTTCTGTCAGAAAAGCAAAAGTTTACTTTGAATAAAACACAGTGTCATTGCTAGTTAAAGTGTCACTAAACCCTCATCATAAACAACGATCAATAAATGGTGTATTCCATGCTGATCATACTCACTCAGTCACTATGAGATTCATTTTCTGTATTCTGCAAAAAACCTGGTCGATCCTGCTGCTCTCTGTCGCCCCCTTCAGTCCATGTCCTCAGTTTAGCTAGGGATTTTGCAGCTGCAGTGGCAACTCTGCACATGCTAAGTTTTCAGTGAGTTTCTATGCTGAGCATTTCCTCCCTATCACATCAGAGCAGCCCCTGTGACTATAGAGTCACACATGTGGGTGTGTACATCCAGTGGCGGCCCTAACACCTCCGCCTCCCTCCCTATCCATGTGCCCGGCCCCTTTCAGGACGCGGAGCACATGAATTCCTATGGCGGGGGTGTTTTTTGAAGCACCTGATTAGAGCCAGAGGCTCTAATAGGCTTTAAAATAAGGTGGGCTCAGGGCACAGAGAGTGCACCCTAATCCCACCCAATTGTGTGACCATAGCGAATGATTTTTCGCTATTTTCACACGACAGTTACCCCCGGCAAATAAGGAGGCAGGTCAGTGAGACCTGTTTCCTGATCGGCCAAAGCACCAGGTGATCCTATTGGATGCCTAGCGCTGTGGAAGAGAAGACACGCTGGAACTGGACCCGCCGCTGCCCAGAGGACACAGCAGGAGAGGAGGACACAGCCAGCTGCATAGTAAGTGCCGGACCTGGGGGGGGGGGCTGACAGTGCCGCAAAACCCAGCGGCCACCACTGCTGCGGGGAGGGGGTGCATCAGTATTGCGCCGCCCAAAGGGGGTGGTGTTTCTGGTTGTTTGCTGCCCCCCTCCACAAGAAAAGCCCACCAGCCACCACTGGTGTACACAGTGGTATATGACAGCCCACTCCCTCCCTCCTCGTCCACGCCCACTAACTAGCTAAACACAATGGGGGGGTGGGATATTACATGTAGATTATGGGAGGCTTCACCTCCCTCTTTTTCTAAGACACAGGCTGGAGGGGGGTGACACAGCCTGTGACTGGCAGAAATCCACCCAAACTATGTTATTGCCAAAAAATAATGCAGATTTAATTTCAAATATATACATTTGTTTGATGATTTCCAACAGTTTATCAGTATTAATTATTTATTTTTAAACATTTTGAACATGTGACCAGCAGCAAAGGACTAGAAGCTCCTCCTGCTCATGTTTCCCTGCAGACAGGTTGGGAGAGAGCTGGGTCATGTGACAGCTGGATATCGCTTAGGAAAAAAGGTACTTAGATGTTTGTTTTTTTTTTAATTAACCACTTCCCACCCGGCCACTGCACATAAACGGCCGGGTGGGAGCTCCCTCCTTCTGACTGGACGTTCCCGAACGTCCTTCAGAAGGAGCGGGATCACGCGGGCGCGCTCCCGCGCAGCCGCGCAATCCCGATGCGCGCGTGTCACTCGGACACGCCGCATCTCAGATCGGCAGGAGGGCAATGTGATTTGCCCTCCTGATCCGCACGATGGCTGTGTGTAATCACAGCCATCATATAGTAAACAAGGGGGAGGGGGTGGCAGATGACAGGAGATCGCGCCGCCACGTGCCCGCGCAGCGGCGCGATCCCGATCTGCCTGTGTCCCCCAGAGACAGCACAACACAGGAGGGCCCTGTGATTGGCCCTCCTGATCACATGACGACTGTCCAATCACAGTCGTCATGTAATGTAAATAGAGAGCGTAGTAACTGCTCTCATCTCTTCCTCTCCTCACACAGAGCCTGTCAGTGAGGAGAGGAAGAGAGATCTGTGCTGCAGCCAG
Source organism: Lithobates septentrionalis (assembly GCA_037952835.1). Classification (NCBI taxonomy): domain Eukaryota; kingdom Metazoa; phylum Chordata; class Amphibia; order Anura; family Ranidae; genus Lithobates; species Lithobates septentrionalis. The sequence continues at coordinate 88,719 of JBBDGP010003347.1, forward strand.
GAGATCAGTGAGTAATAAAGCTGTTTGTCTGCTGTTTACCCACTGATCACCCAGCTAGTGTCCCCAAAACACAGTGTCCCCAAAACACAGTGTCCCCAAAACACAGTGTCCCCAAAACACCGTGTCCCCAAACAGTGAAAACACCTGTCAGTGAACATCTGCCCGTCAACAACTGGCACATCTGTCCGCCAACAGCGGGCACATCTGTCCGCCAACAGCCGGCACATCAGCCCGTCGTCATCAGGCACATCTGCCCGCCTGCCATCAGGCACATCTGCCCGCCTGCCATCAGGCACATCTGCCCGCCAGTCATCAGGCACATCTGCCCGCCAGTCATCAGGCACATCTGCCCGCCAGTCATCAGGCACATCTGCCCGCCAGTCATCAGGCACATCTGCCCGCCAGTCATCAGGCACATCTGCCCGCCAGTCATCAGGCACATCTGCCTGCCAGTCATCAGGCATATCTGCCTGCCAGTCATCAGGCACATCTGCCGCCCGCCATCAGGCACATCTGACACCGTCAACAGCTAACACATCAGCCCGTCATCAGCTGACACATCAGCCCGTCAACAGCTGACACATCAGCCGCCCACCATCATCAGGCACATCTGCCCGCCTGCCATCAGGCACATCTGCCCGCCAGTCAGCAGGCACATCTGCCCGCCTGCCATCAGGCACATCTGCCCGCCTGCCATCAGGCACATCTGCCCGCCTGCCATCAGGCACATCTGCCGCCTGCCATCAGGCACATCTGCCCGCCAGTCATCAGGCACATCTGCCCGCCAGTCATCAGGCACATCTGCCGCCCGCCATCAGGCACATCTGTCGCCCGCCATCTGACACCGTCATCAGCTGACACATCAGCCCGTCATCAGCTGACACATCAGCCCGTCAACAGCTGACACATCAGCCCGTCAACAGCTGACACATCAGCCGCCCACCATCATCAGGCACATCTGCCCGCCCGCCATTAGGCACATCTGCCAGCCGCCATCTGCCCACGATCAGGCACATCTGCCACCCACCATCTGGCACAGCCGCCCACCATCTGGCACATCTGCCGCCTGCCATCTGACACATCTGCCCGCCAACATGACAAAAAGGTCTTACAGCGCAGAGGAGGCTCTCCAAATACTCCAGAGTATGTCGGACGAGAGTAGCGGGGAATTCTCTCCGTCAGACTCGGATAGTGACTATGAGCCAGTGGAAAGCAGTGGCTCCGAGTTGGAAACAGAGGAAGATACAATCCTAACAAGGAGAATCAGGAGAAATGAGCAGGAGGAGGCATTCACCAGCAGCGCAGCACTCCAGGGCATCCACCAGCAGGCATCCACCAGCAGCGCAGCACTCCAGGATGATATGCAGGCATCCACCAGCAGCCCAGCACTCCAGGATGACATGCAGGCATCCACCAGTAGCGCAGCACTCCAGGGCATCCACCAGCAGGCATCCACCAGCAGCGCAGCACTTCGGGATAGGCGGGCATCCACCAGCACTTCTGCAACCTTCCTAGAAGATAGGCCAGATGCTAGCAACGGATCCCATCAACGAGGCAGTGCCCATACTAGCCTCCCAGATGTTCTACTGTATCCAACATGGCTGCCCGATACATCAGTAGAACCTGTAATACCCCTTTTCACAGCCCAGCCAGGCCCTCAGATGCAGACGGAAAATGTAACCCCACTTTATTATTTTCATTTATTTTTTACCAATGAACTCCTAACCTACATTGTGGAGCAATGTAATCTATACGCCAGCCAACACATAGCCAACAATCCCAGTTCCTCATATGCCCGTCCTTTTGTTTGGAAACCCCTCACCGTAGAAGAATTTAAAATTTTCCTTGGCCTAACCCTCAACATGGGGCTGACAAAAAAAAATGAACTCCATTCCTACTGGTCTACCCGACCTATCCACCACATGCCGATCTATTCTTCATTTATGCCCAGAACCCGTTATGAGATGATCATGAGATTTTTACACTTCAATAACAATGCCCAATGCCTCCCTCGAAATCATCCCAGTTACGATAAGTTATTCAAAATTCGGCCCCTAATCAATTTTTTTTGCGCCAGCTTCAAGGAGATGTTTACCCCTGATAGAAACATATGTGTGGATGAATCCCTGGTGCACTTCACCGGAAGACTGGGAATAAAACAATACCTCCCCAGTAAAAGAGCCAGACGTGGGGTAAAATTTTATAAGGTGTGTGACAGGGCCACGGGTTACACATATGATTTTATGATTTATGAGGGAAAAGACAGACAGCTAAACCCCCCTGGATGCCCTACCTACATGGGAACAAGTGGCAAAATTGTCTGGCAGCTGATCCAACCATTACTTGGGAAAGGTTACCACCTTTACGTAGACAATTTCTACACTAGTCTCCCACTTTTCCGCCATTTGTACCTGAAGAACACTGTGGCCTGTGGGACAGCACGGACCAACCGCAAAGGCTTCCCACAAAGATTGGTCACCAAGAAATTGAAGAAGGGTGAAATGGCCAGTATGCGAACTGAAGAAGTACTAGCGGTGAAGTGGAGAGATAAAAAAAGAGATGTCTACATCCTTTCAACAATACATGACGACACCTTGGTGGAACTTCAGAGAAGAGGAGGCCCCATACAGAAGCCAAAATGTGTGCATGAGTACAACCTATACATGGGGGGGGTGGATATGAACGACCAGATGATGCAGCCCTACTTGGCCACCAGGAAATCACTATTTTGGTACAAGAAAGTCGCCATTTATTTGATGCAACTTGCCCTATTTAATTCCTATATCATTTTTTCTAAGTGCACCCAAAGTTCCCTACCCTATCTAAAATTCCAAGAAGAAGTTTTCACAGCCCTTCTCTATCCCCAAGGCCAAGCCCCTCAACTAATTCGCTCCGATGCGTTAGCCAGACTCCATGAAAGGCACTTTCCCGAAATCCTCCCTCTTACCCAAACAGGTCGCAAACCCCAAAAAAAATGTCGTGTATGTGCAAGTAGAGGAATTCGCCGAGACACCCGATACTACTGTCCCGAATGTCCCTCCGAGCCAGGGCTCTGTATTGGAACATGCTATCGGAGCTATCATACTTCACTACACTATTAGTACAGTGAAGGTGATTTTTTTCCACTATCTGCCATTTCTGTGAATGACCCGGACTGTTAACGACTATGCCTCTGCCAAACATGTTTCTGCCTTCAACGTAAATTGACCCGGACTGTTAACGACTATGCCTCTGCCAAACATCTTTCTGCCTTCAACGTGAATTGACCCGGACTGTTAAATGACCATGATTTTTGCCTGCCTCCTGAACTGATCATTTGCCCTGCCACTGTACAGCACAGGGGTCTCACATATGTGAGGGGCTCCAGAAAAGGTTTTCCGAGTGGAGAAAACATTTTTCTCCGGGTTTTTAGTTTTCTCGGATTAGGGTCTGGAGACTCGGAGGCTTCGTAGAGATTTGGGTGGGAAGAAGCCTCTACCCCTGTCCTCAGGTCTTACCTGACCAAGGCCCAATGTACAAAGTGCTGCCTGCTGCCACCTGAACTGGCCATGCCTTTTGCCTGCCACATGACCTTGCCATGCATTTGCCTGCCACATGACCTTGCCATGCCTTTGCCTACCACCTGGACTGGCCATGCCTATGCCTGTTACCTGAACTGCCTGCTAAACCTTGGACTGTACTGAACCATGTTCATACTTTTCCATATCTGTCTGCTGCCTGGACAATTCCTGGACATTTCCTTTGGCTGTCTGGACAAATGCTTTGGCTGCTCTGGAACGGTATTCCTGCCTGCTAAAACCACAGGTGAGCTTTTTTTTTTTACCTTTTGCTCAGCAGAATGTATTTTGGGGTGTAATTCTTGGTGTGTACATGCTATGTGTTAGAAGCCTGGAGGTGCTACTTGCATGTTGGGCCTCTGTATGTGGCCAGGTAGTGGAAAAGTCTCACACATGGGGTATCGCCATACTCAGGACGAGTAGCAGAATGTATTTTGGGATGTCATTTTGGCTATGTACATGCTATGTGTAAGAAAGATCTTCTAAATTGACAACTTTGTGAGAAAAAAAATAGGTTTTCATTTTCTTTCCACATTTTCCAAAAACTTGTGGAAAGAAATTACATGTTAAAAAGACTCATTATGCCTCATAGAATATACATTGGGTTGTTTTCTTTCCAAAATGGGGTCATTTTGTGGGTAATTCCATTGTCCTGGTGCTCCAGGGCCTTCAAAAATGTGATAGGTACTCAGGAAATTAAATGTGTAATTTATGCCTTTAGAACGCCTGATGATGCTATATGGATGTTGGGCCTCTGTATGTGGCCAGGCTGTGGAAAAGTCTCACACATGGGGTATCGCCATACTCAGGACGAGTAGCAGAATGTATTTTGGGGTGTCATTTTGGCTATGTGCATGCTATGTGTTAGAAAGATCTTCTAAATTGACAACTTTGTGAGAAAATAATAGGTTTTCATTTTCTTTCCACATTTTCCAAAAACTTGTGGAAAGAAATGACATGTTCAAAAGACTCATTATGCCTCATAGAATATACATTGGGTTGTTTTCTTTCCAAAATGGGGTCATTTTGTGGGTAATTCCATTGTCCTGGTGCTCCAGGGCCTTCAAAAATGTGATAGGTACTCAGGAAATGAAATGTGTAATTTATGCCTTTAGAACGCCTGATGGTGCTATATGGATGTTGGGCCTCTGTATGTGGCCAGGCTGTGGAAAAGTCTCACACATGGGGTATCGTTACACTCAGGACGAGTAGAAGAATGTATTTTGGGGTGTCATTTTGGCTATGTACATGCTATGTGTTAGAAAGATCTTCTAAATTGACAATTTTGTGAGAAAAAAATAGGTTTTCATTTTCTTTCCACATTTTCCAAAAACTTGTGGAAAGAAATGACATGTTCAAAAGACTCATTATGCCTCATAGAATATACATTGGGTTGTTTTCTTTCCAAAATGGGGTCATTTTGAGGGTAATTCCATTGTCCTGGTGCTCCAGGGCCTTCAAAAATGTGATAGGTACTCAGGAAATGAAATGTGTAATTTATGCCTTTAGAACGCCTGATGGTGCTATATGGATGTTGGGCCTCTGTATGTGGCCAGGCTGTGGAAAAGTCTCACACATGGGGTATCACCATACTCAGGACGAATAGCAGAATGTATTTTGGGGTGTCATTTTGGCTATGTACATGCTATGTGTTAGAAAGATCTTTTAAATTGACAACTTTGTGAGAAAAAAATAGGTTTTCATTTTCTTTCCACATTTTCCAAAAACTTGTGGAAAGAAATGACATGTTCAAAAGACTCAGTATGCCTCATAGAATATACATTGGGTTGTTTTCTTTCCAAAATGGGGTCATTTTGTGGGTAATTCCATTGTCCTGATGCTCCAGGGCCTTCAAAAATGTGATAGGTACTCAGAAAATGAAATGTGTAATTTATGCCTTTAGAACGCCTGATGGTGCTATATGGATGTTGGGCCTCTGTATGTGGCCAGGCTGTGGAAAAGTCTCACACATGGGGTATCGCCATCCTCAGGACGAATAGCAGAATGTATTTTGGGGTGTCATTTTGGCTATGTACATGCTATGTGTTAGAAAGATCTTCTAAATTGACAACTTTGTGAGAAAAAAATAGGTTTTCATTTTCTTTCCACATTTTCCAAAAACTTGTGGGAAGAAATGACATGTTCAAAAGACTCAGTATGCCTCATAGAATATACATTGGGTTGTTTTCTTTCCAAAATGGGGTCATTTTGTGGGTAATTCCATTGTCCTGGTGCTCCAGGGCCTTCAAAAATGTGATAGGTACTCAGAAAATGAAATGTGTAATTTATGCCTTTAGAACGCCTGATGGTGCTATATGGATGTTGGGCCTCTGTATGTGGCCAGGCTGTGGAAAAGTCTCACACATGGGGTATCGCCATACTCAGGACGAATAGCAGAATGTATTTTGGGGTGTAATTGCAATTATGCCTGCACCGTGTGTGAGAAATAACTTGTAAATATGACAATTTAGTGAAGAAAAAAAAAAAAATCTATATTTCTTAATTTTCCAAAGCATTGTGGGGAAAAAATTTCAACTTCAAAAAATTCACTATGCCTCTTACTAAATACCTCAGACTGTCTTCTTTCCAAAAAGGGGTCTTTTGGGGGGTTATTGTACTGTCCTGACATTTTAGGGCCTCAAGAAATGAGATCAGTGCATTAGGCCATCAGTGCATTAGGATTGATACATTTTCAATAATGCGTAGCATGGCTTGTAGACTCTATAACTTTCACACAAACCAATGATCATACAATTATCAGGATTTTTTTTACCAAAGACATGTGGTAGAATACATTTTTGCCTAAATTTTCGACAAAATTAAATTTTTTTGGTTTCTTTTAAAAGAGAAAGTAGAAAATTTAGTTTTTTTTTCAAAATATTCGCTCTTTTTTCGCTTATATCACAAAAAATAAAAAATGAAGTGGTGAATAAATACCACCAAAAGAAAGCTCTATTTGTGTGAACAAAATGATAAAAATTTCATTTGGGTACAGTGTAGCATGACTGAGTAATTGTCATTCAAAGTGAGAGAGCACTGAAAGCTGAAAATTGGTCTGGGAAGGAAGGGGGTGAAAGTGCCCAGTATTGAGGTGGTTAAAATAATTACATGTAAATTACACAGTGTGTGTTTAGTGTCACTAATGGTGGCTGGTTGTGGCTTCTACACAAAGAGAAAATCAGATAAACACAACGGTGGGAGGCCATCCATAATTTATGAAACCTACAGTTATTGTCAGCACAGGTATCCCTACCTACTGATTTTTTAGGAGGAGTAGGCTGCAACAATACAGCAATACTTTGATGATTTTTCTTCTTTTGAGAAAATATATATGTGGACTTCCATATTTGCTTGTAGTTTAAAGCGTTTGTTACCCCGAAACTTCATATGCCTGATGTGTGCCTGCTGTGCCATGTACTTGTATGAGAAAGTATCCTGTTCTCTTTGTATTGTTTCCTTTATGTGAAATCCCTGGTGTTCCTGCCACTCCCCTTGCTTTCCTATAAAAACTGCCCACACTAAGCAGGAGACAACGCCGTGGTCAGTTCCCTAGCTTTGCTGGGAACTCAGTGTGTTTTCCTCCAATGATCAGACATCAGTCCTGACACACCCCTGCTGCACAGCCATTCACTGACAAGCTCGGTGTGCTGCTGCTTCGCCTCCCCCAGCTCTTATACAGCTGAGAACAGAGGGAACCTGATCACTTATAAAAAAAGGTATTTCTAATGTTTTTTTTATAGCTTTACAAACATGTTTTGCCTTTCATTTCTATGTTAAACTGAATGTGTCGTTTTACAAAGTGATGGTTTACAATCACTTTAAGTCGAATTTAGTAGACTTCATGATTTTAATGCATAGGGGTTGATGTACCAAAGGCAGATAGACTGTGCACTTTGTAAGTGCTCCAGAGTAGACATGTGCAATTATTATTATTTAAGGTACTTATATAGCGCCGTCAATTTACGCAGCGCTTTGCATATACATTGTACATTCACATCAGTCCCTACCCTCAAGGAACTTACAATCTAAGGTCCCTAAACTCACATTCATATACAGGAGCCAATTAACCTACCAGCATGTCTTTGGAGTGTGGGAGGAAACCGGAGTACCAGGAGGAAACCCACGCAGGCACATGCAAACTCCAGGCAGGTAGTCCCGTGGTTGGGATTTGAACCAGCGACCCTTTTTACTGCTAGGCGAGAGTGCTACCCACTACACCACTGTGCCACCCAATTAGTTTTATTCCAAATTAGTTTTTTATCGAATTTCGACAAATTCCTTAATTCAGAAATATCCGAATTAATGAAAACCCGTTTAACGAATTTTTCCAAATATTCAAAAATTCATAAACCCGAAAATTCGGAAATTCTAAATAACTAACTAATAATAACCTAACTATGACTAACTATTAAATGATTGGTATTGGAATTTCGGGTCAAATTTAATTGTTAGTGAACGTAATGAATACAAATGTATCCGAAGTTACAATTTATCCGAAATAACTATTGCCGTATCTAAACGAATGGAATGCAACAAATTAATAATAATAAATACCAATAATAATAATAAAAATGTTATTATTATTTATTATTACCATATAAACTCGAGTATACGCCGACCCGAATATAAGCCGAGGCACCTAATTTTTACCACAAAAAACTGGGAAAACGTATTGACTCAAGTATAAGCCTAGGGTGAGAAATGCGCAGCTACTGTAAGTGGAAAAGAGGGTCAACAATGCCCATTTGCATGCCTCACTGTGCCCATTTGCAGCCATAGGTCCCCCAAACTTGAAACTGCATTGCTGCAGATGGACACAGTTGACCGCCTTTGGAGCCACGTATCTCAGGGGCCACTTGGTGCTAGGAACCCCAAATTTTGCAAACCTAGTGGAACTAGCACTACAACATATCCAAAGCTGGGGTTCCTAGCACCAAGTGGCCCCGCGATACGGGGCCCCAAAGTCGGTTCGGAAAATGTCAAGCACTTTTCTGCAGCAGAGAATGACATTTTCCGAACGGACTTTGGGGCCCCGTTTCTCGGGGCCACTTGGTGCTATGTTGTAGTGCTAGTTCCACTGGGTGTGCACACCAAATTTGGGGTTCCTAGCACCAAGTGGCCCCGAGATACGGGGCCCCAAATTCGGTTTGGAAAATGTCATTCTCTGCTGCAGAAAAGTGCTTGACTCGAGTATAAGCCGAGGGGGGCATTTCCAACACAAAAAAACGTGCTGAAAAACTCGGCTTATACTCGAGTATTTACAGTAATTGGCTTTGTTCCATTTGTTTAGATGCGGCATTCGTTATTTCGGATAACTCGTAACTTCGGAAAAATTCGTATTTGTTTCGTTCACTAACAGCCAAATTTGAAAGGAAATTCCAATGCCTAGAATTCAATAGTTATTATTAGATAGTTATTTCGTTATTCTTTAGAATTTTCGTATTTTCTTTCTTATTGTCGTATTTTCTAATATACGAATTTTCAAATTTAGGAATTTCTCCATTTACGAATTTTTCAAATTTATGAATTTCTGAAAAAAAAAAAAACGAATGAAGCGAAAACACTCATTTTTCAGCAGGGCACATGTCTACTTTAGAGCTAAATAAATGAGGTAAAGCTTCACTATGCAAAGAGTACCCAATCACGTGCACGGAAAATAAAAACAAATCAGCATTTTTTGCTTGCATATGATTGGCTGATGGAATTTAGCAGACCTTCTGCTCATTTACTAAGCTCTAGAGAAGGGGGTCTCAAACTGGCGGCCCTCCAGCTGTTGCAGAACTACAAGTCCCATCATGGCTCTGCCTATGGGAGTCATGCTTGTAACTGTCAGCCTTGCAATGCCTCATGGGAATTGTAGTTCTGCAACAGCTGGAGGGCCGCCAGCTTGAGACCTCTAGAGCAACTGTGCTTGCAGAGTGCATAGTCTTTTTGCATTTAGTAAATCAACCCCATAGATTTGAATGCTTGCTCCTTGGCATTACTCAAAGTTTTCGTTTTATAAGGTTCCTTCTGCAGAGCTTTGACTACTAGTTTTGCCCTCTCAACAATTTTAACAGTAATGCTTTATGTTCCCCAGCATTTTAGACCCCCGTGTTTTTATCTTTTATCATAATATGCACTTGCCATGCTATGTATTAATTTTGTAATAAATGAAGGGGATGTAGTTGATTGGATATTTTAAATCAGAATGGTGCTAATTAACTTTTTTACTTTTCTTATTAGGCTTTCCTGGGATGCCCAGCAGAACCCCCCAAATTTAGCAAATGGAGCAAAGGCCGAGCCAAAAATGAAACACAAGCATAGGACAATATCCAGCATCTTTCTCTAGGCGACGAATAATTTTTGCAAAAGGCAACAGCTTTTTCTGGCTCTTGGTCTTTTAGCCAGGCTAGGCTGTAACCATGCATCTACACAGAAGAAAAAGACTTCAGCTGAACCGAATCCTGTTCATAGTTTGTGTGATGTTCCTTTGCTCCCTTTACCAACTATCGGTTGATCAAAACATGAATTTAGAACCTTGGCCAGAGACAAATTTGGAAAATCCTAGCTCGGTGGAAGATGGTAAAGCAGAAACAACTATAAAAGTGTCTGCCAGAGAAGCATTAAAACCTACCACGACCAGCACCACCACCACCACTACCAGCACTACCACCACTACCACCACTACCTCAGTCCCACCTACAGAAAACGTAACAGAAAGGACCAAAACCAGACACTGTATTTTTGTCGACCCGGATCCCATAACACCCATTGTTAAACCAAGAACCACAACTCCGATTCCGATTGCAACGACCACCACAAAACCCACCAGACCTCCATTACCTCACACCAAAGGAGAGTATCCTGAGGATCTGTTCAGCATAGAGCAACGCAGAAGGGGGTGGGTGTCACTGCACATCTTTGGTATGATGTACGTCTTTGTGGCCTTGGCCATTGTCTGTGATGAGTTCTTTGTTCCAGCTCTGGGAGTGATCACAGAGAAGCTACAGATTTCCGAGGATGTGGCTGGTGCCACCTTTATGGCAGCTGGTGGTTCCGCACCTGAACTTTTCACTTCCCTGATCGGGGTGTTTATTTCCCACAGCAATGTGGGCATTGGAACTATTGTGGGTTCTGCAGTCTTTAACATTTTGTTTGTAATTGGAACTTGTGCCCTGTTCTCCAGGGAGATCCTCAACCTCACATGGTGGCCTCTGTTTAGAGACGTCTCGTTTTATATTATCGGTTTGATTATGCTGATCATCTTCTTCCTTGATAACGTCATCCTCTGGTATGAGAGCATTTTACTCCTCAGTGCCTATTGCCTGTATGTCCTGTTCATGAAATTCAACGTCCAGGTGGAGAGATGGGTGAAGAAACAGCTTTCAAAAAGGAAGCGACTGGTGAAAGTCATGGCGCTGGAAAACACAACCAAGGTTTGTAGTTACAACTAACTTTAATCACATGTTGTGGTGTATGCTATATTTTATATACACTAGTAACTTAAAGCGGAGTTCCACACAAAAATGGAACTTCCGCTTTTCGGAACCCTCCCCCCCTCCGGTGTCACATTTGGCACCTTTCAGGGAGGAGGGGGGTGCAGATACCTGTCTAAGACAGGTATTTGCACCCACTTCCGGCATAGACTCCCATGGGAGTCTACGCCTCTTCCCGTCCCCACCGCGCTGTCTCCTGGGAACACAGCTCCCAGGAGAGAGCGGGGACCACTTGGGACGCGCAGCGCGACTTGCACATGCGCAGTAGGGAACCGGGAAGTGAAGCCGCAACGCTTCACTTCCTGATTCCCTCACCTAGGATGGCGGCGGCAGCTGCCGAGAACCGAGCGGGTTCTCGGTGTCGCCTGCCAACATCGCTGGACCCTGGGACAGGTAAGTGGCCATGTATTAAAAGTCAGCAGCTGCAGTATTTGTAGCTGCTGGCTTTTAATATTTTTTTTTTTTTGGCGGTGTGGGTGGACCCCCGCTTTAACACATGGACTTTTTAGGCACCACTGGTTCTATTAACCACTTCCCGTCCAGCGACGTACATGTACTTGGCTGGTATTTTTTGGTGGTTGTACCGGGATGATATGCAGCTGCTGGCATCACCCCGGTACCGTTTTTTAAAGGCAGTGGTTGGCTCTCTTGTAATAGCAATTGGAGCGGCTTACCAGTCGCTCAATTGCTATTACAAGCAGCGGGAGGGGGCAACCCCCCCCCCTCTTGCCACCTACAGCGGCTCTCTCTCAGGTTCACCCATCCCACCGGGGGACCCGAGCCACAGGATGATCACCCCCATGCCACGCCGCATTGATGCAATAATTTATGCAAAAGGAGCCCTGACCAAGTATTGAGTGCATCCTATACTGTACATGGACAGACTTTTCACTGAGCCAACATTTCTTTATTAAAAATCCTTCTTTTTATTGGTCTTATGTAATATTCTAATTTTCTGAGCTACAGAATATAGGGTTTTCACCAGCTGTAAGCCATAATCAAAATTAAAAGACAGAGATGCTTGAAATATATCACTCTGTGCGTAATGAATATATAAAATATATAAGTTTCACTTTTTGAAATTGAATTACTGAAATAAATTAACTTTTTGATGATATTCTAATTGTATGAGATGCACCTGTATAACAACATTTTTAAAAATACATCACATATAAAAAGGAACACATTAAACCACCAAGTTCAAGGTTGTTGTGCATACACCTGAGCACACCAACAATTGACTATATGCCCCAGCAGGGTTTCTTAATTGTGGTCTGTAGATAGATAAGTTCTACATGTTTCGCAAAAAATATTGCTTCCTCAGGAGCTTGGATGAATGATTCTGAATGGATAGAAATGCATTTTATTACAATCAAGATGACAACTTGTCACCATGATGTGCGTTAGCACGTTTATGTTTTTGTAAATGTATACTATGTTGTATAACAATGAAGATATTCATTATAATTTATATATACAGTGCCTTGAAAAAGTATTCATATCCCACATTTTGTCGTATTACAACCAAAAACGTAAATGTATTTTATTGGGATTTTATGTGATAGACCAACACAAAGTGGCACATAATTGTTAAGTGGAAGAAAAATGATAAATGGTTTTCAACATTTTTTACAAATAAATATGTGAAAAGTGTGGGGGGCATTTGTATTCAGCCCCCTTTACTCTGATACCCCTAACTAAAATCTATTGGAACCAATTGCCTTCAGAAGTCACCTAATTAGTAAATGGAGTCCACCTGTGTTTAATTTCATCTCAGTATAAAGACAGCTGTTCTGTGAAGCCCTCGGAGGTTTGTTAGAGAACCTTAGTGAACAAACAGCATAATGAAGGCCAAGGAACACACCAGACAGGTCAGGGATAAAGTTGTGGAGAAGTATAAAGCAGGGTTAGGTTATAAAAAAAAATATCCCAAGCTTTGAACATCTCACAGAGCTCTGTTCAATCCATCATCCGAAAATGGAAAGAGTATGGCACAACTGCAAACCTACCAAGACATGCCCGTCCACCTAAACTGACCGGCCGGGCAAGGAGAGCATTCAATAGAGAAGCAGCCAAGAGGTCCATGGTAACTCTGGAGGAGCTGCAGAGATCCACAGTTCAGGTGGGAGAATCTGTCCACAGGACAACTATTAGTCGTGTTCTCCACAAATCTGACCTTTATGGAAGAGTGACAAGAAGAAAGACATTGGTGAAAGAAAGTCATAAGAAGTCCTGTTTGTAGTTTGCGAGAAGCCATGTGGAGGACACAGCAAACATGTGGAAGAAGGTGCTCTGGTCAGATGAGACCAAAATTCAACTTTTTGGGCTAAAAGCAAAACACTATGTGTGGAGGAAAACTAACACTGCACATCACTCTGAACACACCATCCCCACCGTGAAACATGGTGGTGGCAGCATCATGTGGTGGGGATGCTTTTCTTCAGCAGAGACAGGGAAGCTGTTCAGAGTTGATGGGAAGATGGATGAAACCAAATACAGGGCAATCTGAAAAGAAAACCTGTTAGAGTCTGCAAAAGACTTGAGACTGGGGTGGAGGTTTACCTTTCAGCAGGACAACGACCCTAAACATACAGCCAGAGCTACAATGGAATGTTTAGATCAAAGCATATTCATGTGTTAGAATGGCCCAGTCAAAGTCCAGACCTAAATCACATTGAGAATCTGTGGCAAGACTTGAAAATTGCTGTTCACAGACGCTCTCCATCCAATCTGACAGAACTTGAGCTATTTTGCAAAGAAGAATGGGCAAAAATGTCCCTCTCTAGATGTGCAAAGCTGGTAGAGACATCCCCAAAAAGACTTGCAGCTGTAATTGCAGAGAAAGGCGGTTCTACAAAGTATTGATGCTATACAAATGCCCCCCACACTTTTCACATATTTATTTGTAAAACAAATCTGAAAACCATTTATCATTTTCCTTCCACTTCACAATTATGTGCCACTTTGTGTTGGTCTATTACATAAAGTCCCAATAAAATACATTTACATGTTTGGTTGTAACATGGCAAAATGTGGAACATTTCAAAGGGTATAAAAACTTTTTCAAGGCACTGTATTTATACATGATTGTAATAAACTATTCCTTGTCCATTTTATCCACCTGGACAGGTAAATATTAAAGTGTTTGTAAACCTTAAAAATTAACTTTTCTTATTTGCTTATTTGCTTTGGGCTCTTATAAAGTGGATTTTCACCCTTGTAATGAAATTCCCTCCACTCCACCCCTCCTCCCGTTCCATACATGAATAGTTTTTGGCTGGAGTTAGGGTTTCAGTCTGTATGATCTGTATGGTATAGTTCCATTGGTCCAGTTTGGCATTGCATATCTCATTGTGAGCTCTGTGACTAAGCCAGTAGGCGGGTGAAACGCGTTAGTTGGAAGTGCCTTGGGAGGGGCAAGCTGAAGCCGTTTCTTACACATGGCGATTGAGCTGGCAGCTGACATGCGGCTCCTTATCTCTTTTGACATTTATGTATATATCATACCTGAGGGATCACCAGGGAAGCTGACAATCACTGTAGAGTCCTGTGCAGGGTCACTGACTGTCAGAAACCATGAAATCAGGCCGAGACAGAAGTACAGCTAAATCACACTTGTTTAATAGTAAAAGTAAAAAGAACAAACGTAGTCAAAACATAGCCAAAGTTCAGTAACTGGAATGGATAGTCAGACAAGCCAAATGTCAGGGATCAATGTAGTGGAACAGCAAGCAGGATCTGGAGCAGTGGAGCCAAAAGGGATGTCAGCAAAGCAAGTCTTGAACAGGATCGCAGGAGATAATTTCTGTGATGTTGACCAAGGCGAAGGCAGAGCTCCTCTGGACTGGACGGCTTAAGTAGGCAGGACTGACGAGCAGGATATCATCAACAGCTGAGTAACTGTGGAGAGAGATAGGAGTTGGCAATTAGCCGACAGCTGAGCGGCCAGCTCAGAGAAGGAAGGGCTGAGCCCAGCCCTGACACTGACAAGAAGAAGCGCTCGCTCGGCACTGCCGCCATTTACAGAACAAAAAAATAAGAAAATAACAAGGTGGACAAGGTGGAGATTGCAATGTCACAACCTGGATGATCGCAGCTATCACTATAGCAGCACCAAATACTACAGTGATGGTCAGCTTCCCCAGGGGCTCCTAAGGTATGAGATATACATACTTACATTGTGCCAAGCTAGACCAATAAAACTATACAATACACATCATACCTGGAGGTCAGATATAAAAAGATCAATTCAAGCAACTGTAAAAGATCAATAGACCATGCAAAAAACTTGACCTGTATAATATGGCGTTGGGGCTTCTCTTGTGACTGCTTTCATGTTTACCTTTCCTGCACATTTCATCTGGTCCAGTATCCCCAGTACACTACATTGCACAGCTCAGTTTTTTTTTTAAAGGTGCCCCCTTTCCACTCAATTTCCATAGGTTATGCGCGGCCTGTCTAAAAAATTCCATGTAGTTGAACCCCCTCCACCCTGCCTAATTGGCTGGATGGACCAGAGGTTAGAAGTGTGTAGGCAGGTGCAGTCTGCAGTATATCCTCCAACCTAAAGATGGCGTTGTGCCTTCCCTTCAGGTTGTGAGGAGTCCAGTGAGGAGGAAATGTCTCCAGATGGCCATTTTGGGGAAGATGGTGATTCAGGTGGATGCTGTCCCTATGGGAAGTTGCTTTATGCACTGGTCCAAGTAATTTGATGGAGGGGGGAATATGGTGTGGGGTTGTTTTTCAGAGGTTGGGCTTGGCCCCTTAGTTTCAGAGAAGGGAACTCTTAAGGTGTCAGCACACCAAGACATTTTGGACAATTTCATGCTCCCAAATTTGTGGGAACAGTTTGGGGACGGCCCCTTCCTGTTCCAACATAATTGCGCACCAGTGCACAAAGCAAGGCCCATAAAGACATGGATGAGCGAGTTTGGGGTGGAGGAACTTGACTGGCCTGCACAAAGTCCTGACCTCAACCCGATAGAACACCTTTTGGATGAATTAGAGCGGAGCCAGGCCTTCTTGTCCAACATCAGTGCCTGACCTCACAAATGTGCTTCTGGAGGAATGGTCAAACATTCCCATAGACACACTCCTAAACCTTGTGGACAGCCTTCCCAGAAGAGTTGAAGCTGTTATAGCTGCAAAGGGTGGGCCAACTCAATACTGAACCCTAGGGACTAAGACTGGGATGCCATTAAAGTGGAAGTAAACCCTCCTCCATCGTTTTCAGCCAAGGGAGCTGCCATCTTGGCCTCTGTTTAATCTACAACTGCCATGATGCTGCACATGTGATCAGGTATGACACCAGCCATTGGGTGATTTTACCATTTGGTTGAGAGCACAACCAATGGGAGTGTTACATTTCTCCGGCACGTGCAGGAAATGTAACTGTTTTCTTAAACTTAAATGGATGGGTTTACTTCCGCTTTAAAGTCCATGTGCGTGTAAAGGCAGGTGTCCCAATACTTTAAAAATAAAGTGTGTGTGCGGTAGCAAAAGGGTGGGCTTTAACGCTCACATGCTGCACATATGTGTCACTGAGCGGCCAATGTTATTGTGCCGAGAGCATGCTCACTCCCAGCACAAGGCTGTCAGAGCAGCTCTTGGTCTGGGTTAAAGAGTGGTAGCCGGTGGGATCGGCTTCTGATCATGTGACCACTGTGATAGTAAATCAGAATAATTATCGCTCCAGGTGGTATCACTTGTGTCCCCACCGTCCTAGTGTGTAGGAGATGAAGGGTGCCAGCTCGGCAAAGTTCATGGCAAAAAAATGAGAAGAGAACGGCCGTACTCCAAAATAATACCTTTATTTGACAAAGCTTAGTCCATACACCAATCAGAGACACAGGTCCAGGTCAAATACTGACGCGTTTCGCACAGTTAATGGCGCTTAATCATAGCTGCCATTGGTGTATGGACTAAGCTTTGTCAAATAAAGGCATTATTTTGGAGTGCGGCCATCCTCTTCTCTATTTCTTACCACTGTGACAGCAGTGGTCACATGATCACTGATGGGTCAGGCATTTTAAAGAGATGCCTGGGTGGGTGGAAAGGTGAACTAACCCTTTAAATCCAAAACATTGACATTATGATGTAGAGGTAGAGCAGGTTCCCTTTGGTGCCTAACAAGAGTCTATAGACAGCACCATTGCTTTATCTTATTGTGGCTGTTGGTTGAACATATTTGCCTTGCGAAGTTCTGACTGATGGTGTTATGTGGTTACTCTTCATGTCTATATACAGAAAGGCAATGGGTCAGTGGCAGCGGAAGAGCCAAAGCCACCTGAAGACAACAACAGATTAAAGGTAGGTGATCCAAGGAGCTTAATACATGCTGCTCAAATGTGTAAATCCAATTAACCGTGTTGCTAAGATGTGCTTATGCAGTTGACACATTACCATGAAACAGAAGCCTTTATTATGCCTTAGCTCTATCTAGAAAGATATTTCCCTTTGCTTTCGGTCACATTTGCAAATATAATATTAGTGGGAAAACCCAGAGGAGCGAGAATTCTGTTTACGGCAACACCAATAAAGCAACAATATTAGACAACGAGGCTGATTCAGTCTCTGAGGCTTTGCTATGAGTGCGCTCAGTACTAGCGTAGTAAAAACACTCACAGCCAGTGGCGTCTCCAGCTTTCATATTTAGGGGGGGCACATGGGGGGACAGGGACAAAAGTAGGGAGGCAACTATAAAATGCAATTATATATATATATATATATATATATATATATATATATATATATATATATATATATATATATATATATATATATCCTGAGGTCCTTTACTACGGTCCCACAACGGGCCCTTTCACATGTTCTGTAGTGAGCTCCCTTCCTACTGTATTGGGGCCCCCCAGGGTGGCAGAAAACAAGAGCTATATGTCACCAGCATACCAAGAAAATATAAGGGTCCAAAGCAGTGGGAGAACCAGGGGCGTTGCTAGGTCTACAAAAAATCTAGGGCTAGAGCCCATAGCAGCGTAGTAAAAAAAGTCATACGCTTGGGCGGGCATACACATGTATATACAGTAATATACGTGTGTGTGTATATAACCCCAGAGAGCCCCCCACTTACATCAGGGTTCCTAGAGAGCCCCCCCCTACATCAGAGTCCCCAGAGAGCCTCCTCCTTACATCAGGGTCCCCAGAGAGCCCCCCACTTACATCAGGGTTCCCAGAGAGCCCCCCTTACATTAGGCACCCCAGAGAGCCTCCCCCTTAAATTTGGGTCCCCAGAGAGCCTCCCCCTTAAAATCAGGGTCCACAGAGACCCACCCCCTTGCATCAGGGTCCCCAGAGAGCCCCCCACTTACATCAGGGTCCCCAGAGAACCTCCCCTCCCCTTGGGGACCCCTGTAGAGACTCGGGGCTATGGGCCCCAGATTCGGGGCTATAGCCCCAAAAGCCACCCCCTAGCGACGCCACTGGGGAGAACTATCAGGGTTGCAAAGGTTGTCTTGCCACCGGGCCCTGGTGTTCTGCCACTGTGGGGTTCCCCAGCCTCCTCTTGCTGTCCTGCCCCTGCTATTGACAGCGCTGGTCTGGCATCTCTTGGAATTTACAGGCTGGTTCTCCTGTCCTAAGAATGGGAGAAATCAGTCTGTTTTTTCAGTAACTGAGAGTCCTGGTGGAGTCCTTCCTGCAACTCGCTTTTCTCCCTGCCAATGAGGATGCAGGGGAAGGAGCAGATCGGGCGGTCATGGTTGTGTGAGCCCTCGCATTATGCAGTGTCAGCGGGCAGAGGGAGGGGGGGAATCACCCGCAGGAGCTGACTGGGGACGCTCTCCCTCTCAATAGAGACTGTGTTATTACAGCGGCGGCCTGAGTAAGATGTGGCGCATCCGCTACGAATGCAAACAAAAAGACATTGCCTTTTTGTAAAAAAAAGATAAATTTTTTTTAAATTGGCGGGGGGCACATGGTGGGGCACAGCATAATGTTGGGGGGGTCAGGGCCCCCTCTGCCCTCCCCCTAGGGACGCCATTGCTCACAACCCTATAAGTAATGACATACTATGCAAATGTCCTGTGCAAATTATTGCTCTATTACAGCTGTCTTTTATTGTTTTGTAAAGATTTTATTTTATTTCATTTTTTTTTATACTTTTTAGATTTTAAAAAGACGTTTTATAATTTTTTAAAGATGGCACAAAAATGACAGTAATTTACCTCTGCACACCCATTACCCTTTAAGGTCCAAAAATAAAACAAAAATCGCAGGATTAAAAAAAATCCTACCAGTTAAATTATTCCAACAATCTATGTGCAGATAATTATGATGATTTATGAAACCACACATGTGAATTGCCACCATCCCTAGATAATGTATAAATAACCTCAAAAATTGGGATTTCATGGGCAATAAAAATATACATAAATGATGCAAAAAAATGTATTTATTTATAGAAAATTGTTAAAATAACAATTTTCTATAAATAAATAAACATTTTTTGCATAATTTATGTATTTTACAATCTATGCCCTACACTCACAGCCCTACAAGTAATGACATACTATGCAAATGTCCTGTGCAACTTAGTGCTCTATTACAGCTGTCTTTTATTGTTTTGTAAAGATTTTATTTTAATTTCATTTTTTTTATATACTTTTTAGATTTTTAAAAAGATGTTTTATCATTTTATTAAAGATTGCACAAATATGACAGTAATTGACCTCTGCACACCTATTACCCTTTAAGACCCCAAAATAAAACAAAAATCGCAGGATTAAATTATTCCAAAAATCTATGTGCAGATAATTATGATGATTCATGAAAAACCACACATGTGAATTGCCACCATCCCTAGATAATGTATAAATAACCTCAAAAATTGGGATTTTATGGGCAATAAAAAAAAAACATAAATTATGCAAAAAAATTGTATTTATTTATAGAAAAATGTTAAAAAAACAATTTTCTATAAATAAATACAATTTTTTTTGCATAATTTACAATCTATGTGCAGCGCCTATAAAGTAAATAATATTAATTAAATAAAAAATAATGAGCTACCAAATTAACAAAAAGATAAGGTACCTACGTCCTATTAAATCAAATAGATGCATAGACAGAAAGAAACGGGGGGGGGGGGGGGGGGGGGGGGCAGTACTGAACTTTAGTGGTACAGTATGAACTTACAATACTAGAAGGTGTTAAAAATATAAAATTTTATTAAATAGATAGTTTTAAAAAGGATACCCAGAGGGGCAGATATAACACAACACAGTGAAATTTAATAGCAATTGGATTCCCCTGATAAAGACTAAAAAGAGGTAATGTAGATCAACCGAGGAAGGGGAGATTCCATCCATTTTTCTAGTCATATTCTCAACATGTTTCGCGAGGGGGGGGGACGGCTTCTTCAGGAGTGTTAATCAGAGGAGGATTTATTCTATGAGAGAAGTATATATACATAGAGAACTTTCATATTATACAGCATAACCATAAATATGGGTAACAGCATGGTACAGGGCATTCCAAACGGACCAAAATAAGCCAAAGGGTAGAACACCCTGCACCCACCTAATCAAGTAAAACTTAAAGCGGAGTTCCACACAAAAATGGAACTTCCGCTTTTCGGAACCCTCCCCCCCTCCGGTGTCACATTTGGCACCTCTCAGGGGGGAGGGGGGTGCAGATACCTGTCTAAGACAGGTATTTGCACCCACTTCCAGCATAGACTCCCACGGGAGTCTATGCCTCTTCCTGTCCCTCCGCGCTGTCTCCTGGGAAACACACAGGTCCCAGGAGATAGCAGGGACCAGTTACAACACGCAGCGCGACTCGCGCATGCGCAGTAGGGAACCGGGAAGTGAAGCCGCAACGCTTCACTTCCTGATTCCCTCACCTAGGATGGCGGCGGCAGCTGGCGAGAGTCGAGCGAGTGATCGGCGTCGGCTGCCGACATCGCTGGACCCTGGGACAGGTAAGTGGCCATTTATAAAAAGTCAGCAGCTGCAGTATTTGTAGCTGCTGGATTTTAATATTATTTTTTTAGGTGGACTCCCTCTTTAAGAGAGTATCATGCATAATTATTACCATTTCTTCCCATCCACCAAAAAATCGTGAACAAAAAAGAGGCCACTATAATTACCCACGAGACCACCAAACAACCAATGATAGATCAAAGCGGCGATCCACTACACAACCCCCCCGGTGCTTGATAGCCCATGATCCTCTCTCACTGACAACACCCACCCCCCCACGCGTTGCGGCTCTCGATAGATCGCTAGACCAAAGCGGCGATCCACTACACAAACCCCCCCCGGCGCTTGATAGGCCATGATCCTCTCTCACTGACAACACCCACCCCACCCCCGCACGTGCGGCTCTCGATAGATCGATAGATCAAAGCGGCAATCCACTACACAAACCCTCCCCGCTCGATAGGCCGCAATCCTCTCTCACTGTCACTGCCGTCCATGGCCTTACCTTACTGCGGTAGAGGTGCGGGGAGGAGGACGAGGTGGTGAGACGCTCTGCTGAATCCTGGGCTGCTAGAAGACGCTGCTTCTGGGGACAAACAGAAGGCGGGTCCTGAGAGCCCATCCTAAGACTCCCGGCCTATTGGGTCTCAGAAACCGCTTCTTGATTGACTGGGAGGAGAAGCAGGAAGACATTAGTGAATATAAATTCATTAATGTCACACAAGTGGGTGGGCTCGGGGTGCAGTGCTCTCACACCTTTTGAAGCCAGTTAGAGACTCCGGCTCTAATCACGTGCTTAAAAAAAAAAAACCCATAGAAATCCATGGGTCCATGGGGGTTCTAAGTCATTTTCTAGAAAAAAATACTGATTTTAACTTGTAACAAGTGTCAGAAAAAGGTTTAGTCTTTAAGTGGTTAAACTGATCTTATTTACAGACCAAAGTTTATCCCTTTGATCTAAAATAACCAAATGATACAATGTTTCTTTTTATCTCTCAGTGCTGAGCAATGTTGTGATAAACTTTGTCGGCTGCTCTTTTTTTCTTTTTTATTGATAGCTATGAGCAGAAAACTGCTCCGCACTTACATGAATCGTGGAAATGCTGGATTAAGATCGTGAGGGGGGGTTGAATCGAGATTTTTTAACGAATAATCGCACAGCTTTAATGGATAACAATGGTTATTCAGTCAGACCAAAAACACTCAAACAGAAAAATGGATATGGTCTCAACCCCTGCTATTATTACTACTCACTTGTGTTATTTTAATTATTCAAAAATTCTTATTACAGGAAGAGAAAGAGGGAGAAGGAGGGAGTTGTGGGTGTTATGCATGACTATCTCCATCCATGAAAAAACAAATCTTTATTGCACCATTTAAAATACACATATAGACTACAAAAAAAAAAATCTCACCACATTTTTAAACCCATATTCTACCTGGCATGCTCCTATTGTGGCTCTCACAGTCTTTTTTCTATGTAGTATAACTACTTTTGTGTGCACAGTTTAATTAATCCTTGTAGGATTTCACAGTGAGCGATTTATGTTGTGCTGTCATTCATTTTATGTGTCTTTATAGTCTGGCCCCAAGCTAATTTTCCTGGTTTTGGACAGTATGTTGTTTTGTTGTACTTGTTTTGTACATGGAAAATGTAATAAAAAAGATAAAAATATATATACCATATATACTCGAGTATAAGCCGAGTTTTTCAGCAAATTTTTTTTGTGCTGAAAATGCCCCCCTCGGCTTATACTCGAGTCAAACACTTTTCTGCCACTTGGTGCTAGGAACCCCAATTTGGTGTGCAAACCCAGTGGAACTAGCACTAAAACATATCCAAAGCTGGGGTTCCTAGCACCAAGTGGCCCCGAGATACGGGGCTCCAAAGTCGGTTCGGAAAATATTCTCTGCTGCAGAAAAGTGCTTGACATTTTCCAAACCGAATTTGGGGCCCCATATCTCAGGGCCACTTGGTGCTAGGAACCCCAGCTTTGGATATGTTGTAGTGCTAGTTCCACTGGGTCGGCACACACAATTTTGGGTTCCTAACAGCAAGTGGCCCCGAGATACGGGGCCCCAAATTCGTTCAACTGTGTCCATCTGCAGCAACGTCATTTTGGGACCCTTTGGGTCCAGAGACCCCAAATTTTGGCTGCAGCTAGGGGGCATCTAGGAACCCTTAACTACCGAGTTTGAAGTTCGGGGGACCTATGGCTGCAAATGGGCACAGTGAGGCTGCAAATGGGCATTGTTGACCTTCTTTTCCACTTACAGTAGCTGCGCATTTCTCGCCCTAGGCTTATACTCGAGTCAATAAGTTTTCCCAGTTTTTTGTGGTAAAATTAGGTCGGCTTATATTCGGGTCAGCTTATACTCGAGTATATACGGTATATAAAGCTACGAACAAGGAAATAAGTGAAAAATAAATTTATTAATTTACACAGTATGTCATTGATGTATTTAAAAGAGCACATGAACTTATGTGTGTAACTAGAAGCAGCGCTGTGGTCTTAAAGTTGATTAAAAAAAAAACATAAAGCAAATAAAAAGCCAAAAGTTGCAATAGTGAAAATAAATAAAGTCCCAAGAAATTGCGGAACTGCTATATCAAAATTATTAAAAACAAAGAAGAATGGCATACCAATCAAATGCAAGCAACTTCAAAACAAGGAAACTGTAAGAAATCAGTTATTTGAAGATGCCTAGCCCTAGCTCAAAAGTTTTAGATAAAATTAAATACAAAATAACAATGGAAAAAAAACACTAAAAAAACACTAAAAAAAAAAAAAACACTAGATGAAAAAATAGCTACACGGGATGTTTACTGGTAAAATTATTATAATTGTTTTTATATGTCAAAATCATTTAAAAAAATGACTTATCAGGAAGATTGAAATATCAATCAAGTTCAAGCATCAAAAACAAGTAAAGTATAGAAAAGGTTATTTGAAAAATGTTTATCTTAAAATTTTGAGATAAAATACCAATGAAAAAAAAAATGGATTAAAAACAAAAAACGCTACATAGGATGTTCACTAGTCATTAGACCGTCTTCTGTTGAACAGACTGGGGTACGCACATACCGAAATTTGGACGCTTCAGCAGGAACCAGACGAATTTCGGTACATGTTTACCCAGCTTGAGAGGGAAATGTGTAATGTTTTACTTGTGGAAAGACTAAATGAAAGGAAATATATATACATACAAAATAACAATGAAAATTAAAAAAAAACACTGAGTCAAAAAACAAAAACGCTACACAGGATGTTCACCAATATCATTTTTCCAATAGTTTCTCTAATTTCATATCAAAATTCTTAAAAACAATTGGAATGCCAAAGTCAAACAACAACAAAAACAAGGACACTGAAAATTGGCTATTTGTAAATGCCTATTTCAAAATTTTGAGAGAAAATGAAATTCAAGTTAACAATGAAAATTTAAACTAAAAAACGAAATTACATTTAAAAACCACTGCATGAAAAAAAAAATACTACACAAGATGTTCACCGGTAAAGCTATTGTAATTGTTTTTCAAATTTCATATCAAAATAATTAAAAACAAGCAGAATATTAGAGTGAATGGAACATCAATCACATTTAAGCAACATCTAAAACAGGGAAAATATAAAAAAATTGTTATTGAAAGATGTCAATCCCAAAGTTTTGAGATAAAATTAAATACAAAATAACCATAAAAAAGGAAAATAAATAAACACTGGATAAAAAAAAGCAAAAAAGCTACATAAGATGTTCACTAGTAAAATTATTGAAACTGTTTTCTAATTTTGTTATTGAAAGATGCTAATCCCATAATTGTGAGATAAAATTAAATACAAAATAACCATAAAATGTAAAATAAACACTGGATAAAAAAAGCTACATAAGATGTTCACTAGTAAAATTATTCAAATAGTTTTTCTAATTTTCGCTCAAAATAATTAAAAACAAAGGCATAAAAGGGAGAATAATATACTATTTAAATTCAAGCAACATCAAAAACAAGAAAACGTTCAAAATCCTAAAATGTTGAGATTAAAGGAAACACAAAATAACAATGAAAATTAAAGAAAAATCACTAGCTGAAAAAAAAAGCTACACAGGATGTACATTAGTAAAATTATTCCAATTGGTTTTTCTAATTTCATAACTAAATCATTCAGAACAAACAGGATAATAGGAAGAATGGAATACCAATCAGGTTCAAGGAACATTAAAAACAAAACAAGAAAAGCATAAGAAATTGGTTATTTAAAGATGACGATTCCAAAAGTTTGAGTTAAAATAAAATACAAAATAACACTGAAAAACCTATAAAAAAACCCAAATATATATATATATATATATATATACAGTGGGGACGGAAAGTATTCAGACCCCCTTAAATTTTTCACTCTTTGTTATATTGCAGCCATTTGCTAAAATCATTTAAGTTCATTTTTTTCCTCATTAATGTACACACAGCACCCCATATTGTACACACAGCACCCCATATTGACAGAAAAACACAAAATTGTTGACATTTTTGAAGATTTATTAAAAAAGAAAAACTGAAATATCACATGGTCCTAAGTATTCAGACCCTTTGCTCAGTATTCAGTAGAAGCCCCCTTTTGATCTAATACAGCCATGAGTCTTTTTGGGAAGATGCAACAAGTTTTTCACACCTGGATTTGGGGATCCTCTGCCATTCCTCCTTGCAGATCCTCTCCAGTTCTGTCAGGTTGGATGGTAAACATTGGTGGACGGCCATTTTTAGGTCTCTCCAGAGATGCTCAATCGGGTTTAAGTCAGGGCTCTGGCTGGGCCATGCAAGAACAGTCACGGAGTTGTTATGAAGCCACTCCTTCGTTATTTTAGCTGTGTGCTTAGGGTCATTGTCTTGTTGGAAGGTAAACCTTCGGCCCAGTCTGAGGTCCTGAGCACTCTGGAGAAGGTTTTCATCCAGGATATCCCTGTACTTGGCCGCATTCATCTTTCCCTCGATTGCAACCAGTCGTACTGTCCCCTGCAGCTGAAAAACACCCCCATAGCATGATGCTGCCACCACCATGACTGTATTGGACAGGTGTTAAGCAGTGCCTGGTTTTCTCCACACATACCGCTTAGAATTAAGGCCAAAAAGTTCTATCTTGGTCTCATCAGACCAGAGAATCTTATTTCTCACCATCTTGGGGTCCTTCAGGTGTTTTTTAGAAAACTCCATGCGGGCTTTCATGTGTCTTGCACTGAGGAGAGGCTTCCGTCGGGCCACTCTGCCATAAAGCCCAGACTGGTGCAGTGATGGTTGACTTTCTGCAACTTTCTCCCATCTCCGGACTGCATCTCTGGAGCTCAGCCACAGTGATCTTTGGGTTCTTCTTTACCTTTCTCACCAAGGCTCTTCTCCCCCGATAGCTCAGTTTGGCCGGGCGGCCAGCTCTAGGAAGGGTTCTGGTCATCCCAAACGTCTTCCATTTAAGGATTATGGAGGCCACTGTGCTCTTAGGAACCTTAAGTGCAGCAGAAATGTTTTTGTAACCTTGGCCAGATCTGTGCCTTGCCACAACTCTGTCTCTGAGCTCTTCAGGCAGTTCCTCATGATTTTCATTTGCTCTGACATGCACTGTGAGCTGTAAGGTCTTATATAGACAGGTGTGTGGCTTTTTCTAATCAAGTCCAATCAGTATAATCAAACGCAGCTGGGCTCAAATGAAGGTGTAGAACCATCTCAAGGATGATCAGAAGAAATGGACAGCACCTGAGTTAAATATATGAGTGTCACAGCAAAGGGTCTGAATACTTAGGACCATGTGATATTTCAGTTTTTCTTTTTTAATAAATCTGCAAAAATGCCAACAATTCTGTGTTTTTCTGTCAATATGGGGTGCTGTGTGTACATTCATGAGGAAAAAAATTAACTTAAATGATTTTAGCAATATAACAAAGAGTGAAAAATGTAGGGGGGTCTGAATACTTTCCGTCCCCACTGTATATATATATATATATATATATATATATATATATATATATATTACAATCCTTAACCTCCCTGGCGGTATGATTATTTTGGATTTTAGGTGCTGAAAGCGGTACAATTATTTTGCATGGAAATTTGGCATTTTATATTGTAGGTCTGTAATTCTTAACAATAACACACTTAAATCTGTCCAAACAAGAGTCTAGTAGATATCCCGGGTATGATAAAGTTTGAAACGCAAAAACATAAATTATAATATAACAAATAAATATAAATAATTAAAAAAATAAAAATAAAATAATAATAAAATAAATTTCCCCACGATTCACTATCGCTCAATTCTGCAAGTGTCCTAATTTACTATCGCTGTTTTCTAGCTGGTCTAAAACCATTTTTGACGTAAAGGGACACTTTTTGGTTGCTATGGACAATCTCCAGTTTCCAGCCAGAAAGAACAGTATATATAATATAGAACTGCATGCAGGGCATAGGACAAAGCACTGGGGACAAAAGGGATGTGAAATAATTTCATACAGTACTGTAATCTGTAAGATTACAGTACTGTATGTGTTATGCTTTTTACAGTTTTTTGAATTTGCCGCCAGGCTCCGCCCCCCTGCGTCGCGACGCTCGCAGGGAACTGAGCCTGGCACGGAGAGGCTTCGGGCAGAGGACGGAGCCCACGGACACTGCGGGGGACATCGCAGGATCCCGGGGACAAGGTAAGTAACGCCGCCCCAGGATCCTGCAATGCGATCCCGAGTGTGGCTCGGGGTTACCGCTAATGGGACTGAATTTTAACCCCGAGCCACACTCGGAAAAACCGCCAGGGGGGTTAAAACAGTTTATAAATTCAACAAAAAGTTACTAAGGATGTTCACCATTAAAATAATTGTTTTTCTAGTTACATATCAAAATCATTAAAAACAAATGACATAAAAAGGAAGAATTAGGAGGGGCGTGGCCTGGACATGGCTGACTAAAGACACGTTTCTTGTGAGCTCCTGGCCTCCCCTTGCCTATCTCGACAAAACCAGCCGTATGCAGCCTCTTCTAACGGCATGCTAACCGCAAAACGGTACCGCACCATATCGTCGACACGGGGACATCGCCCTCGCACTGCATAGGGTGAGATTCATCGCTTCTTTCTGAACGCTACCAATACCTCCCCAGGCGCCATAGTCGCGGCTCCGCGTGGCCTCGGCCGTGATAGACATTCCTCGTCAGAGACAATACTCTCGCCCAGTCTGTCTCCTGACACATCCTCCTTCTCAGGGACCCCCGCTCTACTTGGCACGAGAATGTCGGTAACGGCAGATTCTCCTCTCTGGCATGACTCGATCCATAATAACGGGGAACTTAGAGCACTCCTTCAGGCCTTACCCACAAAGCAGGATATTGAGGCCCTGATACTGAGAGTAGAGGAGGCACATCATAGAGACATACAGGAGGTGAGAACAGAGATTCGCTCATTGTCAGTTAGAGTGGACACTGGAGAGGCTTCCATATCTACACTAGAAGCCAGAATGGGTGCCTTAGAACAAACACAAGCCGAACAGGCCGAGTCGACAATTGCACTCCAACTACATATGGAAGATTTGGAAGACAGAAGCCGCAGGAACAACCTGCGGCTTCATGGCATCCCAGAAGCCACAGGCATTAAAAAATCTCTCAGACACGGTGACAGCCATCTTCCAGCAAGTTTTAGCCTCACCTAAGACCGTCATTGAGATGGGCAGGGTCCATAGGTCTCTGGGGCCAAAATCCTCAGACCCCAGCCGGCCCAGGGACGTGATATGCTGCCTCCACAAATATTCCCTGAAAGATCTGATATCCTGGAAAGCATGGGAACATGGGGAGGTAGATATTGACGGTGTGGCTATCAAGATTCTCCCGGACCTCTCCAGGGCTACCCTACAACGCCGAGCCCGCCTCCGCCCGCTTCTGGATCTGGCTAGAGAGCAGGGAAGCACATACCGATGGGGATATCCATTGTCAGTTACCTTCAGAAGGGAGTCTGCCTCTTTCACCTTACGCACACCTGCTGACCTACCAGACCTGTTTTCCTTCCTCGAGGCGTCTCCCATCCAGGTACCTAATTGGCTCCAGTTCCTGACGAGGCCTGTGAATCGCCTGGGCCCTGCAAGATCCAGAGGCATCCTTCCAGCACGTCCTCAGAGACCATGAAGGCGACAGTGCGCCACATCTGGAGAAAGATCCCGGGAATCGTAAGTGTGCTAAGCTTCCTACCTGAGTTCCTACCACAGCATATTTTTGCTTTTATTTTTTGTCCTTTGACTGCCAGAGTTTGAAGCGGACGTTCTGAGTTGTCCCCGCTAAGTGTTCTATACCGAAGGGTTCCAGGATAACGCTGGTGTCGGAGGAGAATCTCCTAAACATCTCATCAGAATCGGGGACATTAGAACATGACTACTGTATCAAATGTGGGGCAAATGTGGGGCATTTGCCCATACGCTGTTTTACTATGCTTAGGGATAGGAAACGTTCTGAGATGTCTCTACCGCTGGAATCTGTGGCAAGTATGACATTATGCCTGCACTTATCCCCGCAAGTAGATCTGAAGAGATATCAGAACCACTTCCGTGCACTATTCTGGGTCGGACATTAATACCCACTGGTAATACCTACAAACTTAGGATGATACTCTTAGTTTTAGGGGTCTTTGTGCCTTAATGTTTTTATGCTCCACCGGATACGTGGGGAAGCAGTTCCAATCTGATGTTACCATGCTATAGACTAGGTCTTAGAGCCTCAATGTTTACCCTGGTATAATCATTCGTATATTAAAATATCCCAGGCCTATTACTCCCTCATAGTTTACTTCACTGGGAAATCCCTACTCTCCCTTCTCCCACCTCCCTCTCCCCCCCTCCTCCCTCTCCCCCCTCCTCCCTCCCCCCTCTCTCCCCCCTCCCCCCCCCCCCTTTCTCCCCCCCTCCTCCCTCCCCCCTCCCTCCCCCTCCTCCCCTTCTTACCCCTTGTGACAACCAAAACCTTACGGGTTTCAAGATGGCCCAGCTACACCCCTCTCTAGGAGTGTTTCCTAACTTAGAGAGGCAATAGCAATCAATCTACATTGCTTTTCAACATAAGGAACATTAGTAGGAACCAATAGGACTATTGTACTAGTAAACTAATGCTTATACTGCTGTTTGGGTATGTTCCCATTCCATGTTCAATACACTTTTATACCTATGTTTTATTTCAACCGTTTTCAATCTGTGAAGTTATTTTGCATACTTGATGTTATCTCATTATTAATAAGGTCGGGATAGGTGGGGACGGTCGGAGCTCTATTTCCGGCTGTGTCTAACCGATTTCCCTGCATAGGCCTACGCTCAATCGTCAGAATATCTCTGACGAGTGTTCTAGCATAATTGCTGATCTTTAGTGTTTTCTCTTTTTCTTGTGTCTAACTTCATTTTCTTTTCTAAACTCTTCTTTCTATCTTCTCCTTCCCCCTTCCCTCCCCTCCCCCCATCCCTCTCCTGCTACTATTATGGAGGTTCTTAATGTGATATCGCTGAACACCAAAGGTCTAAACATTCCAGAAAAAAGACGCATGATGTTGCAGGACCTTCACCGCCTTAAAGCAGACATAGCCCTCTTGCAAGAGACCCACTTTAGAGGCGACAAACTACCTATACTCAGAAATCGAACATTCCCATTAGCTTACCACTCAACAAATTCAGAAGCAAAGTCGACAGGAGTATCTATATTGATCTCCAGCAAGGTTCCGTGGACCTGCCTGGACACTGTAATAGACCCAGCGGGTCGTTTCTTATTTCTGAAAGGCAGGATTGGAGATGTCAAGGTGGCTAATTTGTACGCCCCTAATTCTCATCAGGACGTCTTTATTGGAAGGACTATCGAAAAGTTATTGAACTTTTCTGAAGGCCAACTGATAGTAGGAGGTGACCTAAATGTCCCTATGATCCCCTCGGAAGATTCCTCCTCGAGACTCTCGGCTGTTCCTCCTGGTTCTCGTAAACGCATTGACCAGGCCCTACATAAAGCCCAATTAGTGGACGTTTAGCGTATCTTCCACCCTACAGAAAGAGACTATACTTTTTACTCAACACCCCACAAGGTATACTCTTGCATTGACTACTTCCTTGTACCACATGCACAATTGCATTCTGTCAGAGCATCTGCGATAGGCTCCATCACGTGGTCTGACCACGCGCCAATCTCCCTTTCATATGCCCTCACTGACACTCTCACCTCAAAGACTAATGCCCCGTACACACGATCGGATTTTTCGAAGGAAAATGTGTGATAGGACCTTGTTGTCGGAAATTCCGACTGTGTATGGGCTCCATCACACATTTTCCATCGGATTTTCCGACACACAAAGTTTGAGAGCAGGCTATACAATTTTCCGACAACAAAATCCGTTGTCAGAATTTCGTGTGTACACAAATCCGACGCACAAAGTGCCACGCATGCTCAGAATAAATAAAGAGATGAAAGCTATTGGCTACTGCCCCGTTTATATTCCCGACGTACGTGTTTTACGTCACCGCATTCAGAATGATCGGTTTTTCCGACAACTTTGTGTGACCGTGTGTATGCAAGACAAGTTTGAGCCAACATCCGTCGGAAAAAATCCTAGGATTTTGTTGTCGGAATGTCCGACCGTGTGTACAGGGCATAAATGTTGGAGGCTAAATGAAAGCCTCTTACAAGACAAGGAAGTAATATCAGAGGTCTCTAGGGAACTTCAGTTCTACTTCCACACCAATGACACGACAGACTGCAACCCTGGCATTGTCTGGGAAGCACACAAAGCAGTCATAAGAGGAATGCTCATTAACCAGTTGCCGACCGCCGCACACAGATGTACGTCGACAGAGCGGCACGGGCAGGCAAAGGGGCTTACCTGTACGTCCCTGCCTGCCCGCGGCTGGGGGGGTCCGATAGGACCCCCCCCCGGTGCCTGCGGCGGTCGGCAAATCTTCCCCGGCGATCGGTGGTGAGGGGGAGGCCATCCATTCGTGGGCCCCCCCCTCGCGATCGCTCCCAGCCAATGGGATCATTTCCCTGCCTCTGTATTGTACACAGAGGCAGAGGAAATGATGTCATCTCTCCTCGGCTCGGTATTTTCCGTTCCGGGCCGAGGAGAGAAGACTGGAATGTAAGTGCACAAACACAACACAACACAGTAGAACATGCCAGGCATACAAAACACCCCGATCCCCCCCCGATCACCCTCCGATCCCCCCCCAATCACCCCCCCCCCCCTGTCACAAACTGACACCAAGCAGGTTTTTTTTTTTTTTTTCCTGATTACTGCATAGTGTCAGTTTGTGACAGTTACAGTGTTGGGACAGTTACTGTTAGCCCCCTTTAGGTCTAGGGTACCCCACTAACCCCCCCTAATAAAGTTTTAACCCCTTGATCA
Source organism: Lithobates septentrionalis (assembly GCA_037952835.1). NCBI lineage: Eukaryota > Metazoa > Chordata > Amphibia > Anura > Ranidae > Lithobates > Lithobates septentrionalis. Next base: position 121,079 of record JBBDGP010003347.1, read on the forward strand.
CCCCCCGTCACCAGTGTCACTAAGCGATCATTTTTCTGATCGCTGTATTAGTGTCGCTGGTGACGCTAGTTAGGGACGTAAATATTTAGGTTCGCCGTCAGCGTTTTATAGCGACAGGGACCCCCATATACTACCTAATAAATGTTTTAACCCCTTGATTGCCCCCTAGTTAACCCTTTCACCACTGATCACCGTATAACCATTATGGGTGACGCTGGTCAGTTCGTTTATTTTTTATAGTGTCAGGGCACCCACCGTTTATTACCGAATAAAGGTTTAGCCCCCTGATCGCCCGGCGGTGATATGCGTCGCCCCAGGCAGCGTCAGATTAGCGCCAGTACCGCTAACACCCACGCACGCATCATAAGCCTCCCTTAGTGGTATAGTATCTGTACGGATCAATATCTGATCCAATCAGATCTATACTAGCGTCCCCAGCAGTTTAGGGTTCCCAAAAACGCAGTGTTAGCGGGATCAGCCCAGATACCTGCTAGCACCTGCGTTTTTCCCCTCCGCCCAGCCCACCCAAGTGCAGTATCGATCGATCACTGTCACTTACAAAACACTAAACGCATAACTGAAGCGTTCAGAGTCAGGCCTGATCCCTGCGATCGCTAACAGTTTTCTTGGTAGCGTTTTGGTGAACTGGCAAGCACCAGCCCCAGGCAGCGTCAGGTTAGCGCCAGTACCGCTAACACCCATGCACGCACCGTACACCTCCCTTAGTGGTATAGTATCTGATCGGATCAATATCTGATCAGATCTATACTAGCGTCCCCAGCAGTTTAGGGTTCCCAAAAACGCAGTGTTAGCGGGATCAGCCCAGATACCTTCTAGCACCTGCATTTTGCCCCTCCGCCCGGCCCAGCCCAGCCCACCCAAGTGCAGTATCGATCGATCACTGTCACTTACAAAACACTAAACTAAAGAGTCAGGCCTGATCCCTGCGATCGCTAACAGTTTTTTTGGTAGCGTTTTGGTGAACTGGCAAGCACCAGCGGCCTAGTACACCCCGGTCGTAGTCAAACCAGCACTGCAGTAACACTTGGTGACGTGGCGAGTCCCATAAGTGCAGTTCAAGCTGGTGAGGTGGCAAGCACAAGTAGTGTCCCGCTGCCACCAAAAAGACAAACACAGGCCCGTCGTGCCCATAGTGCCCTTCCTGCTGCATTCGCCAATTCTAATTGGGAACCCACCGCTTCTGCAGCGCCCGTACTTACCCCCCATTCACATCCCCAACCAAATGCAGTCGGCTGCATGAGAGGCATTTTCTTTATGTCCTCCCGAGTACCCCTACCCAACGAACCCCCCCAAAAAAGGTGTCGTGTCTGCAGCAAGCGCGGATATAGGCGTGACACCCGCTATTATTGTCCCTCCTGTCCTGACAATTCTGGTCTTTGCATTGGTGAATGTTTTGAACGCTACCATTCACTAGTTGAGTATTAGCGTAGGGTACAGCATTGCACAGAATAGGCACACTTTCACAGGGTCTCCCAAGATGCCATCGCATTTTGAGAGACCCGAACCTGGAACCAGTTACAGTTATAAAAGTTACAGTTACAAAAAAAAGTGTAAAAAAAAAAAAACACATACAAAAATATAAAATAAAAAAAAATAGTTGTCGTTTTATTGTTCTCTCTCTCTCTATTCTCTCTATTGTTCTGCTCTTTTTTACTGTATTCTATTCTGCAATGTTTTATTGTTATTATGTTTTATCATGTTTGCTTTTCAGGTATGCAATTTTTTATACTTTACCGTTTACTTTGCTTTATTGTTAGCCATTTTTTTGTCTTCAGGTACGCCATTCACGACTTTGAGTGGTTATACCAGAATGATGCCTGCAGGTTTAGGTATCATCTTGGTATCATTCTTTTCAGCCAGCGGTCGGCTTTCATGTAAAAGCAATCCTAGCGGCTAATTAGCCTCTAGACTGCTTTTACAAGCCGTGGGAGGGAATGCCCCCCCCCCCAACGTCTTCCGTGTTTTTCTCTGGCTCTCCTGTCTCAACAGGGAACCTGAAAATGCAGCCGGTGATTCAGCCAGCTGATCAGAGACCAGAGTGGCTCCAAACATCTCTATGGCCTAAGAAACCGGAAGCTACGAGCATTTTATGACTTAGATTTCGCCGGATGTAAACAGCGCCATTGGGAAATTGGGAAAGCATTTTATCACACCGATCTTGGTGTGGTCTGATGCTTTGAGGGCAGAGGAGAAATCTAGGGTCTAATAGACCCCAATTTTTTCAAAAAAGAGTACCTGTCACTACCTATTGCTATGATAGGGGATATTTACATTCCCTGAGATAACAATAAAAATGATTAAAAAAAAAATATGAAAGGAACAGTTTAAAAATAAGATAAAAAAAAATAAGAATAATAAAGAAAAAAAAAGAAAAAAAAAAAAAGCACCCCTGCCCCCCCTGCTCTCGCGCTAAGGCGAACGCAAGCGTCGGTCTGGCGTCAAATGTAAACAGCAATTGCACCATGCATGTGAGGTATCACCGCGAACGTCAGATCGAGGGCAGTAATTTTAGCAGTAGACCTCCTCTGTAAATCTAAAGTGGTAACCTGTAAAGGCTTTTGAAGGCTTTTAAAAATGTATTTAGTTTGTCACCACTGCACGTTTGTGCGCAATTTTAAAGCATGTCATGTTTGGTATCCATGTACTCGGCCTAAGATCATCTTTTTTATTTCATCAAACATTTGGGCAATATAGTGTGTTTTAGTGCATTAAAATTTAAAAAAGTGTGTTTTTTCCCCAAAAAATGTGTTTGAAAAATCACTGCGCAAATACTGTGTGAAAAAAAAAAATGAAACACCCACCATTTTAATCTGTAGGGCATTTGCTTTAAAAAAATATATAATGTTTGGGGGTTCAAAGTAATTTTCTTGCAAAAAGAAATTATTTTTTCATGTAAACAATAAGTGTCAGAAAGGGCTTTGTCTTCAAGTGCTTAGAAGAGTGGGTGATGTGTGACATAAGCTTCTAAATGTTGTGCATAAAATGCCAGGACAGTTCAAAACCCCTCCAAATGACCCCATTTTGGAAAGTAGACACCCCAAGCTATTTGCTGAGAGGCATGTCGAGTCCATGGAATATTTTATATTGTGACACAAGTTGCGGGAAAGAGACAATTTTTTATTTTTTTATTTTTTTTTTGCGCAAAGTTGTCACTAAATTATATATTGCTCAAACATGCCATGGGAATATGTGAAATTACACCCCAAAATACATTCTGTTGCTTCTCCTGAGTACGGGGATACCACATGTGTGAGACTTTTTGGGAGCCTAGCCGCGTACGGGACCCCGAAAACCAAGCACCGCCTTCAGGCTTTCTAAGGCCGTAAATTTTTGATTTCACTCTTCACTGCCTATCACAGTTTCGGAGGCCATGGAATGCCCAGGTGGCAAAAAAACCCCCCAAATTACCCCATTTTGGAAAGTAGACACCCCAAGCTATTTGCTGAGAGGTATAGTGAGTATTTTGCAGACCTCACTTTTTGTCACAAAGTTTTGAAAATGGAAAAAAGAAAAAAAAAAATTTTTTTTCTCGTCTTTCTTTATTTTCAAAAACAAATGAGAGCTGCAAAATACTCACCATGCCTCTCAGCAAATAGCTTGGGGTGTCTACTTTCCAAAATGGGGTCATTTGGGGGGGTTTTATGCCATCTGGGCATTTTATGGCCTTCAAAACTGTGATAGGTAGTGAGGAGTAAAATCAAAAATGTACGCCCTTAGAAATCCAGAAGGCAGTGATTGGTTTTCGCGGCCCCGTACGCGGCTAGGCTCCCAAAAAGTCCCACACATGTGGTATCCCCATACTCAGGAGAAGCAGCTAAATGTATTTTGGGGTGCAATTCCACATATGCCCATGGCCTGTGTGAGCAATATATCATTTAGTGACAACTTTTTGTAATTTTTTTTTTTTTTTAGTCATTATTCAATCACTTGGGACAAAAAAAATGAATATTCAATGGGCTCAACATGCCTCTCAGCAATTTCCTTGGGGTGTCTACTTTCCAAAATGGGGTCATTTGTGGGGGTTTTGTACTGCCCTGCCATTTTAGCACCTCAAGAAACGACATAGGCAGTCATAAATTAAAGGCTGTGTAAATTCCAGAAAATGTACCCTAGTTTGTAGGCGCTATAACTTTTGCGCAAACCAATAAATATACACTTATTGACATTTTTTTTACCAAAGACATGTGGCCGAATACATTTTGGCCTAAATGTATGACTAAAATTGAGTTTATTGGATTTTTTTAGAACAAAAAGTAGAAAATATCATTTTATTTCAAAATTTTCGGTCTTTTTCCGTGTATAGCGCAAAAAATAAAAATGGCAGAGGTGATCAAATACCATCAAAAGAAAGCTCTATTTGTGGGAAGAAAAGGACGCAAATTTCGTTTGGGTACAGCATTGCATGACCGCGCAATTAGCAGTTAAAGAGACGCAGTGCCAAATTGTAAAAAGTGCTCTGGTCAGGAAGGGGGTAAATCCTTCCGGGGCTGAAGTGGTTAAGCATGGCTCGAGAATTAAAAAACAACGGACCCAACAACTGAACTCACTGCTAGACTACCTAAGACAGTTAGAAACACGTCACAAACAGTCTCCATCCTCCTCCTTAGAGACTGACCACCTAACCCGAAGATCGCAAATTAACGACCTGCTACAGTTCAAAGCCAAAGCATCGCTGCAGATATGTAGAAAATTTTCATATGAATCGGGTAACAAATGCGGTAAAATGCTAGCGAGATCCCTGCGAGACCAGAGACTGGCGACTTACATATCTCACATATTATCATCAAAATCTCCGAACCTCACGACATTGCCCGTGAATTTCAGAAATTTTACTCAGCTCTTTATAACATAGATAGGGTACCCCCCATGCAAGAAAACATACAAGCATACTTAACCTCTTTCCAGATGTCCAAATTGCCTGAATCAGCTAGGGAAGCTCTAGAAGACCCTATCACGATTGAAGAAGTACAGGGAGCGATAGCGTCATCCAAACCAGGAAAGGCCCCTGGCCCAGATGGACTTACCATCTTATACTATAAAACCTTTTTGCCATCGTTAAGTCCATACAGTCAGGTCCATAAATATTGGGACAACGACACATTTCTAATCTTTTTGGCTCTATACACCACCACAAGGGATTTGAAATGAAACGAACAAGATGTGCTTTAATTGCAGACTTCCAGCTTTAATTTGAGGGTATTTACATCCAAATCAGGTGAACGGTGTAGGAATTACAACAGTTTGTATATGTGCCTCCCACTTTTTAAGGGACCAAAAGTAATGGGACCAGGTGTGTGTTATTCCTTCATTATCCCATTTACAAGGAGCAGATAAAAGGTCCAGAGTTCATTTCAAGTGTGCTATTTGCATTTGGAATCTGTTGCTGTCAACTCTCAATATGAGATCCAAAGAGCTGTCACTATCAGTGAAGCAAGCCATCATTAGGCTGAAAAAAGCAAAACAAACCCATTAGAGAGATAGCGAAAACATTAGGTGTGGCCAAATCAACTGTTTGGAACATCCTTAAAAAGAAAGAACACACCGGTGAGCTCAGCAACACCAAAAGACCTGGAAGACCACGGAAAACAACTGTGGTGGATGACCGAAGAATTCTTTCCCTGGTGAAGAAAACACCCTTCACAACAGTTGGCCAGATCAAGTTCACTCTCCAGGAGGTAGGTGTACGTGTGTCAAAGTCAACAATCAAGAGAAGACTTCACCAGAGTGAATACAGAGGGTTCACCACAAGATGTAAACCATTGGTGAGCCTCAAAAACAGGAAGGCCAGATTAAAGTTTGTCAAACAACATCTAAAAAAGCCTTCACAGTTCTGGAACAACATCCTATGGACAGATGAGACCAAGATCAACTTGTACCAGAGTGATGGGAAGAGAAGAGTATGGAGAAGGAAAGGAACTGCTCATGATCCAAAGCATACCACCTCATCAGTGAAGCATGGTGGTGGCAGTGTCATGGCGTTGGCATGTATGGCTGCCAATGGAACTGGTTCTCTTGTAGTTATTGATGATGTGACTGCTGACAAAAGCAGCAGGATGAATTCTGAAGTGTTTCGGGCAATATTATCTGCTCATATTCAGCAAAATGCTTCAGAACTCATTGGACGGGATTCACAGTGCAGATGGACAATGACCCGAAGCATACTGCGAAAGCAACCAAAGAGTTTTTTAAGGGAAAGAAGTGGAATGTTATGCAATGGCCAAGTCAATCACCTGACCTGAATCCAATTGAGCATGCATTTCACTTGCTGAAGACAAAACTGAAGGGGAAATGCCCCAAGAACAAGCAGGAACTGAAGACAGTTGCAGTAGAAGCCTGGCAGAGCATCATCAGGGATGAAACCCAGCGTCTGGTGATGTCTATGTGTTCCAGACTTCAGGCTGTAATTGACTGCAAAGGATTTGCAACCAAGTATTAAAAAGTGAAAGTTTGATCAGGAGCGTAACTAGAAATAGCAGGGCCCCATAGCAAAATGTTGTATGGGGCCCCCTGCAAACAGCACCCCCCACAGCTGCCCTAGTGTCAATGCAGCGTGACCTGTGCCCAATGCAGCGTGACCTGTGCCCAATACAGCGTGACCTGTGCCCAATACAGCGTGACCTGTGCCCAATACAGCGTGACATGTGCCCCATAAAGCGTGACCTGTGCCCAATACAGCCTGGTCTGCTTGTGCCCCATACAGCCCCACCTATGCAGAGGAAGAGGCAAGCCACCCGGATCAGCAGAGAGCGGGATTGCCCGCTGTAATAGTTTACATTTGAATTTCCTGTCTTCCCGGGGCTCATCGTCACATAGCCCCACCTCTTGGCCCGACGCCTTTGATGACGTCACATGTCCCACATTGGATCGGCGTTCTGTCTATCAAAGGCACCGGGCCAAAAGGTGGAGCTATGTGACGTGAGCCCCGGGAACGCTGGAAGTTCTAATGAAAGCTCTTACATCGGGCAATTCAGCTCTCTGCTGATACGGACAGCTCGCCTCTTCCTTTCCTCTCTCTTCCCCTGGCTGGGAGACTGTGCCGGTGGTGCTCTTATCCTCACTGGGCCCCACTCGGCTGCGGGCCCCATAGTGCCCGCATGGGTCGCTATGGTGGTAGTTACGCCCCTGAGTTTGATGGATGATTGTTAATCTGTCCCATTACTTTTGGTCCCTTAAAAAGTGAGGCAGATATACAAACTGTTGTAATTCCTACACTGTTCACCTGATTTGGATGTAAATACCCTCAAATTAAAGCTGAAAGTCTGCAGCTAAAGCACATCTTGTTTGTTTCATTTCAAATCCATTGTGGTGGTGTATAGAGCCAAAAAGATTAGAAATGTGTCGATGTCCCAATATTTATGGACCTGACTGTATATGGTTAAACTATTTAACATGGTAAGCCCCACTTCACCTTTTCTCTATGAAATCAATGCAAGCACACATTGCGGTCATTCCAAAGGATGGGAAAGACCCTACCACTTGCGGGAACTATAGACCGATCTCCCTGCTTAATATTGACCTCAAGCTGTTTACCAAAGCTCTTGCAAATAGAATCCAACAACATTTGTCACATTTGATCCATCTAGATCAAGTAGGATTTGTTCCCACTAGAGAGGCTAGAGACAACACCACCAAAGTGCTTAACCTGCTACACATGGTAAATAAATCCCGAACCCCTTTTGTGTTTCTGGGCACGGACGCGGAGAAAGCCTTTGACAGGGTGAACTGGAACTTTATGCTCGCAGTACTTCGATACGCTGGATTCGGAGATCATATGACTAAATGGATCTCATCAATATACTGTAAACCCACAGCCCGAGTCTGAGCAAATGTAGTCTTATCAGATCCCTTTCCAATCTCAAACAGGACACGGCAGGGATGCCTATTGTCTCCCCTCCTCTTCGCCCTGTCACTGGAACCTTTTCTTTGCGCCGTGCATAAGAACCCAGATGTAAATGGCATTAGGGTTGGGAACACTCAACATAAAATTTCAGCTTACGCCGAAGACATGCTAATTTCCCTTACCAACCCCGTGATCTCCCTCCCAAATCTCTTTAAGGAAATCAACAAATACAGAACCCTTTCCAATCTTAAAATCAATTTTCAAAAATCGGAGGCGATGGGCATTAATCTTCCACAGTCTCTTAAGACGCAACTGCAGATAAACTTTAAACTTAAACGGAACAACACGGCTTTGACATATTTAGGTACCATTATCCCAGCCCACATATCAAAGGTGTTTGACCTGAATTTCCCCCCTCTACTTTCTAGGGTAAGGGCACTTCTAACAAAATGGTCCTTCGGTTTACATTCGTGGTTCGGTCGCTGCAATATACTAAAAATGAGCGTATTGCCTAAATTCATATATCTCCTACAGGCTCTACCTGTACATATCCCCTCCACCTATTTTCGACACATACGGCAATTGTTTTTCGAATTTATTTGGGCTCACAAACACCCCCGATTGAAGAGATCACAACTCACTCTGCCAAAACAATATGGAGGCCTAGCAGTACCGGACGTTTATAAATACTACCAGGCAGTCCACCTTGGTAGACTGGTCAACTGGAATAGACATAGATCCCTCAAACTGTGGACCCAGCTTGAGCAGGGTCAGAGTTCTATCCCCTTGAATAGAGTGCCTTGGTGCTACGACTCCTTACCCAAGTAAAAGAAATCTCACCCGCTTATTGGCCAAACGACGAAAGTATGCTCTCTTCTGTTCAAGAAGGGGTTCATTTCATCCAGAAATTTGCCACTCTTCTCGATTCTGGGGAATCCCTGTTTTACTCCGGGATACCAAGAGGATCCATTCAAAAAACTAATGTCTACGGGCTGTATCCAAGTCTCACATTTTCTAATACAGAAAAAATGGCCCTTATTACAAGAACTCATAAACCCGGAGGGTCCATTCCGACTACAGTTTTGGAATGCTCTCCAAATCACCCATTTCTTTAGTTCGCTTCCTCCACCGAACAAATTTGATCAACCCCTTACAACCCTAGAGGAAATCTGTTCAAATGAAGGGACTCTACCACACACACTATTGTGCATGTATAACCTTCTGATCACTCCCCGAGACTCTTACTCAGTAAAACACATCGCTGACTGGGAACGAGACTTGAATTGTACATTTAGCTCACAACAGAAACAACGCATTATTCAATTTACATACACATCTTCCATCTGCACGAAAACGCAAGAAACGAATTTTAAAATTTTGACCAGGTGGTACAGAACACCTGCGAAATTAAATAAAATATTCCCTGCTTCCTCGGATAGATGCTGGAGATGCCAGGAGGAACGAGGTACATTGCTACACGTGTTTTGGACCTGTCCCGAAATAAAACGATTCTGGTCAGAGGTCAAAAATATTGTGCAGAAATTTACAGACCGGCAAATACCAGACGACCCGGCCTTTTTTCTCCTTCACGTTTCAGACGTGCCGGCGAAAACCTACAAAAAATCAATTATTTGTCATCTCCTTGACGCCGCCAAGTCCTGCATTCCACTTAAGTGGAAATCCCCCACAATCCCCGACGGTTGGGATGTGGCTCAGGAAGGTAAAGGGAATCAATAAATTTGAAGACCTTATCCTTACAGCTCGAAACCAACAGGAGAGATACTCCAAGACGTGGTCACTTTGGAACACGTTTGTCTACTCGGAAGAAGACCAGGCCTTACTTGGAGGCCCGGTTGTAGAATAGGGGGGAAAGAGATAGACCCCTGAAGAAATACGGGTTTTCTCCCTCAGCATTATATATACCACTCAGTGTAACCTAGACGTGATTGTTTGCGGTGTCACATTCCCCTCCACCCCCCCCCCCTCCTCTCCCCTCTAACCTGACCTTCGCCCCACTTTATATATTCTATTTTCTGTTCTTAGCTTTCTCTATTAATTTTCCTTCTTCTTGTCTAACTTTGCTCTGTGTAAACACAGTGGCAGAGTTGACCTTTTCTAAAGTAAAAAGATAAGGGATGACTTCATGGACTACCAAACTAGACAATGTTTTTCTTTTTTTTTTTTTTCTTTTTTCTCCTCTGATGTCTGACAAATTGTTGCCTTACTTGTGTAACATTCTCCATTGTTTAGTTCATGTTGACAATATGTTTATAATGTGTCATGGGTCCATGGACCTCTCCCTTTGACTAAATAAATACAAAATTTGTAAAAAAAAAAAAAAAAAAAGGAAGAATTAGGAATACCAATCCAATAGGAGCAAAATAACAATGAAAAAAATAAAAAATAAAAAAAAACAACAGATAAATAATAAAACAATAAAATGCTACAAAGTAAACTTTTTCTATGTTAAAATCAATGCCAATATAATGAAATTACACTGATCATCAGCTTTGCATCACATGAAAACACAAAACAGAAATACGTAAAAATTATTATCATAATAATTATGCTGCATAATTTTGATTTATATCACTTTGATATTGCTGTGTTACTTATAATGTACAACCCTAGAAAATTACATAAGAGTATTTCAGCTAAAGCACATAATCCCTTTTGTGTTTGGTCAAGTTATCACATCAGTCATTTCAAATTTCACCTTTTCAAAAATCCAGGAGTGACATTACAGTGGTATAGATAAGAAAGTGTTCCCTGCGGGCTCCAACAACAACCATGCTGTGTCTACATTTGCTTCGACTTTTTTTTTTTTTTCTTTTCGATTCTCTTTTTTGCAAAAGGTGGCATCAAATGGCTGTTGACAATTTTCCTCCTGTGGAGTTGCAGAACATGCAACATACTGAACATGCATCTATTTTTCTTGAATATGACACAGTGTAGTTGGCTAAATGAAAAAGTTATAGCTCATAAAACTCTCTGTTGTACCACCTACATACATTTTAGTTACTTAGACATGTGCAGAATGAAAAAATTTGTTTTGTTTAGTATCGTTTCGATTTGTTATTTACATAAATTATTTAGTTAAATGTTACATTCGTTTTCGGAATTTGTTTTGTTTATTCGTTTTCGAATGTATTTGAATTTTTACTCATTTGAATTCTGATCGATTTTAAAAGTTTTTTAATCAATTTCGAATAGTTTTCGAAATTGAGAAATTTTCAAATTCTCAAAGTTTTTGAATTCGAATAGTTTTGCAATTTCCAAAGAGGATAAAATAGAATAGAAAATAAAGGAATAGAATAGAAAAAATATATATATTTTTCTCTATTCTATTCCTTTATTTTCTACTCTAATTTATTCTCTTTGTAAATTGGAAAACTGTTCGAAAAGTTTTCAAATTCGAATTTGAAAACTATTCGAAAAGTTTTTGAATTTGAAAACTATTCGAAAATGTTTTCAAATTTGAAAACTATTCGTAAAGTTTTCGAATTCACAAAGTATTCGAAAACGGTTCGAATTCGAATTTCGTCCAAATTTTTTTCCATTATTTCGAATTCGTTTAAATTTGATACGATTCTAATAAACATAAATATTCATCCAAATTTTCATTTGGAACGAAACGAACCGCATATGTCTAGTTACAATAATCACCTAAAACTTTTATATATTTACTAATGAACGTCAAAACAATTTAATTATTTATGTAATCCAAATTGCTATATATGCTTACTAGCCTGTTATAATGTCGCCAGCTGTGGAACATTTTTGGCACCTTGCTTTGCTTGCAAAATCGCATAATACTTGGGTAATGCTTAACGTTTTTTTTTTTTACAATTGCCCTACAATATAATACAGTATTATGCCACCAGATGCAGCTCGTCACTTGCCACCAATGTGGATTGTCACTTGCCACGTCACTTTCCACCAGATGCAGATTGTCACTTGCCACGTCGCCTGCCACCAGATGCAGATTGTCACTTGCCACGTCACCTGCCACCAGATGCAGATCGTCACTTGCCACGTCGCCTGCCACCAGATGCAGATTGTCACTTGCCACGTCGCCTGCCACCAGATGCAGATCGTCACTTGCCACGTCGCCTGCCACCAGATGCAGATTGTCACCTGCCACCAGGTGCAGATTATCACTATCCTGCCACCAGCTGAAGCTTCCCACTGTTGCCTGCCACCAAAAAATACCAGATGCAGCTTGTCACTTTTTAAATGTAAAGGAAATTTGGTGGCATGAAACAGTGACAGCAGATCTGGTCTCTCCCCTGCTCTTCAGCACAGGGCTCCCATAATGTAATCTCACCGGCCTGCCGCACTTACGGCCCGGCTGCAGAGAGGCCCGGTGGTTGGGGACCCCCCGCCCTAGATTGTTTAATGGAGCCAGATTTAATGGACTGTTGCCTGTCTGATTTGTAGCAGCTATACTGTTTGGGGAAAACCCTGTTAAATCAGCAGCTCCTATGGGGGTAACGCTACACAAGGAAATTAAAAAAATGGCATCCGCATGATTGGATAATGGAAGTCAGCAGAATTTCACCTCATTCTCTAACTCACTAAAAAAAAGTCAACAAATTCCAGGTGTACCTAATTTTTCACATGACTGTATATCTATAACTATGTGGTTTCTTTGTATAATTTAGTCTGGGGTGGTTATTGAGGAATGCTTAGTATGAAAGTTCATATAACTCAGAGGGCTTTTTGAAAAGTTTGTTGGTTAAGAGCATCACGTAAATCCAACACATTTCGGGGAAAAGACTCCCCCTTCCTCAGGTTTGGAGCAGTGGATGTTATTAGGATCACAATGAGATACAATAGGAGATCTAGACTGTCTGATGTGAATGGCACTAGGAGCTGTGTTCAGTGTACAATGACCTTCCATGTGATTTTGCTAGCAAAGCATCATCAATCAATTCTTCTATATTGTTATTAGCATTATGGAGAGTATGCTTTAAAATGATATTGCATGTGTTGAATTATGTATTTGTGCTAAATGTGAGGACATTTTATGTTTCCATCAGACATTTCAGTGACACTTTTTTTGCATTCTTTTTTTTTTTAAAGAGATTTAAAGTATTACAATGCAAATAAAACACATAAAAAAGCACTCACTACAAACAGCAGTAATATTTAATAAATAAATGTTTGAGTAATGAAATAAAAAAATAAATTCACAAATAAATAAAAATAGAAAATAATTTAAAAAAATATTTTCTTCTCCCCGTAATAATATGGAGAAAAAAGATGAGAAAATGCAGTGTTAAAATATATATTACATGACATGAGATTACACAATGAATGATGAGGTAAATAGACAGTAGAGGAGAGGAGAAGAAAAAGTAGTAACACTTTTTTAAGACATTTTGTGCTTGTGAATTCTATAGTTTAATTTGACCAGGACATTTAAGTCTGATCGAAAATTTGTGTCATAGAAACATTTGGGGGGGGGGGGGGGGGGTGTCTTCCTTATGCTATGCATAGATTTAATTAATTATAAGTTATTCAATGTAACAACTGTATAAACAAGGAGAAAAGTGACACTTTTATTTTTTGCATTCTTTTATTTAAAAGATTTAAAGTATTACAATGCAAAGAAAACATATGACAAGCATTCACTACAAACAACGATAATGTTTAATAAATTAATATTTGAATAATAAATAATAAAATAAATAATAATAATAGAAAATAATTAAAATTATATATTTTCCTCTACCCTGACATAATATGGACAAAAAGATGAGAAAATCCAGTGTTATAATATATATTACATGACATTACACAATGGATGATGAGTTAATAGACTGTATAAACAAGGAGAAAAAAAAATTAAGTAGTGACAGGTTTATTTTTTATTTTTTCATTCTTTTATTTAAGAGATTTAAAGTATTACAATGCAAAGAAAACATATGAAAAACACTCACTGCAAACAGTGATATTTAATAAATTAATATTTGAATAATAAAATAAATAATCATAAAAGAAAATAATTTAAAAATATATGTTTTCCTCTCCCCTGTCATAATATGGACAAAAGATGAAAAAAATCCAGTTATAATATATATTAAATGACATGAGATTACACAATGAATGATGAGGTAATAGACTGTATAAACGAGGAGAAGAAAAAAATAAGTAGTGGGACTTTTATTTTTTATTTTTTTGCATTCTTTTATTTAAGAGATTTAAAGTATTACAATGCAAAGAAAACATATGAAAAGCACACACTACAAACAACAGTAATATTTAATAAATGAATATTTGAATAATAAAATAATAAAATAAATAATAATAAAAGAAAATAATTAAAAAATATATGTTTTCCTTTCCCCTGTCATAATATGGACAAAAAGATGAAAAAATGCAGTGTTATAATTAGGGATGAGCCGAACACCCCCCCGGTTCGGTTTGCAGCAGAACATGCGAATAGGGAAAAAATTATTTTGAACACGGGAACACTGTTAATGTCTATGGGACACGAACTTTAAAAATCAAATATGCTAATTTTAAGGTTTATATGCAAGTTATTGTCATAAAAAGTGTTTGGGGACCCGGGTCTTGCCCCAGGGGACATGTATCAATGCAAAAAGTTTTAAAAACGGCCGTTTTCGGGAGCAGTGATTTTAATAATGCTTAAAGTGAAACAATAAAAGTGAAATATTCCTTTAAATTTCGTACCTGGGGGGTCTATAGTATGCCTGTAAAGTGGTGCATTTTCCCGTGTTTAGAACAGTCCCAGCACAAAATGACATTTCTAAAGGAAAAAAAGTAATTTAAAAGTACTAGCGGCTATAATGAATTGTCGGGTCCCGGCAATACAGATAAAAGTCATTGAAAAAAATGGCATGGGATCCCCCCAATCCATTACCAGGCCCTTTGGGTCTGGTATGAATATTAAGGGGAACCCCAAACCAAAATTGAAAAAAAATTTCCGTGGGGGTCCCCCCAAATTTCATATCAGGCCCTTCATGTCTGGTATGTATATTAAGGGGAACCCTGCGCTAAATTTTTTTACTCAGGTGGCTGGCCCCGCCCCCTCTGACGCCACAGGGAAGCCATTGGAAAGTCCCCATGCGTTAGAGGGGGGCGGGGTCACCAGGGTACGTCACTGTGTGGCCCCGCCCTCAGTTATATAAGAACTGTCACCTGCGAGGACGCGTCAGACGGCGGGTGTCTCCCATGGAGGCGGATCAGTGGCTTTTTTTTTTTACTTTTCGGTCCGTCCGCGGAGCCATAGAAGAAGATAAATGGACTTTGTGGGATATTTTTATTTTTTTATTTATTAATAAAGGACTTGTCCCAAGTGTCGTTTTTTTAACATTTTGACACTTTTTTTGTGAAATGGTACGGGTACAATGTACCCGTTACCATTTCAAGCAGGGAGGGGATCTGGGGGTCCCCTTGTTAAAAGGAGCTTCCAGATTCTGATAAGCCCCCCACCTGCAGACCCTCACAACAACCGGGCAAGTGTTGTGGGGATGAGGCCCTTGTCCCCATCAACATGGGGACAAGGTGCTTTGGGAGGCTACCCGAAAGCACCCTCCCCATGTTGAGGGCATGTGGCCTGGTATGGTTCAGGGGGGGCGCTCTCTCACCCCCCCCCCCTCTTTTCCTGCGGCCTGCCAGGTTGCATGCTCCGATAAGGGTCTGGTATGGATTTTTAGGGGGACCACCACGCCATTTTTTTTATTTTGGCGTAGAGGTTCCCCTTAAAATCCATACCAGACCTGAGAGGTCTGGTATGGATTTTAAGGGGGACCCCTACGCCATTTTTTTTAATTGGCGCAGGGTTCCCCTTAATATTCATACCGGACCCAAAGGGCCTGGTAATGGACTGGGGGGATCCCATGCCGTTTTTTTCAATGACTTTTATCTGTATTGCCGGGACCTGACAATTCATTATAGCCGCTAGTAGTTTTAAATGACTTTTTTCCTTTAGAAATGTCATTTTGTGCAGGGACTGTTCTAAACATGGGAAAAATGCGCCACTTTACAGGCATACTATAGACACCCCCCAGGTATGAAATTTAAAGGAATATTTCACTTTTATTGTTTCACTTTAAGCATTATTAAAATCACTGCTCACGAAAAAACTGACGTTTTAAAAAAAAATGTTTGCATTGGACCCAGGTCCCGGGTCCCCAAACACTGTTTATGACAATAACTTGCATATAAGCCTTTAAAATGAACACTTTTGAGTTTTAATGTTCATGTCCCATAGACTTTAATGGTGTCCCGGCAGCTTTCGAATTTGCCCCAAACAACGCATATTGTTCGGTGTTCGCAGAACATCCGAACAACCAAAGTTCGGCCCAAACTTATGCTCGGGCCGAACCGTTTGCCCATCCCTAGTTATATTATATATTACATGACAAGAGATTACACAATGAATGATGAAGTAATAGACCGTATAAAAGAGGAGAAGAAAAAATGAAGTAGTGACACTTTTTAAAGACATTTTGTGCTTGTGAATTCTATAGTTTAATTTGACCAGGACATTTAAGTCTGATAGAAAATTTGTGTCATGGGGGGTCTTCCTTATGTTTTGCATAGATTTAATGATCTATAAGTTATATGTAACATTTGTTTCACCTCTGTCCAGCTAAAGCCATTCCTAACCAGAGGTGGAAGCTCGGCCTCTCTGCATAACAGTACCATGCGCAGCACCATCTTCCAGCTCATGATCCATACCTTGGACCCTCTGGGAGAAGGTAAGACAACTTCCATTAAGCACTGAGACTGATGGAGCTTCCAGACCCTCTGTACATTTTCCATATGACCAAATCGGTTGACAAAACCTGTCGCAGTCTTTAGTTTTCCCTGCAATTTGAGTCATGATGCGCATGCAACCTGTACAAGTAGAATTTGCCTTTCTCTCACAGTTATCCTTGACATCAAAGATTAAGATGTTGAAGACAGCAGCCCCTGGTTCTCAGGCTGTTTGAGCTAAACAGTAATCTGTTTATTCTATCACAATGTAAAAGAATGCACACGGAAGCTAAAAAATATGCATGCAAGTTACTCGCTAGTGGGAGAACCTCTTGGGGAATCGAAGATGGGGAAAGGATCTGGGGGGTCCTAGTAGATCACAAACTCAGCAAGCAATGATAGTAGACTATTATGCATTAAAAGGGGTATTTACTCAAGAGATAAAACTAAAATTCTACCACTTTATAAACCTTTCAGCCACATCTTGAGTCTGCTGTTCAGTTCTGGGCACCAGTCCTCAGGGAGGATGTGCTGGAACCACGAGAGTCCAGAGATGGGCAATAAAGCTAATAAGGGGGTTGGAAGTTCAGTTATGAGGAAAGACTAAAAACCCTAAACTTATACTCCCTGGAGAAGAGAGGCCTTATAGGGGATATGATCACATCATACAAATCTTTGAATGGTGACTCTACCATTGGAAGGAAACTACCTAACCTTAGGTCTCTAAAGAAGACAAGCATCCACACAATGAATTTGGACAGGAGGCGGTTCAATCCTAAGGTACACACACACTAAGGTTGAACTGGATGGACTGGTGTCTTTATTCAACCTTACCAACTATGTACCTATGTACAATGTTTTATAAGATGTCTTCATCCTGCTGAAAGAAGGTAACTGCAACCGATCTCTTAGGACCATTGACTGAACCAAAGGGATGCTAGTGCAGCTTCTGCTGGCTAGACTTTACTGTGAGTAGTTAATGTCTGGTATAGGAGGCAAACCAAGTAAATAGAGCCGAGTAGCATTTTGTAAACTGTTTGTTATAGCTGGTCTGTAATTTGTTTGTGGTTAAGGCCAGTTTAGAATTGCAGAGATCTTAGGGGTATTTACAGCTCATGGACAGAGACAACATAACCAAGCTAAGGTACTTAAAAAGACAATCCACCAGTCTGGCATATAGACAGAGGCGGCTCTAGTCTTTGTGAGGCCTTAGGCAAAACTTAGACATGAGGCCCCACTCACACCCGTAATGAAAAAAAAAATTAAGCTACACAAATTAACTGTATAAACTGCATATATTAAGAACCTTAAAGTGCTGGTGTCAGTATCCTCTATCTCAACGCTGGCGTCAGTGTACCTTCTCAGCACTGGCATCCGTGTGCTCTCAGTGCTGGTGTTGAGGCACTCTATCTCAGTGCAGTGTGTCTTGGAGCTGGTGTCAGTGTCCTCTATCTGACGCTGATGTCAGGGTGCTCTATCTCCGTGTCCTCTATCTCAGTGCTGGTGTCAGTGACCTCTATCTCAACGCTGGTGTCAGTGCTGGCATGCTCTCAGTGCTGGTGTCAGTGTTCTCTATCTCAGTGCTGGTGTCATGACACTCTTTCTCAGTGCACAGAGATGGGGTCCCTGTCCCCAGGTAAGATGGGGTCCTTGTCCGCAGGTGAGATGGGGTCCCTGTCCGCAGGTGAGATGGGGTCCCTGTCCCCAAGTAAGAAGGGGTCCTTGTCCACAGGGGAGATGGGATTTCCCATTCCCAGGGAAGATGGTGGGGGCCATGCCTCCAGAGAAGAAGGGGTCCCTGTTGCCAGGAGAGATGATGAGGGCCCTGTCCCCAGGGGCGATGAAGGGGTCCCTGTTGCCAGGGGAGTTGACGAGGTCTCGGTCCCCAAGTGAGAAGAGGTCCCTGTCTTCAAGTCAGAAGGGGTCCCTGTCTGCAGGGGAGATGGGGTTCCCATCCACAGGGAAGATGGTTGGGGCCCTGTCCCCAGAGAAGAAGGGGTCCCTGTTGGCGTTGCCAGGGGAGATGATAGGGGCCCTGTCCCCAGGGGAGATGATGGGGTCCTTGTCTCCGAGTGAGAAGGGGGTCGCTGTCTCCACATGAGAAGGTGTCCCTTCCCCAGGAAAGATGAGGTCCCCATTCCCAGGGAAGATGATGGGAGCCCTGTCCCCAGGGAAGAAGGGGTCCCTGTAGCCAGGAGAGATGATGGGGGCACTGTCCTCAAGGGAGATGGGGGCCCTGTCCCCAGGTGAGATGATGGGGCACCTGCCCCCCAAGGAAGATGACGGGGGCCCTGTCCCCAAGGGGATAAGGTCCTTATCCCCAGGGGAGATGATGGGGGCCCTGTCCCCAGGTGAGAAGGGGCCCCTGTCCTCAAGTGAGAAGGGGGTCCCATCCCCAGGAAAGATGGTGGGGGCCCTGTCCCCAAGTGAGAAGGGGTCCCTGACTGAAGGGGAGATGAGGTTCCCGTCCCCAGGGAAGATGGTGGGGGCCTGTCCCCAGAGAAGAAGGGGTCCCAGTTGCCAGGGGAGATGATGGGGGCCTTGTCCCCAAGTGAGAAGGGGTCCCTGTCCACAGGGGAGATGGGGTTCCCCATTCCCAGGGAAGATGGTGGGGCCCTGCCTCCAGAGAATAAGGGGTCTCTGTCCACAGGGGAGATGATGGGGGCCCTGTCCCCAAGTAAGAAGAGGTCCCTGTCCGCAGGGGGGGTGGGGTTGGGGGTGGGGTTTCCCATACCCAGGGAAGATGGTGGGGGCCCTGCCTCCAGAGAAGAAGGGGTCCCTGTTGCCAAGGGAGATGAAGGGGGCCCTGTTGCCAGGGGAGAAGGGGCTTCCTGTCTCCAGGGGAGATGGGGTTCCCATCCACAGGGAAGATGGTAGGGGCCCTGTCTCCAGAGAAAAAGAGGTCCCTGTTGGCATTGCCAGGGGAGATGTTAGGGGCCCTGAGCCCAGGGGAGATGATGGGGACCTTGTCTCCAAGTGAGACGGGGGTCCCTGTCCCCATATGAGAAGATGTCCCTTCTCCAGGAAAGATGAGGTCCCCCATCCCCAGGGAAGATGGTAGGGGCCCTGTCCCCAGGGAAGAAGGGGTCCCTGTAGCCAGGAGAGATGATGGGGCACTGTCCTCAAGGGAGATGGGGCCCCCCAGGTGAGATGATGGGGCCCCTGCCCCAGGGGAGATTATGGGGGCCCTGTCCCCAAGGGAGATGACGGGGCCTTGTCCCCAAGGGAGATGAGGTCCCCAGGGGAGATGATGGGGGCCCTATTCCCAGGGGAGATGATGGGGGCCCTGTCCCCAGGGGAGATGATGGGGGCCCTGTTCCCAGGGGAGAAAATTGGGGCCCTGTCTCCAGGGAAGATGATGGGTGCCCTGTCCCCAGGGGAGAAGGGGGTCCTTGTTCCCAAGTGAGAAGGGGGTCCCTGTCCCCAAGTAAGGGGGTCCCATCCCCAGGAAAGATGGTGGAGGCCCTGTCCCCAAGTGAGAGGGGGTCCCTGACTGCAGGGGAGATGAGGTTCCCGTCCCCAGGGAAGATGGTGGGGGCCTGTCCCCAGAGAAGAAGGGGTCCCAGTTGCCAGGGGAGATGATGGGGGCCTTGTCCCCAAGTGAGAAGGGGTCCCTGTCCACAGGGGAGATGGGGTTCCCCATTCCCAGGGAAGATGGTGGGGCCCTGCCTCCAGAGAATAAGGGGTCTCTGTCCACAGGGGAGATGATGGGGGCCCTGTCCCCAAGTAAGAAGGGGTCCCTGTCTGCAGGGGGGGTGGGGTTGGGGGTGGGGTTTCCCATACCCAGGGAAGATGGTGGGGGCCCTGCCTCCAGAGAAGAAGGGGTCCCTGTTGCCAAGGGAGATGAAGGGGGCCCTGTTGCCAGGGGAGAAGGGGCTTCCTGTCCCCAGGGGAGATGGGGTTCCCATCCACAGGGAAGATGGTAGGGGCCCTGTCTCCAGAGAAAAAGAGGTCCCTGTTGGCATTGCCAGGGGAGATGTTAGGGGCCCTGAGCCCAGGGGAGATGATGGGGACCTTGTCTCCAAGTGAGACGGGGGTCCCTGTCCCCATATGAGAAGATGTCCCTTCTCCAGGAAAGATGAGGTCCCCATCCCCAGGGAAGATGGTAGGGGCCCTGTCCCCAGGGAAGAAGGGGTCCCTGTAGCCAGGAGAGATGATGGGGCACTGTCCTCAAGGGAGATGGGGCCCCCCAGGTGAGATGATGGGGCCCCTGCCCCAGGGGAGATTATGGGGGCCCTGTCCCCAAGGGAGATGACGGGGCCTTGTCCCCAAGGGAGATGAGGTCCCCAGGGGAGATGATGGGGGCCCTATTCCCAGGGGAGATGATGGGGGCCCTGTCCCCAGGGGAGATGATGGGGGCCCTGTTCCCAGGGGAGAAAATTGGGGCCCTGTCTCCAGGGAAGATGATGGGTGCCCTGTCCCCAGGGGAGAAGGGGGTCCTTGTTCCCAAGTGAGAAGGGGGTCCCTGTCCCCAAGTAAGGGGGTCCCATCCCCAGGAAAGATGGTGGGGGCCCTGTCCCCAAGTGAGAGGGGGTCCCTGACTGCAGGGGAGATGGGGTTCCTGTCCCCAGAGAAGATGGTGGAGGCCCTGTCCCCAGAGAATAAGGGGTCCCAGTTGCCAGGGGAGATGATGAGGGCCCTGCCCCCAGGGGAGATGATTGGGTTCTCGTCCCCAGGGAAGATGGTGGGGGCCCTGTCCCCAGAGAAAAAGGGGTCCCAGTTTCTAGGGGAGATGATGGGAGGCCTTGTCCCCAAGTGAGAAGGGGTCTCTGTCCACAGGGGAGATGGGGTTCCCATCCCCAGGGAAGATGGTGGGGTCCCTGTTGCCAGGGGAGATGGTGGGGGCCCTGTCCCAGAGTGAGAAGGGCGCCCCTATCCTCAAGTGAGAAGGGGGCCCTGTCCTGAAGTGAGAAGGGGGTCCCTGTCCTGAAGTGAGAAGGGGGTCCCTGTCCTCATGTGAGATGGGGTTCCCGTCCCCAGGAAAGATGGTGGGAGCCCTGTCCCCAAGTGAGAAGGTGTCCCTGACCACAGGGGAGATGGGGTTCCCGTCCGCAGAGAAGATGGTGGGGGCCCTGTCCCCAGGGGAGATGATGGGGGCCCCTGTCCCCAGGGGAGATGATGGGGTTCACGTCTTCAGGGAAGATGGTGGGGGCACTGTCCCCAGGGGAGATGATGATGGTGGCCCTGTCCTCAAGGAAGATGAGATCCCTGTGCCCAGGGGAGATGATGGGGGGCCCCTATCCCCAGGGGAGATGATGGGGGCCCCTATCCCCAGGGGAGATGATGGGGGGCCCCTTTCCCCAGGGGAGATGATGGGGGGCCCCTTTCCCCAGGGGAGATGATGGGGGGGCCCTGTCCCCAGGGGAGATAATGGGGGGGGCCCCAGGGGAGGAGAGGTGGGGTATGGGATGGTGTGAGGGGATATGGGGTCAGCTCACTTACCATATCCAAGCTGCAGGGCACTCATCCATGGTTGCCTGGCTGGGCTTCTTCCAGCAGCAGCACAGACAGGGCGATCAGCTTATCTCCAAGGTGAGAGAGATCTGTGTATGATGGGGGGGGGGGGAGGTGGGGGCTGGCAGACAAGCCTGCAGTGTCCTCCGGCTCTCATAGGGCTGCTGCACATGTTTACTTAAACTTCCTAAGTGCGGGGGAAGTGTGCAGAGCATCTCCGGAGCACTGCAGAAAGAAAAGGATGCAGCCGACTTGGGGGGGCGGGACTCTGGCTGGGGAGGACACTGAGCTGGGCGGCGTTGCATTAAGCAGGAGAGAAGAACCCGGAGGAGCTGGCCAAGGACAGGGCATGAGAAGAAACATTGCAGCCAGTGCGATAGAGCAGGGAGCTCTGCTACAGAGCAGACTCTTCAATTAGGCAAATTAGGAGCCCGCGGGGCCCCTATGAGTTGCGAGGCCTTAGGCGGCCGCCTATTTTGCCTAATTAGAGAGCCGCCTCTGCATATAGACCAGTTACTGGTGTTCTGCTGTCCCTTGGCAGCAGTAGAATTGGTACAGGTTATGGTGAAGTGGGCTAAGAGGAAGCAAAAAAAAAAACCCTACTTGACCACTTACGGACCGCCCGCCATCATCATACGGCGGCAGTTTGACGTTGAATACCGGGGTTATGGTAGCAGATAGCTGCCATAACCCCGGTATCTTTTTAAACAGCGGGCAGTCCGCTTTCAGATAAAAGTGGTCTCTGCGGCGGATTCGCTGCAAGATCATTTATTGGCGGCGGGAGAGGTGCCCCCCCACCAGCTGCTCCCTGGTGGTCTCCGCCGCTTAGCAGAGCCATCGGTAGCGGCGAAGACCCTTCCCCTCCGAAAGCATGGAGTCAAGTGAGGGAAAGATGGCCCCTACTCGGCTCCATACCATTGGATGACGGAAGCGACGTCAAATGTCATTTCTGCTCAATGGTCTTAAAGGGGGAAAAAAAACCTATTGAAAAAAAAAAGACATTTATTTATTTATTTTATTTTATTTATTTTTTATTGTATTTAAAGTGTAAGTAAACCCCCTCTATCGTTTTTAGCCAAGAAATCTGCCATCTTTGCCTCTGTTTAATCAACAACTGCCATGATGCTGCACATGTGATCAGTTTAGATACCAGCCATTGGATGGCTTCAGGGCCATCTTTAATATTGATTGGACCCTGGGCAAACATTTTCTTGCCCCCCCCCCCCCCCCCCATGCAATTTCACTCTCCACCTGCTCTGAGACATACACTTAATAGCAGATAGACTTAAAATCAGTTTACTGTATCAGATCAGGCAGCAATTGCGACTGGTTGCCAGTGGTTACAGCATATCATTACTGCTTACTGACTGGTTGCTAGAGGTTACAGCAAATGATTTCTGCTTGTTAATTGGTTGCTAGAGATTACTGTACAGTAATACTGCTCACTGATTGGTTTCTAGAGGTTACAGCACATCATCTCCTCACTGCAGGGGGGCATGATCTACATATGAATGCTGCCTTTATTTACATATCAATGCAGACTGTCGCAGCTATTTACATATGAATGCCGGTTATTTACATGTAAACACAGGGTCTGCAGGTGAGTCATCAGTACACAACAATAGGGTAGAGCTGGGCAGCATTAGTACCAGCACTTCACACTGAGCTATAGGGACACAGCACAGGACTAAAACTTCAAGGGACAAGGGAATTTAAACTGGGATAGTTGGCAAGTATGAGGCAGCTGCTTTGGGCCCCACAACAATGACAGGGCCAGGGCAGCTGCCCCTTTTGCCCTGCCTTAAAGACGGTCCTGGATGGCTTGACAGTTTGGTTGAGAGCACAATCAATGGGAGTGTTACATTTCCAGCACGTGCCGGAAATGAAACTGTTTTATGTATGGGTTTACTTCCGCTTTAAGTGTAAATGTGAGATCTTAAAGTGGGGTTCCACCCAAAAAAACAAAAATACCTCAAAAATTCTAAAAAAAAAACAAAAAAACATTTGGATATTTTTTTTTCATTTACCTCTAAATGCCTGTTGCTAGGTGGTCCCTCGTAGTCTGCCCCTTCCTTTGCCTGGGCTGGTGACATCACTTCCCCCTCGGCACAGGAAGGGCTCCACTCTGCTCCCTCCTTCATGTCAATCATCTGGGACCCATTACAGGTCCCAGGTGATTGAGCAGCCAATCACGGCGCACGGCGCCGCTCGCGCATTCGCAGTGGGTGCCAGGCTGTGAAGCCACAGCCCGGCGCCCACAGTTGAAATGCTGGCGCCGACGAGTGGAGGGGGGGGACGAGCGGGGCTTCGATCCCCCGCATCGCTGGACCCAGGGACAGGTAAGTGTCCAATTAAAAGTCAGCAGTTGCAGTATTTGTAGCTGCTGACTTTTAATTCTTTTTTTTTTTTGACGGCCCCCCCTGGGTGGAACTCCTCTTTAAGGTCTTTTTGACCCCAGATCTCACATTAAAAAGGTCCTGTCATGCTTTTCTTCTATTACAAGGGATTTTTACATTCCTTGTTATAGGAATAGAAGTAGGAATAAGTGACCCACATTTTTTTTTTTTTTAAACAGGGGGTTCTAAGTAATTTTCTAGCAAAAAAAATTATTTTAACTTGTAAACAACAAGTTTGAAAAATAGGTCTGGTCCTTAAGTGGTTAACCAGTGTGAAGCACAGTGGAGTCATCTTAAAATAGAAGACATCTGTATGACCAACTTCCATCATAAATACAATAAAGGGGGTTATACCTAATTTTGGCATTGTGGGCAATTGTAATTTTTGAATGGCTTCAGGGTTCACCTTTCTAGTACTCCTTCATAGCTCGAATAAGCCCCACTCCATATCAGCCAGGGTTCAAGGCACTTGATTGGTTAAATGCAAGGGCATAACACCTTATTAACACTGAATAGGCTTGTCCCTTACAATAAAAGACATTTATTTCCATATTTTTTGATCTGGGGTCAAATAGACAGAAATGAAAGGAAAATCACACAACAAGATTATAGACAAAGATCTAAAATTACATCAATTCTGAGTTGAGGGTTTAATGGTTTCAACAGGCCTTGTCAGAAGGCAACCATAAGAGCTTCTCTGTTACATCTAACTTCCAAAGGTCTGAATTGGAAATGTGCTGCAGGAGCCTTGATCCGCACAGGATTAGGAAGGCAGCTGTGAAAAGTTGGTCATGTTCTTTAATGCCCTTCGGGATGTTTGACAACAATGATGACGGGGCTTGTTCTCTCAAAACAGAGAGACCAATGTTAGAAGATTTTTAGAGTCCAAGGAAATGATATCCACCTTTTTCTAATCCTGAAGGAAATTTCCATGGCTGAAACTCAACATAACCTTGACCCTGGTAACCTCATCGGTTGTCAAGGTATCCAAGTGAAGATGCTGCTGTGCGATAAATAGCCGCAGTACCAACTGAACAGGAGGTGGCGTTTAATACAAGCCATGGTACATGGGTCATCTGATCCTGTTTAGATTATTGGTGTTAAACACATACAGGGTTCCAAGAAGGGGTATATCTAAGCAAACTGTCAGGAGCAGTTTGGGGCTTCTGTATCACCGCTGGCTAGCATATGCGCTTCTGGGGAACAAGGTTTAAGCAGAATATGATCTCGAGCTGAAGCCCCTCCAGGGGGTGTAGTTGTTGTTGCATTGTGCTTTCAGATACCAATCATCATTATTGCTCTTATAAAAAGCATAGCCATGATGATCAGAAGGTATCATGTACCTATATGAGAAGCTTGAGGAGTGAAGGTGACCTCTTGCACAATTCCTGTCCAATCACCCCTGAAAGTTGAGACAAAAGGCTGCTAGGGCAATGGAAGGGAGCAGATGCCAGGAAAATAGAACTGCAGACTTGAACTTGGGAACACTGGTGTCAGGTAAGCAGAAGTGCAGCAATGATGGAACCCCCGACTTCCCTCAGCACTTTAGAGAGTAGAGCCGAGTCACAATCCGAGTTCAGCAATGGCCCAGCAGGAATGCACCAAATTACAAGCAGGATCAAGGCCAAAGATGAGCAGAGGTTGGCAACGTACTGGGAATGAGGTGCAGGATGGATAGGCAAAATTTATGTCAAGAGTCCAGGCTGGGGTCGGTAACGCACGTGGACAGCAGATATAAACAGGGGTAAAACAGGGGTAATTCAGAGGCAGGTCAGATGAAAGCTGGTCAGTGACAGAGTCAGGCACATTCAGGATCAAGGATAAAAGAGATACAAGCTGACAGACGAATCCAGCAATGATTTAGACATGTGCGCCGTCAATAAATTAGTTTTGTTTCGTTTTGTTCCGTTTTGTATTAGCCGTTAATTCATATTTAGTAATTTGTGTCCGAAATTTAATTTGGATTCGTACGAAATACGAATTTTCGTTAGGTTAGTTAACTTTTCGTAACAATTACGAATGTTCGTTTTGATGAATTTATCATTATGAGGGGCTCCCACTATCCCTGTGCTGTGCTGACTTCCTGGGTTTTTAACTTCATCATAACGAATAATCGTAATTACCAAAAATTCGTATTTTTCCGATTCTGAATCTCCCATTGACTACCAGTACCAGTCTCCCACTCCCATATTAAAACAGGTCATGTTCCCAACCCTCACTCAGCAGCAGAAGAAAACTTCTGATTGGTCAACAAAACACCAGTCACATTTCCGTTGTAACGGAATTTGGATCTGAAATTCGTAAATGAAATTTCGTATTTCGTACAAAATTCGGAAGCATAGCAATTCGTATTTCGGATCCTCCCGAATGTACGAATTTACGGAAAATTCGTACGAAACTAATCGCATATGTCTACAATGATTCCATGCAGGGTCCAAGTTTAAACAGGCCACTAGGCTCCGGTAACTATGGTGGGCACGTCCATGCATTCACATACACGCCATTGTGTGAACATTCACAAGCACTATACGGCCGACATGATCTCACGGACGGCTGACATGGTGTATTTGACAGATGGTGAATCTGAAATAGAGATCCCTTGATTACTTACTTTTACTTATTTTTTTTATTACTTTTTCACCCCAAATAAGTCATCAGTAACAGAGGATCAGACACTGCACAGTTGTGCAGCATTTCATTTCCATTACAATTCTATAGCAATGATTAGCTACAGTATGTTGGGGGAGTAGTTGTTGTTTTTATTGTAGTTTGCGTTTTAAGGCTCCATTCACATTTGTGCAACTTGTCCAAAGTCGCATGACAAGTCACACCCTTTTCTTTTTTAATCGCACCTGTTAAAATCGTTGTGACTTAATGTTGCAGCGACTTTGAAAAGGTGCCTGCACTACTTTGGTGCGACTTTGGTCCCAGAGAATGTAAAGTTGAACCAAAGTCGCCCCCAAAAGTGACATCAAAGTTGCACTCCAATGTCGCACTGCGACTTTGGAAACGCGCTAATGTGAATGGAGACTTTTTTTTTTTTTGTAACCAATCAGAACATTTAATAAAAAACCTTGATTTTTTTTTTCCGGCTGTGTGGACTGTCATGGCAGATAATGAATGAGGTGGCACATCTGGTGAATGTGTGTTAAGGACCTAATAATCTTACATTTCTGCTGTGTTGTTTTGCAGCATCTTTACATGCTCGTGTGTACGCGGCATAAGACTAGCACAAATCTGTATTCCCTGCTAAATAAGGATCTCTGCTACTGCAGTAGTTGTTCATTAAACTTATAAAATGCAAAATCCTAGGCACAGCAGCAGAGCAATTATTGCTGACAGCTCAAACACTTCTACGGAACTCCAGCACTTTTTTTTTTTTTTTTGGTCAAATTCTGTTTTATTAGAAATGTTCACATTACATGAAAAAAAAAAAAGGAAAAACAGCAAAAAGAAGAAAAACAAAACATTACTCGCCAATGAGCAGGCGAAAAAAATACAACAAAACTAAGTCTGTGACTAGTAAAGTACAGTAAAGTAAAGTTTTAATCGGGCTGTTACCGTCACCCCTTTTACCTGTAGTTTCACCAATATCAGAACTTAGAGTCCATGTTGAGCTTTGTATCCGACAATGTAGGCACCAGTCACTTTAGTACTTTTCCAATGCTTTAATGAGAAATAACTTGAAGAAGTAGCAGTAAAGAGGTAGAAGAGGAGTTGCAGGAAAGTTTCAAATACCTTTTCTTTAGATCACTGAGGGATTGAAATCTTGGGGACGAATATACCTTCAGTCCAAGATTAAATCTTTGCCCACCCGGATAGGTCTCTCTCACTGACCTAGCAGCCGTAGCGTAGCACGAACAAAAAGTCTCTGCCACAGACTTGAGAAGAACAATATAACTGTACGATCCTCTGCCACAGGACGTAGTAGTTTTAGATGAACAGCAACACAGTGCCAGAACCTTTAAGCCGACCCGGCAGTATTTGTGCGGTAGATTAGGTTAAGATGCGTCCTCTAATTGAGTCACCAGGCCCCTCTTGAGACACCAGCCGTCCGCACGGTTCCTCTCCAAAGACGGGTCCTCCCCTGGGTCTTCTCAATTGCTTGGCTTCTTCCCGCAGGACAGACAGCACAGGATCATCTCTGTAATAGTAGGCCCCAGACAGGCTTCTGCTTGCACGGCTACAGCAATGCAGCCCTCCAGCCTGGAGGGCCACGAGGTAGAACTAACTCCTAGCACATGACATCTGTTCCATAAATACTCTCTCCCAGAATGCATAGCAGTGGACCACCTCTGCCGAGTTACCTCTGAGAAAGAAGAGCACTCAATATACTTCAGCTTCTTGCCTTTCAACACTGACCTATGGTGACAACGACACCTACAGGCGACAGTGTGAAACTGCACACAACACATCCAATGCTGGAACAGAGGCTAATTTAACCATAGATTAATTCTGAACTATATACAGAACAGATAACCCACTAAATTTACATATAAGCGCCTGATCAAAAATCTGTCAGCGCTACACTTGTAAATGTTTGCTGTTACAAGCTAATTACTTTGATGGCCAAGGATGATGTTTCAATTGACTTCATTCTTTGTGCTTCTGAAAAACAATAGCAAACCTGTGATAGCAGACGTCTTACTTACAGACGGTATATTATGATCATACATAATTGCATTAAACTCTAAAAACCACACTGTGAATCGCTACGCTATACTGTGATTGTATCTTGTATATCTGCCTCACTTCTGTCCTGCAATGGCCTACTTGCTGTAAATGGATTATCTCTTTGGCATTCAAGTATAGTTTAAAAGAGATTGAAGCTAAGTAGATAAATTGCTATTATGTTAGTGTGCCGGGTTATGGAGTGAGAACTAAACAGATGGTCCCCACTTACCAGTGATATAAAGAACTAAAATCCACAGAGCATAGGAAACAATATTATTTGTTCGCATGAAGAAAAATAAATGCAACCAAATCAGGTCATACATTTAGCATTCCTCCTAGAGAAATAAAGGAGAATATAAGGAGGTATCAGTGGCTGTACAGCCCAATTAGTATAATTGTCTTGTCTAGTGACTAGAAGAAGTGTCTGGCATACACAACTAGATTAACAGATGTGGATTGTACTGTGGACACTTTTGATCATAATATGAAGGACAGATGACTAGGCACACTATGGCTGGATCAAAGAGGGGGAGGGCAGGAGGTAGGGTTGCCATCCGTCCGTGTTTCACCGGGTTTTGAGTCGGGTGCCCGGGTTTCAGGCCGTCTGAAACCCAGACACCCGACTCAGCCGAGACCGGCGGCAACCTTTAATGAACGGCTGCTCTGATGTGAATTGAGTGCGGCCAGTCATTTTGAAACCGCAGGGCAGCGCACAGGGCAGACACTCCATGACCCCCTGTAGGCTGGATCCGGTCCGGAGGGGGTCGCGGAGTGTGTGCACTGTGCCTGTTACAGGCAGCCCTGTGGTTCCGCAATGACCGGCCGCACTGATTTCACATCAGTGCGCCCGGTCCTTACCTTCCCCCGGTGCCGCCCATGCTCCTCAGCTGCAACGCTGGGTGGAAGTGACATAATTACGTCACTTCTGCCAATTGCTGCTGTGGAGAGGTAAGGGAGGGGGGAGATTTGCTGGGGTGGCCACCTGTCCGGGTTTACCCGGACAGAAAGGTAGAAACCCTAGCAGGAGGGGTGGCTGTCCCAGGCATAGTGGTGTCATGTGGGGGGGGGGGCACGCAGAGAGTTCCTGCTGCTATGAGTAGACAGAGTAGTAGTGACAGCAGCATCACTACTCCTGTCAGCTTAGCGCTGGAGATGACAAGTCAAGTTTGGAGCAAGAGTCAGGCGGAGGTGCTGCCTGTACTCTCTCCCCTCTTCCAGCTCCTCCCCCATGGAACTGCAGCGCTCAACGTGGGGTGGGTGATTTGGGAAGGGGGGGTTGTGCTAGGAAGGGAAAATGGGTTGGAGGATTCGTGCTAGGCAGGGGGATTTTTGCTAGGAGGGGAGATTTGGAGGGGTGAGGAGGATTTGTGCTCAGAGTAGAACTCTGAGGGGTAGAGGATTTGTTCTAGTGGGGGGGGAGGATTTTGGGGGGGGGGGATTTGTGCTGGGGGAGGGGTGATTTTGGGAGGAGAGAAGATTTCAGCTGGGAGGGGGGATTGAGGGAGGCAAAGATTTGTGCTGGCAGAGGGGATTTAAGCAGGGGGGATTTGTACTGGAAGGAGGCGGAATTGTTGCTTGGGGTGAATTTTGGCTTGCAAAGGGAATTTAATTTTAGAGGTGTGAGCATGCAGATTAGTGCTTCATTTTTGCTAACATATAATGCCCACACATCTTGGGGGGGGGGGGGGGGGGTGTGAAGCTTTCTAAAATGCAAAACACAAGAAACAATGCATTTTAAATTAAATTACAGTAAAGATAAAAATGTATCAAAAAAGATAAAAATTGTATTGCAATTACGTATGGAGTATAACATTATAGTTGCCATTCATCCCCATTCCCTGTTTTAACCACTTCAGCCCCGGAAGGATTTACCCCCTTCCTGACCAGAGCACTTTTTACAATTTGGCACTGCGTCGCTTTAACTGCTAATTGCGCGGTCGTGCAATGCTGTACCCAAACAAAATTTGCGTCCTTTTCTTCCCACAAATAGAGCTTTCTTTTGATGGTATTTGATCACCTCTGCCGTTTTTATTTTTTGCGCTATACACGGAAAAAGACCGAAAATTTTGAAAAAAAATGATATTTTCTACTTTTTGTTCTAAAAAAAATCCAATGAACTCAATTTTAGTCATACATTTAGGCCAAAATGTATTCGGCCACATGTCTTTGGTAAAAAAAAATGTCAATAAGCGTATATTTATTGGTTTGCGCAAAAGTTATAGCACCTACAAACTAGGGTACATTTTCTGGAATTTACACAGCCTTTAATTTATGACTGCCTATGTCGTTTCTTGAGGTGCTAAAATGGCAGGGCAGTACAAAACCCCCACAAATGACCCCATTTTGGAAAGTAGACACCCCAAGGAAATTGCTGAGAGGCATGTTGAGCCCATTGAATATTCATTTTTTTTGTCCCAAGTGATTGAATAATGACTAAAAAAAAAAAAAAAAAAAATTACAAAAAGTTGTCACTAAATGATATATTGCTCACACAGGCCATGGGCATATGTGGAATTGCACCCCAAAATACATTTAGCTGCTTCTCCTGAGTACGGGGATACCACATGTGTGGGACTTTTTGGGAGCCTAGCCGCGTACGGGGCCGCGAAAACCAATCACTGCCTTCTGGATTTCAAGGGCGTACATTTTTGATTTTACTCCTCACTACCTATCACAGTTTTGAAGGCCATAAAATGCCCAGATGGCATAAAACTCCCCCAAATGACCCCATTTTGGAAAGTGGACACCTCAAGCTATTTGCTGAGAGGCATGGTGAGTATTTTGCAGCTCTCATTTGTTTTTGAAAATAAAGAAAGACGAGAAAAAAAAATTTTTTTTTCTTTTTTCCATTTTCAAAACTTTGTGACAAAAAGTGAGGTCTGCAAAATACTCACCGTACCTCTCAGCAAATAGCTTGGGGTGTTTACTTTCCAAAATGGGGTCATTTGGGGGGGAGGTTTTTCCACCTGGGCATTCCATGGCCTCCGAAACTGTGATAGGCAGTGAAGAGTGAAATCAAAAATTCACGGCCTTAGAAAGCCTGAAGGCGGTGCTTGGTTTTCGGGGTCCCGTACGCGGCTAGGCTCCCAAAAAGTCTCACACATGTGGTATCCCCGTACTCAGGAGAAGCAACAGAATGTATTTTGGGGTGTAATTTCACATATTCCCATGGCATGTTTGAGCAATATATCATTTAGTGACAACTTTGCGCAAAAAAAAAATAAAAAAAATAAAAAATTGTCTCTTTCCCGCAACTTGTGTCACAATATAAAATATTCCATGGACTCGACATGCCTCTCAGCAAATAGCTTGGGGTGTCTACTTTCCAAAATGGGGTCATTTGGGGGGGTTTTGAACTGTCCTGGCATTTTATGCACAACATTTAGAAGCTTATGTCACACATCACCCACTCTTCTAACCACTTGAAGACAAAGCCCTTTCTGACACTTTTTGATTACATAAAAAAATAAATTTTTTTTGCAAGAAAATTACTTTGAACTCCCAAACATTATATATTTTTTTAAAGCAAATGCCCTACAGATTAAAATGGTGGGTGTTTCATTTTTTTTTTCACACAGTATTTGCGCAGCGATTTTTCAAACGCATTTTTTGGGGAAAAAACACACTTTTTTAAATTTTAATGCACTAAAACACACTATATTGCCCAAATGTTTGATGAAGTAAAAAAGATGATCTTAGGCCGAGTACATGGATACCAAACATGACATGCTTTAAAATTGCGCACAAACGTGCAGTGGCGACAAACTAAATACATTTTTAAAAGCCTTTAAAAGCCTTTACAGGTTACCACTTTAGATTTACAGAGGAGGTCTACTGCTAAAATTACTGCCCTCGATCTGACGTTCGCGGTGATACCTCACATGCATGGTGCAATTGCTGTTTACATTTGACGCCAGACCGACGCTTGTGTTCGCCTTAGCGCGAGAGCAGGGGGGACAGGGGTGCTTTTTTTTTTTTTTTTTCTTTATTATTCTTATTTTTTTTTATCTTATTTTTAAACTGTTCCTTTCATTTTTTTATTTTTTTAATCATTTTTATTGTTATCTCAGGGAATGTAAATATCCCCTATCATTGCAATGGGTAGTGACAGGTACTCTTTTTTGAAAAAATTGAGGTCTATTAGACCCTAGATTTCTCCTCTGCCCTCAAAGCATCAGACCACACCAAGATCGGTGTGATAAAATGCTTTCCCAATTTCCCAATGGCGCTGTTTACATCCGGCGAAATCTAAGTCATAAAATGCTCGTAGCTTCCGGTTTCTTAGGCCATAGAGATGTTTGGAGCCACTCTGGTCTCTGATCAGCTCTATGGTCAGCTGGCTGAATCACCGGCTGCATTTTCAGGTTCCCTGTTGAGACAGGAGAGCCAGAGAAAAACACGGAAGACGTTGGGGGGGGCATTCCCTCCCACGGCTTGTAAAAGCAGTCTAGAGGCTAATTAGCTGCTAGGATTGCTTTTACATGAAAGCCGACCGCTGGCTGAAAAGAATGATACCAAGATGATACCTAAACCTGCAGGCATCATTCTGGTATAACCACTCAAAGTCGTGAATGGCGTACCTGAAGACAAAAAAATGGTTAACAATAAAGCACAGTAAACGGTAAAGTATAAAAAATTGCATACCTGAAAAGCAAACATGATAAAACATAACAACAATAAAACCTTGCAGAATAGAGTACAGTAAAAAAGAGCAGAACAATAGAGAGAATAGAGAGAGAGAGAACAATAAAACGACAACTATTTTTTTTTATTTTATATTTTTGTATGTGTTTTTTTTTTTTACACTTTTTTTTGTAACTGTAACTTTTATAACTGTAACCGGTTCCAGGTTCGGGTCTCTCAAAATGCGATGGCATCTCGGGAGACCCTGTGAAAGTGTGCCTAGTCTGTGGAATGCTGTACCCTACGCTAATACTCAACTAGTGCATGGTAGCGTTCAAAACATTCACCAATGCAAAGACCAGGATTGTCAGGACAGGAGGGACAATAATAGCGGGTGTCACGCCTATATCCGCGCTAGCTGCAGACACAACATCTTTTTTGGGGGGGTTCGTTGGGTAGGGGTACTCGGGAGGACATAAAGAAAATGCCTCTCATGCAGCCGACTGCATTTGGTTGGGGATGTGAATGGGGGAAGTACGGGCGCTGCAGAAGCGGTGGGTTCCCAATTAGGATTGGCGAATGCAGTAGGAAGGGCACTATGGGCACGACGGGCCTGTGTTTGTCTTTCTGGTGGCAGCGGGACACTACTTGTGCTTGCCACCTCACCAGCTTGAACTGCACTTATGGGACTCGCCACGTCACCAAGTGTTACTGCATTGCTGGTTTGACTACGACCGGGGTGTACTAGGCCGCTGGTGCTTGCCAGTTCACCAAAACGCTACCAAAAAAACTGTTAGCGATCGCAGGGATCAGGCCTGACTCTGCGAATGCTGCAGTTATGCGTTTAGTGTTCTGTAAGTGACAGTGATCGATCGATACTGCACTTGGGTGGGCTGGGCTGGGCCGGGCGGAGGGGCAAAACGCAGGTGCTAGCAGGTATCTGGGCTGATCCCGCTAACACTGCGTTTTTGGGAACCCTAAACTGCTGGGGACGCTAGTATAGATCTGATCGGATCAGATATTGATCCGATCAGATACTATACCACTAAGGGAGGTGTACGGTGCGTGCGTGGGTGTTAGCGGTACTGGCGCTAACCTGA
This sequence comes from Lithobates septentrionalis, assembly GCA_037952835.1. NCBI lineage: Eukaryota > Metazoa > Chordata > Amphibia > Anura > Ranidae > Lithobates > Lithobates septentrionalis. Next base: position 155,917 of record JBBDGP010003347.1, read on the forward strand.
CGCTGCCTGGGGCTGGTGCTTGCCAGTTCACCAAAACGCTACCAAGAAAACTGTTAGCGATCGCAGGGATCAGGCCTGACTCTGAACGCTTCAGTTATGCGTTTAGTGTTTTGTAAGTGACAGTGATCGATCGATACTGCACTTGGGTGGGCTGGGCTGGGCTGGGCCGGGCGAAGGGGCAAAACGCAGGTGCTAGCAGGTATCTGGGCTGATTCCGCTAACACTGCGTTTTTGGGAACCCTAAACTTCTGGGGACGCTAGTATAGATCTGATTGGATCAGATATTGATCCGTACAGATACTATACCACTAAGGGAGGCGTATGATGCGTGCGTGGGTGTTAGCGGTACTGGCGCTAATCTGACGCTGCCTGGGGCGACGCATATCACCGCCGGGCGATCAGGGGGCTAAACCTTTATTCGGTAATAAACGGCGGGTGCCCTGACACTATAAAAAAATAAACAAACTAACCAGCGTCACCCGTAACAGTTATACGGTGATCAGTGGTGAAAGGGTTAACTAGGGGGCAATCAAGGGGTTAAAACATTTATTAGGTAGTATATGGGGGTCCCTGTCGCTATAAAACGCTGACGGCGAACCTAAATATTTACGTCCCTAACTAGCGTCACCAGCGACACTAATACAGCGATCAGAAAAATGATCACTTAGTGACACTGGTGACGGGGGGTGATCAAGGGGTTAAAACTTTATTAGGGGGGGTTAGTGGGGTACCCTAGACCTAAAGGGGGGTAATACTAACTGTCCCAACACTGTAACTGTCACAAACTGACACTATGCAGTAATCAGGAAAAAAAAAAAAAAAAAAAAAAAACCTGCTTGGTGTCAGTTTGTGACGGGGGGGGGGGGTGATTGGGGGGGATCAGGGGGTGATCGGGGGGGGATCGGGGGTGTTTTGTATGCCTGGCATGTTCTACTGTGTTGTGTGTGTGTGTTGTGCACTTACTTACATGTCGTCTCTCCTCGGGCCGGAACGGAAAATACCGAGCTGAGGAGAGATGACATCATTTCCTCTGCCTCTGTGTACAATACAGAGGCAGGGAAATGATCCCATTGGCTGGGAGCGATCGCGAGGGGGGGGCCACGAATGGATGGCCTCCCCCTCACCACCGATCGCCGGGGAAGATTTGCCGACCGCCGCAGGCACCGGGGGGGGGGGGTCCGATCGGACCCCCCACCCGCGGGCAGGCAGGGACGTACAGGTAAGCCCTTTTGCCTGCCCGTGCCGCCCTGTCGACGTACATCGGTGTGCGGCGGTCGGCAACTGGTTAAATGGTCTGTACCCAACAAACAAGCATCTCCGGCTATGTCCCCAGAGGCATGGGCATACCAAGGTGGGTGGACCAGAGTCACTTATCCTTCAATCCCTGGACAGCCCTTCTCTGACTGCATCTCCCAGAGAGATGGCCTGAAGGTAGCAAGAGTAGGGGATAGCCGGCCAGGTTGAGGTAGTGAGTTCCAGAGGATGGGAGAGGCCCTGGAGAAATCCTGGAGACGAGCACGGGAGGAGGCGACAAGAGAACTTGAGAGTAGGAGGTCTTGAGAAGAGCGGAGAGGACGGTTTGGGTGATATTTGGAGACAAGGTTGGTGATGTAGCTCGGGGCAGAGTTGTGAATGGCTTTGTATGTTGTGGTTAGTATTTTGAATTTAATTCGCTGGGTGATTGGGAGCCAGTGTAGGGATTGAAGTAGAGGGTTGGCAGACACTGAGCGGTTGGTAAGGTGGATAAGTCTGGCAGCAGCATTCATGATAGACTGAAGAGGGGAGGAGCCTATGGAGAGGCAGGCCAATGAGAAGGGAGTTGCAATAGTCAAGGCGAGAGATAACAAGGGAGGGAATGAGGAGCTTGGTGGTTTCATTTATTAGAAAGGGGCAAATTTTAGAGATGTTATGGAGGTGATTTCTGCATTGTGGCTACTCACATGTAATCACTCATAGAACGGTCACCTGTGAGTGATTGGTCCTGGGAACATACCGTCTGTGTCCAGGGTGATCATTTCATGAGCGATTACTACTCACTCACTTGATAATAAGTTGTGATTGGCGGCTGTACTGCCTGCCATATGAAACCTGTTGTATAAGCTTTTCTGCACCGCAACCACAGAGGTGTATACTAACATGAATGTTGGCCATGTTAACTTGTGACTGGGTGGTCGGGAAGGGAGGTGGGAGGGGATGGGAAGGGAGGGGGGTGGTAAAACCACCACTCACCCGCCCATTTCTACCACCCTTGGCTGTCAATGTAAAAGAGGGTCTAAGGCATTCCACAATTTAACCATTCTTACCCGAAAAAACTCTTGTTTTAAATTGCTGGTTACGTAGATGTCATATAAACTGATGTCACAAAAAATAGTGAGTGGGACACACCGAGGTTCACGTCTGTTCATCCATGGGTCTTGTTTGTCTTGTCCACATGCGGTGTGTTGGACTGTGGCTTCTAAGATCTGGCTAGTTGAGCACGTAAGCATGGGCGTGCCTTTCCGATGCTGGACGTACATATAGGCTTTGGAGGGTGTTTAAACATCTTTCCTTATGGTCTGCATTGTGTCTTTTTGCCAGCTGCCAAATGTGTGAGATTACTGTTGCTCCTACCTTGCCCATTGCTGACCCAGATTGCCTGACTGTGCTCATGTTATCTGCCCCTGTTACCCGTTTCTGTTATCCTCTTGCGTACTGCTTGCCTTGACCTCTGTCTGAACACCGAGTACTCTTTATCTGGTTGCCTGCCTCAACCTCTTCCCGGACAGTGACTATTCTCTTGCCTGCCTTGACCTCTGTCTGGACAATGACTATTCCCTTCCATGCCACCTGCCTCGCCCTCTGCCTGGACATCGACTTCTTCCTTGCCTGCCACCCGCATCAACCTCTGCTTGGTCTCCACAGTGTAGCCACCCTGTTCCTGTGACCCCCTTGGTGGGGTGATCCTGAGGACCACAACCTTGTGTTATATATTGTGATAAGTTGGGGTTTTATAGATCAATGGTAGTGCCAAAACAGTGAGTTTACTCCACGCCAGAAGTAGTTTTCAGGGTCTTCCTGCCGACTTTTGCTCCACGCCAGAAGTAGTTTTCAGGGTCTTCCTGCCGCCTTTTGCTCCACGCCAGAAGTAGTTTTCAGGGATTTCCTGCCGACTTTTGCTCCACGCCAGAAGTAGTTTTCAGGGTCTTCCTGACGACTTTTGCTCCACGCCAGAAGTAGTTTTCAGGGTCTTCCTGCCGACTTTTGCTCCACGCCAGAAGTAGTTTTCAGGGTCTTCCTGCCGACTTTTGCTCCACACCAGAAGTAGTTTTCAGGGATTTCCTGCCGACTTTTGCTCCACGCCAGAAGTAGTTTTCAGGGTCTTCCTGCCGACTTTTGCTCCACGCCAGAAGTAGTTTTCAGGGTATTCCTGCCGACTTTTGCTCCACGCCAGAAGTAGTTTTCGGGGTCTTCCTGCCGACTTTTGCTCCACGCCAGAAGTCGTTTTCAGGGTCTTCCTACCGACTTTTGCTCCAAGCCAGAAGTAGTTTTCAGGGTCTTCCTGCCGACTTTTGCTCCACGCCATAAGTAGTTTTCAGGGTCTTCCTGCCGACTTTTGCTCCACGCCAGAAGTAGTTTTCAGGGTCTTCCTGCCGACTTTTGCTCCACGCCAAAAGTAGTTTTCAGGGATTTCCTGCCGACTTTTGCTCCACGCCAGAAGTAGTTTTCAGGGTATTCCTGCCGACTTTTGCTCCACGCCAGAAGTAGTTTTCAGGGTCTTCCTGCCGACTTTTGCTCCACGCCAGAAGTAGTTTTCGGGGTCTTCCTGCCGACTTTTGCTCCACGCCAGAAGTAGTTTTCAGGGATTTCCTGCCGACTTTTGCTCCACGCCAGAAGTAGTTTTCAGGGTCTTCCTGCCGACTTTTGCTCCACGCCAGAAGTAGTTTTCAGGGATTTCCTGCCGACTTTTGCTCCACGCCAGAAGTAGTTTTCAGGGTCTTCCTGCCGACTTTTGCTCCACGCCAGAAGTAGTTTTCAGGGTCTTCCTGCCGACTTTTGCTCCACGCCAGAAGTAGTTTTCAGGGTCTTCCTGCCGACTTTTGCTCCACACCAGAAGTAGTTTTCAGGGATTTCCTGCCGACTTTTGCTCCACGCCAGAAGTAGTTTTCAGGGTCTTCCTGCCAACTTTTGCTCCACACCAGAAGTAGTTTTCAGGGATTTCCTGCCGACTTTTGCTCCACGCCAGAAGTAGTTTTCAGGGTATTCCTGCCGACTTTTGCTCCACGCCAGAAGTAGTTTTCAGGGTCTTCCTGCTGACTTTTGCTCCACGCCAGAAGTCGTTTTCAGGGTCTTCCTACCGACTTTTGCTCCACGCCAGAAGTAGTTTTCAGGGTCTTCCTGCCGACTTTTGCTCCACGCCAGAAGTAGTTTTCAGGGTCTTCCTGCCGACTTTTGCTCCACGCCAGAAGTAGTTTTCAGGGTCTTCCTGCCGACTTTTGCTCCACGCCAGAAGTAGTTTTCAGGGTCTTCCTGCCGACTTTTGCTCCACGCCAGAAGTAGTTTTCAGGGTCTTCCTGCCGACTTTTGCTCCACGCCAGAAGTAGTTTTCAGGGATTTCCTGCCGACTTTTGCTCCACGCCAGAAGTAGTTTTCAGGGTATTCCTGCCGACTTTTGCTCCACGCCAGAAGTAGTTTTCAGGGTCTTCCTGCCGACTTTTGCTCCACGCCAGAAGTAGTTTTCGGGGTCTTCCTGCCGACTTTTGCTCCACGCCAGAAGTAGTTTTCAGGGTCTTCCTGCCGACTTTTGCTCCACGCCAGAAGTAGTTTTCAGGGATTTCCTGCCGACTTTTGCTCCACGCCAGAAGTAGTTTTCAGGGATTTCCTGCCGACTTTTGCTCCACGCCAGAAGTAGTTTTCAGGGTCTTCCTGCCGACTTTTGTTTCAAAGAAAGTAATGTTCATACAGGTATGTCTTCCCACGCTGGGCTTTCTTACCATCAATATGAACAAAACATAATGCTCAGCCTCTTGGCAGCTTTACTGCTCAGATTAGTATCTCTTGGTCCTCCTGACCATTAGTACCTTTTGGTCCTCCTGACCATCAAACATGTCCCAGGGTTTGTGCACAGAAGCTGCACCTTAGCTCTGTGTCTTTCCTTGCAGCTCCCTGCTGCTTTGTCCCCCATGGACTCTCTCAGGCCCGGGTCTTAGTCTGTCCTGACCTGGACAGCACGGTGCAGACGTTCACCTCTCACTGCTTCCTTCACACACTGACCCCCTCGAGAGGGTGGGGCCTGGACCTCTAATTCTGTCTCCCATATGAAGCCAGCACACACCTGTGCTATTAGCGTGCTTGCGTCCTTCAAAATCTGGCCTAAACTGCCTTATCACACAGTGGCACGGGCTCGCCCTGCTACAGTATATATATATATATAAGGCTCTGGATGTTTTTGCAGTGCTGAGTATTTTCTTCTGTAATGAAGCTCAGGTCAGTTAATGTCTCCTAACCCATCTTTGCTACACACAAAGTGAAGGATATCTGCACAATAACACTCATGCAGTGTCTAAGCCATTTTTTCCTGTCATAGCTCCCTATATTAAGCGCTGCTTGTTGTCCCTCAAAGCAACTTTGTATTGACTTGGAGAAGGATCAAATGATTGCTAAGATTTGTCAAGCAATTGTTCAGCTGAAGTCCAATGCCTTAACAGCTGTCTATGGATCTTAACCACTTGCTTACTGGGCACTTAAACCCCCCTCCTGCCCAGACCAATTTTGAGCTTCCAGCGCTGTCGCACTTTGAATGACAATTGCGCGGTCATACAACACTGTACCCAAATGAAATTTTTATCATTTTTTTCCCACAAATAGAGCTTTCTTTTGGTGGTATTTAATCACAGCTGGGGTTTTTATTTTTTGCTAAACAAACAAAAAAAGATGGAAAATTTTGAAAAAAAAAAAAATCATGTTTAATAGTTTGTTATAAAATTTTGCAAACAGGTAATTTTTCTCCTTCATTGATATGCGCTGATGAGGCGGCACTGGTGGGCACTGATAGGCTGCACTGATGGGCACAGATAGGCACAGATAAGGCGGCACAGATAGGCACAGATAAGGCGGCACTGATAGGCACAGTTAAGGCGGCACTGATAGGCACAGTTAAGGCGGCACTGATGGGGACAGATAAGGCGGTACTGATGGGCACAGATAAGGCGGCACTGATGGCCACGGATGGGCGGCACGGATGGGCGGCACGGATAGGTGGCACGGATAGGTGGCACAGATAGGTGGCACAGATAGGTGGCACTGATGGGGGGGCACTGATGGGGGGGCACTGATGGGGGGCACTGATGGGGGACACTGATGGGGGGCACTGATGGGTGGCACTGATGGGCAGTGATGGGCGGCACTGATGGGCATTTATGGGCACTGGTAGGTGACACTGATGGGCACTGATAGGTTGCACTGATGTGGGTGCTGATGGGTGGCACTGATGTGGGTGCTGATGGGTGGCTCTGATGGGTGGCACTGTGGGCACTGATGGATGGCACTGTGGGCACTGATGGGTGGCACTGTGGGCACTGATGGGTGGCGCTGATTGATGGCACTGTGGGCACTGATGGGTTAATCTGGTGGGCACTGGTAGGCAGCACTGCTGCCTATTGCTTTGTGACAGATGATCGCCGTGATCGGGACTGATGTCCCGATCACGGCCGCCGGTGATCGGGTTTTTTTTTCCTCCTCACGCTGTCAGCGCGAGGAGGAAAAATAGCCGATTACCGGCTCTGTTTACATCACATGATCAGCTGTCATTGGCTGACAGCTGATCATGTGGTAAGGGGTTGGGACCAACCCCTTACTCTGATCTGTGATCAGGCGAGTCTCATAGACTCGCTGATCACCGAGCGCGCCGCGCGCGCCCTGCAGGGGGCGCGCAGGCCGCTCGTGCACGGGACGACGTCAATGGACGTAGTCCCAGCAATTTAGATCCGCGCTGTTGCCGTCATTTGGCAATGGCCCGGATCTGAAGCAGTTAAAGCAGTATTAAACCCCAAACCAAAAATTTAATATATTGCAGCTTACCAATCATTAGGTGCGGTGGCTGCATTCTTTTTCTTTTCTTTGGATTTTTTCCCCCCTCTGTTTTCACCTGGTGATCTGGCCGGTAACACACCTCCTGTATTAGTAAGACACAACTTTGGATGAATGAGAACAGGAGGCACAGCAGACAGCAGAATTGTCAGTCTATGGGGAGGAAAGTGTTAGATGTACTAACAGATTTAAACACACTAACTAATTGAAGCCAAACTTCAGCTCTCATTTTATAATCAGTTACAGCCAACAGTTTTTTGTTCTTTTTTTACTTTTGGGATAACAGTTTTACATAAGTCATTATTTTTTTATTATTATTATTATACACGATTTATATAGCGCCAACAGTTTACGCAGCGCTTTACAATGTATAGGGGGGACAACACAATTACAGAAAAGTTCAATACAGAAGGAACAGGAGGGCCTGGCTCGTAGAGCTTACATTCTAAAGGGAGGGGGTGGTGATACAAAAGGTGATAGATGCAGGGAATGATTTGATGGGGGATGGCTCGGGGACAGTTCTTAGGTGGGTGTGGGATAGGCTTCCCTGAATAAGTGAGTATTCAGGGATCTCCTAAACGTGGACAGGTTAGGGTCTGATTGGATATACCGGGGCAGGGGGTTCCAGAGGATGGGAGAGGCTCTGGAGAAGTCCTGAAGGCGAGCATGAGAGAAGGTGACTAGGGAGCTAGAGAGCAGGAGGTCCTGGGAGGAGCGGAGGGGACGATTTGGGCGATATCTGCAGATAAGGTTGGTGATGTAGTTGGGGGCGATATTGTGGATGGCCTTGTATGTTATGGTTAGCATTTTGAATTTTATATGGTGGGGTAGATGAAGCCAGTGAAGAGATTGGCAGAGAGCGGTGGCAGTCACGGTTCGATAAGTGTGGTGTATTAATCTAGCAGCAGCATTTATAATAGACTGAAGGGGGGATAGCCTGCGTAAGGGTAGGCCATTAAGGAGAGAGTTGCAGTAGTCAAGGTCATAAATAATGAAATAAAAGCTGATCATTTTAATCACCCCTGCCAGTGTTAAATGGTTTGCCTCATCCATGTAAACTGATACATTCTGATGGAGAGCTTGCGCTTTTGAAAAACAACAGGCTTACTGGCTGGATCACCAGATAAAAATAGAAGAAAGCCTAAAAAAGGAAATACAGCCATCACATCTAACCCCTGCCACCCATTAGATTTCTTTCTTAGCCATCACATCTAATGCCGCGTACACACGAGCGGACATTACGGCGGACTTTGCCCGGCGGACTGGATTTCGTCGGACAATTCGATGTGTGTGGGCTCCAGCGGACTTTGTTTTCTCAAAAGTTGGACGGAATTAGATTTGAAACTTGTTTAAAATTTATCCGTTGAAATCGAGTCCGGTCGAAAAGTCCGCCGTCTGTATGCTAGTTCGACGGACAAAAAGCCACGCTAGGGCAGCTATTGGCTACTGGCTATGAACTTCCTTGTTTTAGTCCGGTCGTACGTCATCACGTACGAATTCGACGGACTTTGGTGGATTGTGTGTAGGCAAGTCCGTTCATTCAGAAAGTCCGTCGGAAAGTACGTCGAAAAATCCGCCGGGCAAAGTCTGCCGTAAAGTCCGCTCGTGTGTACGCGGCATAAGAATTTGGTTAAGTTGCAATATAATAAATGTTTGCTTTTGGGTGTGATAACAGAAAGTTAGAGCCTGTTGACTAGTCCAAATGTTAGAAGAAAAAAACCTAGCTGGCTTTCAGCTCTGCTTCTGTCAATGACTTCATTGACAATGCAACACTCACTATTACATATACAGCATGCTTAGAGGTTGGAGGAAGAGAGCAGCCCAACACATAGCAAAAAAAACTCGCTCGTCCATGTCTTTATGGACCTTGCTTTGTGCACTGGTGGGCAGTCATTTTGGAACAGGAAGGGGCCGTCCCCACAGGACGGACCAGCGAACAAAGTGGAATGTGAATTTGAAGTAATTGAAGACACTGATGGTTCCTTTCCACACCTGATCCTTTCCCCTGCCAGTTGGTGAACGGTGAATATTTGATAAATGTAACCCCAATGTGGCCTAAATCCTTCTTGCTCTTCTTGACTGGTCTGCTCACAATGTTTCTGCAGCCTTCATTGTATGGTCTTAATGAACACCTTGCCAATAGGGATGAGCCGAACACCCCCTGGTTCGGCACGCAGCAGAACATGCGAACAGGCAAAAAATTTGTTCGAACACGCGAACACCGTTAAAGTCTATGGGACATGAACATGAAAAATCAAAAGTGCTAATTTAAAGGCTTATATACAAGTTATTGTCATAAAAAGGGTTTGGGGACCCGGGTCCTGCCCCAGGGGACATGGATCAATGCAAAAAAAAGTTTTAAAAACGGCAGTTTTTTCAGGAGCAGTGATTTTAATAATGCTTAAAGTGAAACAATAAAAGTGAAATATTCCTTTAAATTTCATACCTGGGGGGTGTCTATAGTATGCCTGTAAAGTGGCGCATGTTTCCCGTGTTTACAACAGTCCCTGCGCAAAATTACATTTCTAAAGGAAAAAAAAGTAATTTAAAAGGCTTTTTTTTTTCTTTTTCGGTCCGTCAGTGGAGCAAGAGAAGAAAAAGACTTTGTGGGACAGTTTTATTTTTTTTATTTTTTTAATAAAGGACTTGTCCCCAAGCCGTGTCATGTCATTTTTACCATTTTGACCATTTTCACCTTTTTTTGTGAAATGGTAGGGGTACAATTGGGGCTACCCCAAAGCACCCTCCCCATTTTGAGGGCATGTGGCCTGGTATGGTTCGGGGGGGCGCTCTTTTGTCCCCCCTCTTTTCCTGCGGCCTGCAAGGTTGTGTGCTCGAATAAGGGTCTGGTATGGATTTTTGGGGGGACCCCCACACCATTTTAAAAAAAATTTTGGCGAGGGTTTCCCCTTAATATCCGGACCAGACCTGAAGGGCCTGGTATGGAATTTTGAGGGACCCCCACGCAATTTTTTTAAAAAATTTTGGTTTGGGGTTCCCCTTAATATTCATACCATACCCAAAGGGCTTGGTAATGGACTGTGGGGGAATCCCATGCCATTTTTTTCAATGACTTTTATCTGTTTTGCCGAGACCCGACAACTCATTACAGCGGCGATTAGTTTGACTTTTTTTCCTTTAGAAATGCCATTTTGTGCAGGGACTGTTCTAAACACGGAAAACATGCGCTACTTTACAGGCATACTATAGACACCCCCCAGGTACGAAATTTAAAGGAATATTTCACTTTTATTGTTTCACTTTAAGCATTATTAAAATCACTGCTCCCGAAAATACGGCCGTTTTTAAAACTTTTTTTTGCATTGATACATGACCCCTGGGGCAGGACCCGGGTCCCCAAACACTTTTTATGACAATACCATGCATATTAACCTTTAAAATTAGCACTTTTGATTTCTCCCATAGACTTTTAAAGGGTGTTCCGTGGCTTTTGAATTTGCCATGAACACCCCAAATTGTTTGCTATTCGGCCAATGTTCGAGTTGAACTCATGTTCGACCCGAACATAAAGCTCATCCCTATTCATCAGCACAAAGGGGCTGCTAAATGTCCATATCCATGAGGCCTTAAATATAAATGCTTCTATATTCTATTTTACATGGCCATTCCTAGGCATAGGAGTGAGTGATGCAATAGATGCTGTGCAACTCGGTGCTGTAAAAATCACCAAACAGTTCTTGAGTATTAAACATAAATCGATCTCTTGGCAGCAGTAAACAAGGATACAGTCAAGGAAAATGTTGCATATTATAATGCAGACATACATTTTCATATCATAAAGCAGATTGAGGAGAACCCCCATGGTTTTCTGACCTTGAAGTTCTACACAGTGCCCATTTATGCATCCCTTTCGTTAGATGTATTAGTGCCCAGATTAATGAGAATCTCATCAAACTTGGACAGCAGCCACTAACCCTGAGCCTGATCTATTTAATCCTCAGACATAATGATCTGGAGTTCACGTGATTTCCAGCTTCTATCCTGTTACAAGTCAGATACCCATTACTATTCCAGTGTGAGCCAGTACTTTATAGCCTTAGTATAAACATGAAGATTTAAAAAAAGAATACGAGAGAAATGTACAAATAAAAAATTCACACAGTTAAATCACCTCACAACCCCCCCCCTCAAAATAAAGATAAAACTTGCATCATAAGAACCCTAAACCTTAAGTCAAAGCGGAGGGAAAATACTTTGCACTCATATTGCAAAAATGTGTATTTATTATATTTTTGCATTTGAGCTTGCAAAGCATTGCAACTGCAGTCAGTGGATGGCGGGTGCAATGTTCTGCTTGCTGTAGACCAGAGATGAGCTTAGGCATGTTTGGACACAAGTCTGAACCAGCCTGAGCTATCCCCTCCGGGAATCTGTCACTGTGGATGGCCAACCATAAGTGTCGGAGGCGTTTCCCATCCCGCAGACGCACGTACAGTGGACAAGCCCACTGTATATGTGTGGCTGTGGGGCAGGGGATGCTTCCACTGCTTATGGTTGGCTGGAAGTGATGGATTTTAAGGGGAACTCCATGCCAAAATTTAAAAAAAAATTGGCGTGGGGTCCCCCAAATTCCATAACAGACCCTTATTTGAGCAAGCAGCCTGGCAGGCCAGGAAAAGGGGGGAGGACAAGCGAGTGCCCCCCTGAACCATACCAGGCCACTTGCCCTCAACATGGGGTGGGTGCTTTGGGGTCCCCCCCCAAAGCACCTTGTCCCCATGTTGATGGGGACAAGGGCCTCGTCCCCACAACCCTGGCCTGGTAATTGTGGGGGTCTGCGGGTGGGGGGCTTATCGGAATCTGGAAGTGGGCCCCCAGATCCCGGCCCCCCCTATGTGAATGGGTATCGGGTACATTGTAGGGGTACACCCCTACCCATTCACCAACAAAAAGTGTAAAAAAGTAAAAACCACACTAGACAGTTTTTGACAATTCCTTTATTTAAAAATTAAAAAATAAATAAAAAGTGTCCCGCAGTGTCCATCCATCTTCAATCACGCCACCCGACGGACCCGAAAAATAGAAAAAAAACAAACAAAACATCTGCCTCCGTGGGAGGCCTCCCAGCAACTGCTGTCTTTTGGCTGTGACAGCTGTTATATAGGCAAGGGTGGGGCCCCCCGGTGACATAACCAGATGACACCACCCCCCTCTGACATCACATGACATCAGAGGGGGGCCGGGTCACTCGGTTACGTCACCATGCCTTTGAGCCATGATTGGCCAAAGGCACCGTGCCTTTGGCCAAACATGGCTCTCACAGCAGGTTGCGCTGTGATTGGCCAAAGCATGCAGGTCAGGTGCATGCTCTGGCCAATCAGCAGCTGTCAATGCACTGCAATCTTGCAGTGCATTATGGGGCGCTCCATGAACGCCCCATATGTTTGTTTGTTCGGTGAACAAACGAGCACCCGATGTTCGAGTCAAACTTACGTTCGACTTGAACATCGGGATCATCCCTATTGATGGGGCAGTGGCCTATTCAGCATCCATGATGCCCTCTGTTGTTACAGGGTGCCTGGCACTGCTCTTCTCTCCCTCTCAGGTGTGGTGGTGAATAGTCTACTGAAAAAACACCTGGCTGGGACCGGGCCCCCAGCCCCCCCTGTTTTACATACATGCCCCGTATTTCTGTCGGCGGAGACGCGGTCTCCCTCTCTCCATGGGGTACCGGCTTCTGATTGGATAGATTGATAGCAGCGCAGCCATCGGCTCCTGCTGCTGTCAATCAAATCCAACGACGCGAGCACCGGGGGGGGGGGGCGCAAGTCCGGCATTCGTGTCTATGGACACAAATGCTGGACTCGAGAGCGCACCCGCAAGGTAACCCCCTTGGGAGAGCGCTTCTCCTAGGGGTTATCTGATGTGGGGAGATGCTAGTAGCGGTGTCAGCCAAGAACCAGACACACAGTGATGCTTACGTGACCTTTAGGCTACATTTCCACTATTGCGACAGCTGTTCACTCTGTTGCTCTTGAGAACACCTCAGGCAAAGATCCTTGAGTCGAAACGCGTAGAGGTACCCACAAGCTTTTGGGATCTAGAGCTTTTTCTTGTATAAAGAAAGTCCTATCATCCTGTGCAAATTTTGCATTTACCGTTGCATGTATTTTATTAGTGCCCTAAGATTGTATTTAATAAAATTATATTTTAATTTTGATATATTTGTCATAGTGGTGCCTTTCCAAAATTCCTTTCCATAAACCACCTTTCTGTATGAACATATTAGACACATTACTGAGATTATTTGCATCAGCTGGCCAAATGCTCATACATATATATGTGTATGTATGTATGTAAATATATATATATATATATATATATATATATATATATATATATATATATATATATATATATATATATATATATATATATATATATATATATATATATATACACATACATGTATATATATATATATATATATATATATATATATATATATTTTTTTTTTTTTATTATTTATTATTTAAATAGACCCCGCTGTGTTTTACTGAACATGCCCTCATGATAATCATAATGCAAAAAAAAAAAAGAATTCTCACAGAAAAATGATAATGTATGTGGCATGGCATGAAGCCTCAATAAATGTGTTTTTATTTGTACCTGCTACCATTAATTATAACATTTAGCTTTTTTTTATGTCTATATGTGTCTTTATGTTCCTTGTTACATATATAATAAAACAAGAATCTTCGCTGAGAAATACTGCTGCTGTAAAGTTCTGGGGGCCAGTCAAGCTTTCTTGTGGCTTTGCTTTTAGATTTACATTAGATTGTAACAGTTTGCTGTAAAAATTGTAATATAGTTTTTTGTTCAAATTGTGGCTGATGTTTGGATGGTACATACTGACATGATTGTAGCAAAGTTCTGTGTGTGGTGTGTATGCCCAGCATTATGTTGCAAGTTGCATTCACGCAATTTCTTATCTAAATCGGTCAAGTTTACAATCATCTTTGGCCTTTGGGTTCTATTTATAAAGAAATTTGCTGGACAGATATCACATGCATTGGCTCAGCTGTCAAAAATAATCCCTGCAATGGGTTTGATTTACTAAAACTTGAGAGTGCAAAATCTGGTGCAGCTCTGCATGGTAGCCAATCTAGCCTACTACACTTCAGCTTGTTCAGTTAGGCTTTGACAATAAAACCTGGAAGCTGATTGGTTTCTAAGTGGAGCTGCACCAGATTTTGCACTCTCCGGTTTTAGTAAATCAACCACGATCTGTCTAATATGTGGACTTCCTATCATTGTTGGCTCCATATAGTGTCCATAATGTGGTATGTTCCTGATTTAGGTCATTCAGAAAAAAATACTCTATTATGGCCACTAGATGGAGCTGCCGATCATAGGAAATAAACATATTAGGCAAATTATGGGGACTATTAATCAATGCTTGTGACATTAGTCCTGCGAAAGTCCAAGAAGGTAACACCGCTCCAGGTGATCCCAATGTAATGGATCCAAATGTGCTGGGTGCAAGCCACGGCTCACCACTGATAGTAACAGAAAAAGAAGTAACGACTGCACACCGGAAAAAAACGATCCAACGTAGATTTATTGTGACAAATTGGTATACATGACGGCCAACCAAGACAAGAACAATGGAGAAGGACAACTTTCACACTGCAATAGTGCTTCTTCAAGCTATTAGTCCTGCAGATTTTAAAAATAAACCCATAGACCCCCTAATTTAAGTGTAGAACCATCAGTAACTTACTGCTCCCAGCTATAATATATTAATTTATGAGCTATGTTTGCTTCCATTGAATCTGTTTTCTGTGTGAGCACTATGTTTGCATTTACAAGGCAACATGGTCTGGAAACAATGGGGCTGATTTCATAAAACCGGAGAGTGAAAAATCTGGTGCAGCTGTGCATAGAAACCAATCAGCTTCCAGGTTTTATTGTCAAAGCTTATTTGAACAAGATGAAGTCAGAAGCTGATTGGCTACCATGCACAGTTTCACCAGATTCTGAGTGTGCCAGTTGAACTAAATCTCCCCCAATGCTTCAAGCAACTTTGCTGTTTTCCTAATGTGTTGCCCCTTTCACACTGGGGTGGTAGGGGGCGTCGGCAGTAAAACAGCGCTATTTTTAGCGCTGTTTTACCGCGGTATTCGGCCGCTAGCAGTGCGGTTTTAACCCCCCGCTGGCGGCCGAAAAAGGGTTAAAACCCCTCGTATAGCGAGGCTATAGCCGCGGTATTACCGCGGTATAGCCGCGCTGTCCCATTGATTTCAATGGGCAGGAGCGGTTTAGGAGCAGTGAATACACCGCTCCTTCACCGCTCCAAAGATGCGGCTTGCAGGAGATTTTTTCTTCTCCTGCCAGCACACCGCTTCAGTGTGAAAGCCCCCCGAGGGCTTTCACACTGAACAAACAGCGGAGGCTGTTTAGGGGCGGTTTGCAGGCGCTATTTTTAGTGCAATAACGCCTGCAAACTGCCCCAGTGTGAAAGGGGCCTTAGTATTTTAAAAATGATGCAGCTGCTAACTATTCACAATAGTTTATAAGGAAATCCCCAGCTGCTTCTTATGACTACTTCTGAAAGATTCCAAGCTTCCCGAGCTCCCTCCCGTTCCTTTCGATAAGCTACAATGTCAAAATAGAGGTATTTTTACTTATTACTCTGCTTTATGGACTCAAGTCTCACCTTTCAGATGTAATGGAAAAACAGAGCACCACTATATCTGTATGGACTCTCAGTAATACCAGATGTCACCAGTAGGTGGTGTTGCAAGTAAGATCTACATTTTCAGATTTGGCCCTGGGAAAACCAAGGAGCTGTTGAGGGGAGGAACTTAAAAATAAGCCCCCTATTCACTCTCAGGAGTTGCGTGTGTAGGCAATTTTGAGGCTTTTTTGTGATTTTTTTTTTTAGGAATGAAATGCCATACAGAAACTTCTTTGGAGCTGGTTTGTGCATTTTTGTCACCATAGACTTACGTTATGGGAGTGCCTCAAAAATGCACCATTTTGCACATTTGTTTTTTTAAGTCAGTGGGGGCAAAAAAACACCCCAAAAATTTTCAGATTCAGGCCTTAACCTACAGGCACCTAAATGTGAACAGGGACCATTGAAAGTATGGGATTTGGCTTTTTGAGCATTTTAGAGCTTTGGACTACAAAAGGCTCAGATGTATATGGAGGTTTGGACAAAGGATACAAAGGGCCAAAAACAAAAAACCTTTTTTTGCAATTTAAACAAAATAGATTTGGGAATTTGTTTTACTTTGTATAACTACCTGTTAGTCACAATTAATATTAGACCAATTTTATTTTTCCTTTTAGTCTCCTTTGCATAGCCCCCACCCGCAGACAGTGTACTCTATACATATGGATGGAATGACTGCACATGTATGTGTATGTGACCTATAGATGTGTTTAGAGCTTTGTTATATATTTTTGTACAGTAGGAGTGAACAGTAAGTTCATTTTCTCCTTTACAGCAAAGTTTAAGGACAAGGCTGAAATCATGAACAACCTGGCCAAGGCCAAGGTAGAGGCAAAAGGACTGAAACTCAAAGGTGAGAAAAGGAGGCTTTCATGTGGTTCTTTTCTTTTCTTTTTTTTGACGTTACACATACTGAACATATCGGGGTCACCAGGGAAATGATAGTAGCTCAATAGGGCTTCATTTGGAAAATACCAATAGAGACCCCCCCAAAACTTTAAAGCAGCAGTATCGGAGGATTCCACCAGTCTGTTCTCCTGGTCCACTGATTTCCATGGAGGAGAGATGGCGAACCTTGGCACCCCAGATGTTTTGGAACTACATTTCCCATGATGCTCAACAACACTGCAGAGTGCATGAGCATCATGGGAAATGTAGTTCCAAAACATCTGGGGTGCCAAGGTTCGCCATCACTGGTCTAGAAGATGGAGCAAGTATTGGAATATTAGAATAGTTTACAGCAGTATTGAAAGATTCCACCAGTCTGTTCTCCTGGTCCATTTGTTCCTATGGAGGAGAGATAGTCTTCTATGAGCCATTTTTCTGGCCAACTTGATGGTCTTTATAGTAAAACTATTAACAGAAGGTGGAGCAAGTCTTGGAACCCTAGAATGGTCTACAACAGTGACGCCAACCTGGTCGTTCCCATGGAGGAGAAATAGTCTTCTATGAGCTGTGCCCGGGGCAAAGTGATGGTCTATATCAGTGGCCCTTTGCATGCCTTTATCCAGCCCTTAGGAATGCCTCCCACAAATATGAAGCGCTATTCCTCCCACTGATTCCGACACTGGAGCACTATTATTTCCACTGATACCGACGATGGGGCACTATTCCTCCCATTGATTCCGACACTGAAGCGCTATTATTTACACTGACGCAGACAATGGGGCACTATTCCTTCCACTGAGACCAGTGATGGGGCACTATTCCTTCCACTGACACTAATGATGGGGCACTATTCCTCCCACTGACACCAGCAATGGGGCACTATTCCTTCCACTGATATCAACGATGGGGCACTATTCCTTCCACTGACGCCAATGATGGGGCACTATTCCTCCCACTGATGCCAATGATGGGGCTACAGACGCTATGTAATTTTTTTAATCTCACTGACCGCAATCCGGCCCCCCTAAAGTCTTAAAGTCTAAAGGACGGTAAATTGGCCCTTTGTTTAAAAAGTTTGGAGACCCCTGGTCTATATAATAAAATTATTAGCAGAAAGTGAATCGAGTATTGGAATACTAGAATGATTTGTCGAAGTATTGGAGGTTTCCACCAGTCTGTTCTCCTGGTCCACTGATTCCACTGGAGGAGAGATAGTCTTCTATGAGCTGTTCTCTGGCCAAATCGACAGTCTTTATAGTAGAAGTATTAGCGGAAGGTGGAGTAAGTATTGGAACACTAGAATGGTCTACAGCAGTATTGGTGGGTTCCATCAGTCTGCTCTCCTGATCCAATGGAGGAGAGATAGTCTTCTATGAGATGTTTTCTGGCCAAAATGATGGTTTTATAGTAAGAGTATTAACAGAGGGTAGAGCAAGAATGGTCTACAGCAGTGACCCCAACTTGGTGGTCCACCTATGCTTCTTCAATACGGGATAAGCAACCATTGAGGTGATATTTTTTAAATTTTGTCTCAGCAAGCATCTCATTTCTCTATCAGAAGCAGATCCAGATCATCCAGTCCTCCAGGAACAATGGTAATACTCCAGATTATGGACACTGGGAAAAAAAGTCAATGTTGGAGTCCAAACATAATTGACAGTTTATTTATGAAAATAAGGCTTTGTAAGCCGAAACAAAGTAGCTTTCTGCTGCATACTGGACTACTGGATTTTTAACGAATAAACTCTGTGGTTTATGTATTGACTCCAGCATTTACTTTTTCAAATACCAAGTGGATGGGACTGGCAGGAGCCCATGTAGGAGACCGACACCTGTTGCACGATGATAACAGCCAGGGGGGTAGAGCTAAGCTCATTTGTTTGGTGAAACGTTCTGGGGCAGTCAAGTTACATGGAGACAAGATGAAGAGTTTAAGCTTTACTGCTTTAAAACTTCCAGCGGCTGCTGCCATGGCAGGACTGGCATTATCTGGTTTGACCAATTAAGCCACATTTTTCCAAAACATTGAAAACACTAGAGTCAGAGCCTAAAGAAAACAGCATGGTTCATATTATTGCCAGAAGTCTTATCAGTGGTAATGAAGTGCTAGCAGAGGCATAACTATAAGCTTCTGAACCCCGCTGCAAGAAACCATGAAGGCCCCCCTCTGACCCCAGCTGTCGGCCCTTCCCTCCAAGCCTGGGCCCTGTCCCTCTAGGCCCAGGGCCCTTTCCACTGATCCTAGGGCCCTTTACTCCTGTCGTGGGGCCCTTTATTATGGTCCCGCAGTGGGACCCTTTCACATGCTCTGCAGTGGGCCCCCTTCCTGCCGTCTTAGGCACTCCCCAACGGTGGCGGAATGCCAGGGCCTGGTTGCAAGTGCAACCAGTGGTGTCAGTAGTTTTTTATTATTTTTTTTACCATTTTATAATTTATTTATTTTTTTTACAATTTTATTTATTATTATTTCTTTAACAATTTTAGGAGCCCCATTGGGGGGCTTTGGTAAAATATCAGGGATCTAAACAGACCTCTGATGTTTCACGTATGAGACAGAGAAAAGAGATTGAGGACACAACCCTCAATCTCCATCTCTGTAGCCTCAGCTGCACAGAATTAAGACAGGAATAGCTCTGTACGGAATGTCCCGTTCATTCACAAACCTAAGCATAATAAACACAGTTTACTATGCTTCAGTTATGAATGGACACAGGAGCGATTGGTGCTAATATTTTACTGTGTTTATTCTGAAAAGGAAAGGATTGGCAAATTACATATTTACTGGCCCTTTCCCAGCTCTCCATCCTGACACATCGATGCAGCAGCTGGCGGGAGAGGGGAGGGGGTAAGCCAAAAGAGCTGCTGGTGGGAGGGGGGGTGGACAGGGGAGCACACAGGGGTCCCAGGGGCAGCTGGAAACAAGTAAAATAGATAGGAGGGTGTCAGAGTCCTGGATGTGAGGCCGAATTGCAGAGGGGGCGCCCCTTGCGGCTAAGTGCAGCGTAACCCTGGGAGTGAGACAGGGAGTACGGTGCCCAAAGGTGCACGGGTTGCCAGATCGCTGTTGCTGAGTAGCAGATAGCAGGGAGCTGCTAGGGTGCGCTGGTAAGGTTGAAGGGCAACCGTGCAAGGAGGGATTCCAGGTATGGAGCTGTGGAGCAACCAGGAGCGGAGTCAGAGCCAGGCCAATGGTCATTCAGCACAGGAATCAGTCCAAGGTGAGGTACAGCAGGATAATCAGGAACAGAGAAGGTAGCCGAGCCGGGGGTCAAACACAGGAGGACGATCAAGGTACAAATGCGGAGCCGAAGAATAGTCAGATACAAGCCGGGGTCAATGCAGGCGGAATACTGGAGCAGTCAGGCAAGCCGAGTAGTAACAGGAAGCAGATATCACAACAGGAACCAGGAACACAGGAACAAGGAAAACAGGAAGCTGATGATAATCCAGCAACCAGCATGAACCAGCAGCAGGCTTAAATAGGCAGAAGGGCGCCACCATGAGGAATACTGGCAGAATTACCCGTCCTACGGTTATCACCCTGACAGTGCCCCCCCCCTAGGGGCAGCCTCCGGATGCCCAATCTGGCCCATTTTTCAGGGTATCGGGCTTGAAACCTCTGCAACAGTCTAGGGGCATGAATGTTATCTGCTGGTTCCCAAGAATTATCTTCTACAGAGTAACCTTTCCATTTAACAAGAAATTGAACAGTCCTACCTCTCCGACGGCAGTCCAGAATGGCTTCTACTTCGTATTCTGTTTCATTGTCCACCAAGATTGGAGGGGGAGGAGCTTCTTCTCTCCCTGGAAAAGGACTGGAGACAACAGATTTTAATAAAGAAACATGGAATACTGGGTGGATTTTATAGGAACTTGGTAAAGACAATTCAAATGCCACTGGGTTAATTTCCTTCTTAATTGTGAATGGACCGATAAACCTTGGTCCTAACTTCCGGGAGGGGCAAGGCAGCTTAAGATTTGTTGAGGAAAGCCACACTCTATCTCCAACCTTAAAGACGGGATCTCTCCTCCCCTTGTCATAATGTTTCTTATAATTCTCTTGGGCTTTCTGCATAGTTGCCTGGAGAGTTAGGAAATTAGCCTGAATGGCGTTTATCCTGTCCTGGACTGCGGGGACTGAGGTCTCTGGTATAACATTAGGCAAGAATGAGGGATGGAAACCGTAGTTGGCCCAGAAAGGTGACTGATTGGTGGAAGCGTGGATTGAGTTGTTGTATGCAAACTCCGCACACGGGAGTAGCAAGGACCAGTCGTCCTGGGAGAAGGAGCAGAAGCAACGTAAGTACTGTTCTAAAGTTTGATTAGTTCTTTCGGTTTGGCCGTTGCTCTGAGGATGGTAAGCTGAAGATAGGCACACTCTAATGGAAAGCGTTTTGCAGAGCTCCTTCCAGAACTTAGAGGTGAATTGCACCCCTCTGTCGGACACAATGTTGCTCGGTAGGCCGTGAAGTCTGACTATCTCCTTTATGAAGATCTTCGCCGTGTCAGCAGCAGATGGTGTACCCATCATGGGCAAGAAATGCGCCATCTTGGACAGGCGGTCAACGACTACCAAGATGGTTGTAAATTTCTCCGAGGGTGGTAACTCTACTATGAAATCCATAGATATTTCTTTCCATGGTTGCTCCGGCACAGGCAATGGGCGTAGTAGACCCCAAGATCTGACGTTAGACCCCTTGTTACGTTGACAAATGGTGCAGGAACTGCCATATTCCCTGCAGTCAGGCTTTAGAGTGGGCCACCAAAAAGATCGTTGAACAAGCTCCAAAGTCTTTCGTACCCCGAAGTGACCAGCAAGTTGGTGGTCATGTAAAGTCTTTAGGACCTGGGCTCTGGCTTGTTGCGGAACAAAAATTTTGTTCTGATACCAAAGAAAACCTTCCTGGTTTCTTAAAGACAGTGCTTCTGGTTCAGAGCATTGGGAGGAAGCTTGTTTCAGTGAGGAACTCAGGTCGGTCTGAATCATGAGAAAATTCTGTGGAGATAATATAGTGCTAGGAGTAATTTCTTCGGGAGTGTCAGGAAACATCCGGGACAAGGCATCGGCCTTCCCGTTCTTAGACCCCGGGCGGAAGGATATATGAAAATTGAATCTGGCAAAAAACAAGGCCCATCGAGCTTGTCGGGGTCTCAATCGTTTAGCCGTGCGAAGATACTCCAGGTTTCTGTGATCCGTGAATATCATGATGGGATGCTGAGCACCTTCAAGGAGGTACCGCCATTCTTCCAGGGCAGTTTTAATAGCCAAGAGCTCTCGATCTCCCACATCATAATTCCTTTCAGACGGACTCATCTTCCGCGAGGAGAAGGCCACAGGATGGAGTAACGACTTAGAACCCTGACGTTGGGATAAGACTGCTCCTGTGGCAACTTCAGAGGCGTCAACCTCTAAGATGTAAGGGAGGGCCGGATCAGGATGTTGCAGGATAGGTGCGGAGGTAAAGAGGGATTTGAGCTTATCAAAAGCTGATTGGGCTTCTGAAGACCACAGGAACCGAGTATGTAAACGGGTAACTTGGGTGATTGGTGAGATGATGGAGGAAAAGTTCTTTATAAACCTCCTATAAAAGTTTGCAAACCCCACAAATCTTTGTACTCCCTTTTTATCCGATGGAGTTGGCCAGTCCAAGATTGCCTGTACCTTTTGCGGGTCCATGGCAACACCACCAGTTGAGATAATTAGCCCCAGGAATTGTATTGACTCCTTTTCGAAATCACACTTCTCTGCTTTTACATAGAGTTTGTGCTTACGTAGAGTGTGCAGAACTGTCCTTACATGTGTACGATGGAGCTCCAGGGTGGTTGAAAATATCAGGATATCATCCAGGTAGATGATGACGAAGTAATCCAGAAATTCTCGAAAGATATCGTTTACAAAATGTTGGAATGTGGCCGGGGCGTTGCACAATCCAAATGGCATCACTAAGTACTCGAAATGTCCAAAGCGAGTTCTAAATGCTGTCTTCCATTCGTCACCCTCTCGGATGCGAACGAGATTGTAGGCTCCTCGAAGGTCAAGCTTAGTAAATATTCGGGCAGTACGGAGTCTCTGGAAAAGTTCCGGAACTAGAGGAAGAGGGTAACGGTTCTTTATAGTGATTTTATTGAGCTCCCTGTAATCCACACATGGTCTTAGGGATTTGTCCCTTTTTTCGACAAAAAAGATTCCGGCTCCAGCAGGAGAAGAGGAGGAACGGATGAAGCCTTTCTCCAGGTTTTCATCAATGTATTGTCGCAATGTTCCTAGTTCCACCTCCGAGAGGGGGAATATGCGACCGAATGGGATTTCGGCTCCTGGGAGTAATTCAATTGGACAATCGTATGACCGGTGTGGTGGCAGGACATCAGCCTTTTTCTTGTCAAAGACATCTGCAAACTCCTGGTAGGCCGGTGGAATACTCTGGTTGTTGACAGGTACAGGTTGGACTGACAGGCAACTGGCTACATTACTGGTTTCGGGGGCAAGACAGTGCTGTAGGCAATAAGGTGAAGTGAATGAAATTTCTTTCCTGATCCAGTTGATCTGGGGGTTGTGGGCTTGCAGCCATGGGGTACCCAAGATGACGGGGAACATAGGTGAGCTTAGAATGTCGAAACGTATGAATTCCTGATGACCATCAGGAGTAGTAACCAAAAGAGGAATGGTCTCTTGTGTCACAGGACCGGAACTAGGCAGGGTGCCATCAGCCAGGAGAACTTCCAATCTACGGTTCTTGGGAAGAAGGGCCAGACCGAGCTTTAGTGCTAAGTCCAAGTCCAAGAAACAACTGCATGCCCCGGAGTCGACTATGGCCTGAAGCTGAACCCCCTTGTCGGCCAACTGTAGCGTGATGGAAAGGATAAGGTGAGAAGTGGAAGTTCCGGACATCTGGAAGTACACTGGAGAGTTCTTGGGTACCTTGCTGGGCCTTATGGGGCAGTTGCTCAGGAAATGTCCGTTTCGGCCACAATAGAGACAGAGATTGGCTTGACGCCGACGCTGCTTTTCCTCGGGAGTCAGTGCGGATCGCACCAAACCAACAGGCATAGCGCCGATCTCTGGTCCCTGCACCTTGGGAGTCTGAGAACGTTCAGCCTGGCGCTCCCGAAGGCGTCTATCCAACTGGATGGATAGTTGAATGAGCCCCTCGAGGGAAGCAGGGATGCCGACCCTGGCCAACTCGTCCTTAAGGGATTCAGAAAGCCCCAGGCGAAACTGGTATTTTAACGCAGCCTCATTCCAGTCTGTATCGGCAGACCACCGGCGGAAGTCCACAGCATAGTCTTCCACCGGGCGCCGTTTCTGTTGAAGAGAATGCAGAGCGGCCTCAGCGGTGGCTGTACGCTGGGGGTCATCATACAATTGCGACAGGGCCGTAAAGAACGTTTCCACTGAACTAGTAGCTGGGTCCTTCTGTTCCCATAACCTGTGGGCCCATGCCTGGGGTTCATTGGTCAGCAGGGAGATAAGAAATCCAACTTTGACAGTCTCAGTGGAAAAGGTACGGGGTTGCAGAGCCAGATATAACAGGCAGGCATTCTTGAAGGATCTGAATTTCTGCCGGTCTCCAGAGAAACGTTCAGGGGTAGGTACCCGCGGTTCTGGGGGCAAAGTCAGTACCGAAGAGGCCGTAGCAGGGAGATTGGTGGAGGAGGAACCAGGATCCAAAAAGGCAGATGGTAGCATAAAATGTTGGAGTTTTCCTTCTAATTGAAGGTATCTTTCCTGAAGAACTTGGACCACTCGTGTAAGGGTAGCGGCCTGTTGGCATAAAGTCTCTATTGGGGACGCACCTCTGCCGGCCTCAGTCATGGCTGGATTATACTGTCAGAGTCCTGGATGTGAGGCCGAATTGCAGAGGGGGCGCCCCTTGCGGCTAAGTGCAGCGTAACCCTGGGAGTGAGACAGGGAGTACGGTGCCCAAAGGTGCACGGGTTGCCAGATCGCTGTTGCTGAGTAGCAGATAGCAGGGAGCTGCTAGGGTGCGCTGGTAAGGTTGAAGGGCAACCGTGCAAGGAGGGATTCCAGGTATGGAGCCGTGGAGCAACCAGGAGCGGAGTCAGAGCCAGGCCAATGGTCATTCAGCACAGGAATCAGTCCAAGGTGAGGTACAGCAGGATAATCAGGAACAGAGAAGGTAGCCGAGCCGGGGGTCAAACACAGGAGGACGATCAAGGTACAAATGCGGAGCCGAAGAATAGTCAGATACAAGCCGGGGTCAATGCAGGCGGAATACTGGAGCAGTCAGGCAAGCCGAGTAGTAACAGGAAGCAGATATCACAACAGGAACCAGGAACACAGGAACAAGGAAAACAGGAAGCTGATGATAATCCAGCAACCAGCATGAACCAGCAGCAGGCTTAAATAGGCAGAAGGGCGCCACCATGAGGAATACTGGCAGAATTACCCGTCCTACGGTTATCACCCTGACAGAGGGGTAGCATAAAGAGGAACTGATGCCCTCCATTTTTCTACTGCTGCTGAAAAGGGGAGGGCATTGGTTCCTCTATATGCTACCCCTCCTTTTCAGGTGTACAATGGAGCCATACGGCCCTCTTTGAGCATGGGGTCGGGTCACAATTGTGACCCCTGCAACCCCCATAGTTACGCCCCTGAGTGCTAGTGTTCCTAGTGTCTGTAGCTTTGCGTTGGCATAGTAGCTGTTGAAATGAGTAAGGGTGTATTTATTGAAAAAATCACATAGCAATTTGCCAAGTAAACGTGCAAGTACATACACTTTGTGTGAATGGAGCAAAAAACACAAATGTTATTAGATTATTTTTTGTGCTGTTTGAATGGTTTTCATTGATTAAAACAGAAAATACTGCACTTGGACTCTAGATGGCGTCATAGGAAACAACTAGGAAAGGTAGTATGTTATAGGAAATGACTAACATACTAAGCACCATCAAGTGGCCAAATAGAGTACTTTCTGTTTTAAATCAATAAAACATTTGACTAGTAGAGGAAATAGTCCGATAACATTTACTTTTTGCCCCATTCTCACAGAATGAATGGATATGCATTTACTGGGTAAATTGCTATGCAAGCATTGTAAAAATACTACGTTTTTTTTTTTCTAAATCTAAAACATTTCTTACCACTTATTAGTTTAGTACTGAGTTCCTCTTCACATAAAAATATATTTCTATGTACAGGATTATATTCTTTATATGCACAATACAAGTTCTGAATACTGTATATTCTGGGTGTTATTCTAGGAGAGATACATTTAGCATTAGCAGTTTTTTAATGGTCTTGTATTGGAATTGCAGGGTAAGGGAACGGATGTGACCAGTGTAGTTCTCCAAATTGTGAGGAATAGTGTTCCATCATTGGTGTCAGTGGGAGGGATAGTGCCCCATCATTGGTATCAGTGGAAGGAATGGTGCCCCATCATTGGTGTCAGTGGAAAGAATGGTGCCCCATCATTGGTGTCAGTGGAAAGAATGGTGCTTCATCATTGGTGTCAGTGGAAGGAATAATACCCCATCATTGGTATCAGTGGGAGGAATAGTATCCCATCATTGGTATCAGTGGGAGGAATAGTATCCTATCATTGGTATCAGTAGGAGGAATAGTGTCCCATCATTGGTATCAGTGGGGGGAATAGTGTCCCATCATTGGTATCAGTGGGGGGAATAGTGTCCCATCATTGGTATCAGTGGGAGGAATAGTGTCCCATCATTGGTATCAGTGGGAGGAATAGTGTCCCATCATTGGTATCAGTGGGAGGAATAGTGTCCCATCATTGGTATCAGTGGGGGGAATAGTGTCCCATCATTGGTATCAGTGGGAGGAATAGTGTCCCATCATTGGTATCAGTGGGAGGAATAGTGTCCCATCATTGGTATCAGTGGGAGGAATAGTGTCCCATCATTGGTATCAGTGGGAGGAATAGTGTCCCATCATTGGTATCAGTGGGAGGAATAGTACCCTATCGTTGGTGTCAGTGGAAAGAATGGTGCTTCATCATTGGTGTCAGTAGGAGTAATAGTGCCCCATTGTTGGTTTCAGTGAAAGAAATAGTACCCACTAGATGGAGCTGATGATCATGGTAAATAAGTGTTTCCTTATTATTATAAAAATAGCACGAAGCAGGAAAATACTACAATATGGCCACTAGATGGAGCTGACGATCATAGTAAATAAGTGCTTCCTTATGTTCATGAGAAGAGCCTGAATTACTACAATACAACATTATGGCCACTAGATGGAGCTGATGATCAAAGTAAAGAATTTCCTTTTTACATAAGAACAGCATGAATTAAGAAATACCACATTATGGCCACTAGATGGAGCTGATTAGCATAGTAAAAAAAATATTTCCTTATCATTATAGCAATAGCATGAATCAGGAAAATACCACATTATGGCCTCCAGATGCAGCTGATGATCATAGTAAATGATCATTTCCAATGATCATCAGCTCCATCTAGTGGCCATAACGCAATATTTTTTTGATTGAGAAAAGTACCCCATTATGGCCACTAGATGGAACTGACAATCATGAAATCACATTTTAGACCATAAAATTTGTTGCGGCTGGGCAAATACTTGTGACAATTGTATAGTAATTATTTTATAAGTAGACTCCCAAGACTCTTAATACCCCTCCACCTTACATCGGCTATTAGCTCCTTTAAAAAAAATGCTGAAATCTCATAAATTGTGGCTTAGTGGCCAACTATGAGATACTTTAAAGCATTTTTGCATTTAATATCGTACTTACAGTACCTTGAAAAAGTATTCATACCCCTTACAATTTTCAATATTTTGTCATGTTACAACCAAAAACGTAAATGTATTTTATTGGGATTTTATGTGATAGACCAACACAAAGTGGCACAAAATTGTGAAGTGGAAGGAAAATGATAAACGGTTTTCCACATTTTTTTACAAATAAATATGTGAAAAGTGTGGGGGGTACATTTGTATTCAGCCCCCCGGAGTCAATACTTTGTAGAACCCCCTTTCGCTGCAATTACAGCTACAAGTCTTTTTGGGGATGTCTCTACCAGCTTTGCACATCTAGAGAGGGACATTTTTGCCCATTCTTCTTCTTTGCAAATTAGCTCAAGCTCTGTCAGATTGGATGGAGAGCGTCTGTGATCAGCAATTTTCAAGTCTTGCCACAGACTCTCAATTGGATTTAGGTATGGACTTTGACTGGGCCATTCTAACACATGAATATGCTTTGATCTAAACCATTCCATTGTAGCTCTGGCTGTATGTTTCGGGTCGTTGTCCTGCTGGAAGGTGAACCTCTGCCCCAGTCTCCAGTCTTTTGCAGACTCTAACAGGTTTTCTTCTAAGATTGGCTCCATCCATCTTCCCATCAAGTCTGACCAGCTTTCCTGTCCCTACTGAAGAAAAGCATCTCCACAACATGATGCTGCCACCACCATGTTTCACAGTGGGGATGGTGTGTTCAGGGTGATGTGCAGTGTTAGTTTTCCACCACACATAGCGTTTTGCTTTTAGGCCAAAAAGTTAAATTTTGGTCTCATCTGACCAGAGCACCTTTTTCCACATGTTTGCTGTGTCCTCCACATGGCTTCTCACAAACTGCAAAAAGGACTTCTTATGACTTTCTTTCACCAATGTCTTTCTTCTTGCCACTCTTCCATAAAGGGCAGATTTGTGGAGAACACGACTAATAGTTGTCCTGTGGACAGATTCTCCCACCTGAGCTGTGGATCTCTGCAGCTCCTCCAGAGTTACCATGGACCTCTTGGCTCTTCTCTGATGAATGTTCTCCTTGCCCGCCCGGTCAGTTTAGGTGGACGGCCATGTCTTGGTAGGTTTGCAGCCATACTCTTTATATTTTTTCGGATGATGGATTAAACAGAGCTCCGTGAGATGTTTAAAGCTTGGGATATTTTTTTATAACCTAACCCTGCTTTATACTTCTCCACAACTTTATCCCTGACCTGTCTGGTGTGTTCCTTGGCCTTCATGATGCTGTTTTTTACACTAAGGTTCTCTAACAAACCTCTGAGGGCTTCGCAGAACAGCTGTATTTATATGGAGATTAAATTGCACACAGGTGGACTCTATTTACTAATTAGGTGACTTCTGAAGGCAATTGGTTCCACTAGATTTTAGTTAGGGGGTATCAGAGTAAAGGAGGGTGAATACAAATGCCATCCACACTTTTCACATATTTATTTGTAAAAAAAATGTAAAACCATTTATCATTTTCCTTCCACTTCACAATAATGTGCCACTTTGTGTTGGTCTATCACATAAAATACCAATACAATACATTTACGTTTTTGGTTGTAACATAACAAAATGTGGAAAATTTCAAGGGGTATGAATACTTTTTCAAGGCACTGTACATGAAGTCAGCACAGTGTTTTGTTAGCCTCCATATTCCCTAATTTTTCCATGATTGACTTGCATTATGGGACAGGGCCTTCCCCTAAAATCCTTACGTTCACCATTCACATTATAATCTCACCATACAATTTTTGAACAAAACTATGTAATATGAGAACCTTCAGAAACTATCTAATCAATTGGTATCCAATAAGGAGGTTGTTGGCAGATCTAAAAGAGATTGTACAATCAGATTGTAACGTGTGTGGTGATGAGCATTAGTCTGCACTCCTCACCATGACAAGACGTTCTTGAAGTAGGCTAAATCTGCAAATCATTTTTTTGTTAAGGGTTGACTAATGGGGTTATGGATATTAAATGTGAGAAGATGTGGAGGTACGGACCCACATTAAATATAAATCAGTAGAAGTAAAGGACCTCATGGTGTCAGGCGGTAAGTGAGACGTTTTGCCTATTTCTCTGCAGATGGAAAGGACGATGGTGAGATCCAAAACACAGTGAATGTTCAGGTGACTCCCCCGACGGGGTCCGAGCCTTTCAAGGATGGAGAAGATGATGGAGACAAAGATGACACCAAGGTAAGGGGAGCCTTGTGTCCTACAATATATATATATATACACACACACACACAATACTGTATATTATTATTATTATTATAATCATTATTATTACAATATATTATTATTATTATGATCATAAATAATATTCCAATATATTATTATTATTAATAATAATAATAATAATAATAATAATAATAATAATATTGCCATTATTATTTTTTTATAGTATTAATATTATCATTATTATTTTATTTAGTATTATATAATTTATTCATTCATGTCTATTTCGTAAATTGACTTAAAGGTCTAATAACTTCTTGCTGCCACGAAACGCGTATGTGCGGAGGCAAAAAGGACGAGTTTTCACATTTTGATCGATTTTTATGGAAAAAATGTAAAGATACAAAACATGGTATAAGAGAAATTATTATAAAAAAAATATGAATTTTAACACCCACACACACATCCATGAGTGGCAGAAGATTTCTTTTCTGAGAGCACGCTCATTGCACGCTCCCAGCACAGCAACCAAGCTGTCAAAGACAATATTTTCTTATTCCAATAATATTATGATCATTAATATTATTATAATGTTATAATATATT
Organism: Lithobates septentrionalis; assembly: GCA_037952835.1. Classification (NCBI taxonomy): domain Eukaryota; kingdom Metazoa; phylum Chordata; class Amphibia; order Anura; family Ranidae; genus Lithobates; species Lithobates septentrionalis. The sequence continues at coordinate 186,082 of JBBDGP010003347.1, forward strand.
AGTTAGCTACAAAGTTACACAAGTTACACAAGTCCATCTAGCTCAACCAATAAAAGAAAAAACACAACCGTACAATCCCATATACACAATCCAATACCCACAGTCGATCCAGAGGAAGGCGAAAAACCCCAGAAAAGCAGGATCCAATTTGCTACAGCAGGGGGAAAAAATTCCTTCCTGATCCCCCCGAGAGGCAATTGGATTTTCCCTGGATCAACTTTACCTATAAATGTCAGTACCCAGTTATATTATGTACATTTGGGAAAGAATCCAGGCCAATTCTCCCATTTCTCTAAGAATTGCTGTCATCTACCTTCCCCCTGGACCAGTATCAGCCTTCCTTGATGACTTCTCTGCCTGGCTACCCTACTTTCTCTCTTCTGAAATCCCCACAATTATTCTCGGTGACTTCAACATCCCTGTTAACACTACTATTACTTCTAAACTTCTCAGTCTAACCTCATCTATTGACCTGAAGCAATGGATACAGGCTCCTACCCACTCCAATGGCAACACCCTTGACCTTGTCTTCTCCTATCTGTGCACTCCGTGCAACCTTTCCGACAATCCACTCCCACTCTCTGATCACCTATATTCCCTATATTCCACCTCCTCTCCCTCCAACCGCCTAACAATTACACGTAGAAACCTTCGCCACCTCAACCCTTCTCTTCGCTACTCTGCTACTGATCACCTCTGTGACAAAATCTCACCCCTGTCCTGCCCCAACCTAGCTACTTTCATCTACAACAGCTCACTGTCTTTCTCCCTAGACAAGCTGGCCCCCCTCACTACACGCAGAATTAGGCCCCCGACTGCTACAACCCTGGCAAACAGACAACACCAGAAGTCTCAGAAAACGTAACCGGGCTCTTGAGCGTCTATGGAATAAGACTAAGTTCCAGGAAGACTTCACACAATATAAATCTGCCCTCCCAAAATACTATCTCTGCCTCCACACTGCCAAGCAGACCTACTTTATCACACTCATTAGCACCTTCTCGTACAGTCCACATCAACTCTTCTCTACCTTCAACACTCTACTCTGTCCTCCACTGCCTCCACCCTCTAACTCATTCACTGCCCAGGAGATCGCCAATCACTTCAAAACTAAGATTGATACAAATCATGAGGAGATCTCCAATGTGCAGAAACCTCTCCCCACGCAACACCCCATGTCCACAGATACAATCATTACTTCCCTCATTCAACCCCGCTAGTATTAATGAGGTTGCTAAACCTTTATCTAAAACTCATCTAACCACCTGCCCCCTGGATCCTTCTCCCCCCCTGACTCAATGCTACGCTCTCTAACTCACATTTTCAACCTCTCCCTCTCGTGGCATCTTCTCAAACTCTCTAAAACATGTGCTAGTCACCCCCACACTATAAAAGCCCTCACTGGATCCCACCAATTTTAACAACCTACGTCCCATCTCCTTACTCGCCTTCTCCTCCAAACTTCTTGAAAGACTGGTCTACAACCGACTGAGCGACCATCTGACCATGAACAAACTTCTTCATCCCCTTCACACTGGATTTCGCCCTCAACACTCCATGGAAACTGCTCTCCTTAAACTCTCAAATGACCTACTAATGGCTAAAACCAGTGGACACTATTCTGTACTACTTCTCCTGGATCTCTCTGCTGCCTTTGACACAGTGGACCACCCCCTCCTCCTCAATAAACTCCATTCCTTTGGTCTCCGTGACTGCGCTCTTCGCTGGTTCTCATCCTACCTATCCTACCGCTCCTTCAGTGTCACTTACAACTCTACTTCCTCCTCTCCTCTTCCTTTCTCCGTTGGGGTCCCCCAAGGTTCTGTTCTTGGACCTCTCCTTTTCTCAATCTACACCTCCTTGGGTCAGTTGATTGCCTCCCACGGCTTTCAATATCATCTTTACGCTGATGACACCCAAATCTATCTCTCCACCCCCCAGCTCTCTCCATCTGTCTCCTCACGCATCACCAACTTACTAGCAGACATATCATCCTGGATGTCACATCACTTTCTCAAACTCAACCTATCCAAAACCGAGCTCATGATATTTCCTCCCTCAGGTGCCACTTTCCCTGACTTCTCTGTCAATATCAATGGCTCAACTATCAACTTCCCCCCATGCCAAGGTCCTAGGTGTAATCTCTAACCTTTTGGCCCCACATCCTATCCCTTTGCAAAATTTGCTGCCTCAACCTCCGCAACATCTCCAAGATACGCCCCTTCCTAACCAATGACACCACAAAGCTTCTAATCCACTCCCTGGTCATCTCCCGCCTCGACTACTGCAACTCCCTCCTCATTGGTTTACCTCTAAATAGGCTATCCCCACTTCAGTCCATTATGAACGCTGCTGCCAGGCTCATCCACCGCTCAGCGTCTCCTATACCCCTCTGCCAATCCCTTCATTGGCTGCCACTCAGCCAACAAATTAAATTCAAGATACTAACTATAACTTACAAAGCCATCCATAACCTGGCCCCCAGCTACATCACGAACCTAGTCTCAAAATACCAACCTAATTGTTCTCTTCACTCCTCCCAAGGGCTCCTGCTCTCAAACTCCCTTGTCACCTCATCCCATGCTCACCTTCAGGACTTCTCCAGAGCCTCTCCCATCCCCTGGAATGCTCTTCCCCAATCTGTCCGATTTTCTCCTACTTTATCCACTTTCAGACGATCCCTGAAAACTCATCTCTTCAGAGAAGCCTATCTGGCCCCCCAACTAACAAATGTACATTTATCTTCTCCATCAGCACATCCCCCACAGTTATTACCCCTTGTATCCCTTAACTTTCCCTCTTAGATTGTAAGCTCTAAGGAGCAGGGCCCTCTGATTCCTACTGTATTAAAGTGTATTGTATTGTCTACCCTTGAGTTGTAAAGCGCTGCGTAAACTGTTGGCGCTATATAAATCCTGTATTATAATAATAATAATATTGTTATTAATATGATTACAATATATTATAATTATTACTATTATTACAATATTATTATTATCATTACTAAATTTACAATATTATTAATATAATTAAGAATATTAAAATATGCAGTTATTATGCAGTTATTATTAATATTATTACCATTATTGGTATTATCATTATTATTTTATTTGATATTTAATTTATTTATTCATGCCTATTTAGTACATTGAATTTAGGGCCTATTAACCACCTGCCACGCAACGCGTATGAGCGGAGGCAAAGAGGATGAGTTTTAATGCCCACATGCTGCACTTTTACATCCATGGGTGGTAGAGGTGCTCATTAGTGTTCCCAGCACAGCGATCGAGCTGTCAAAGACAGCCCCCAGTCTCTAGTAATGATTGGGAACCAATGGGACTGGCTCCTGATAATATGACCACTGTGATAGTCAATCATAGCAGTCACATGACCAGGTAGACCTTATCGCCCCACCCCCCAAGTTTAATAGCCCAGTTAAAGGGATGCCAGGTCTGGGCAGGAAGGGGTTAAATATGTTATATGAAACCTCTAACATGAGTGTGGATTAAACAATATGTATCATAGCAAACCTGTGCATCATTTTACAAAATTCCTGCCAGACATCAGGGTGGGATGAATGGAGAATCGATAAAGCACAATTCAGACTACCGACTAGAGCCATTGAGTTAGCAAGCCATTTCCATACATTTTTGTTTTTTCCCATTGAAGACCTAGAAGTGTATTTATAGAAAAGTTCTCATAGCTATTTGCTCACTGAAACTACTGGAGCAAAATCAAATGTTCTTCTATTTCCCCTACAGGTCGAATGTTATTCTATCATTAAAAAAAAAAAAGTGTTATTATGACCACTAGATGGATTTAAGGGTTGTATAAATCAAATACTTATTTCCTATAATCCTAAGCTCCATCTAGTGGCCATATTGCAGTATTTTCCTGAAGCAAGCCCCACTCACACAAAACCATTGTAGCAGCCGTTTCACCGGACAAATAGCTATACAAACTTTCATTATAAATACACCCCATAGAGTTCGTTTATGAAAAAAATTTCATAGCCATTTCCCCAGTGAATCTGCATGTACATTCGTTCTGTGCGAAAAAATGTTCTTTAGACTATTTTCTTTTCTGAATGAATGTTCTTTTTGTATGATCAGTAGTAAAATATTGCATTATTGTCACGAGATGGAGGGAGTCATACGTCTTTGTAAGGCCCCTTTCACACAAATGTTCCAATCGGGTCCACCTGTCCGTTTTTCAGGCGAACCCGATCGGACCATCTATAGCTCTCTATGAAGTGGCTCATGTCAGTGCCTCCGATCCAGGCCGCCAAAAACAGACGGAGTCCATTTCCATCCGGCTGTCATCCGATCCGCTGGAGGGATAGGGAACAGATCCCCATCCATCTGTTTTTGGCGGCCCGGATTGGATGCCGGCAGGTGTCAGCGGACATCTGCCGCCCCATAGAGGAGAGTGGGCTGTGTCTATGTCTGCTCTAGACATGTGCAATTTGTTTCATTCCAAATTAATTTCTTAATGCATTTCGACAAATTCGGAAATATCCAAATTAACGAAAACCCTTTTAATGAATTTTCCCGAATATTCGTAAATTCAAAAATTTCGTCAATTCGTAAATTCGAAAATTCGAAAATTTGAAGATTCGAAAACCCGAATATCTGAAATAATAACTAACTAATAATAACTTAACTAATAACTAACTATTAAATGATAGGTATTGGAATTTCCTTTCAAATTTGGCTGTTAGTGAACGTAACGAATACGAATTTATTCGAAGTCATGAATTATTGAAATAACGAATGCTGCATCTAAATGAATGGAACATAACAAATTAATAATAACAATAATAATAATAAAAACTTGCTATTATTTTTATTATTCATTATTAATTCGTTCCGTCCCATTTGTTTAGATACGGCATTCGTTATTTCGGATAATTCGGAACTTCGGATAAATTCGTATTCGTTACGTTCACTAACAGCCAAATTTGAAAGGAAATTCCAATACCTATAATTTAATAGTTAGTTATTATTAGTTAGTTAGTTAGTTATTCTTTCAGATTTCCTTTCTTATTTTCGGATTTTCTCCTTTTTAAATTTACGAATTTTCGAATTGTGATCATAACGAATGACCCGAAAAACTAAAAAAAAAAAAACTGAATGAAACTAAAACGAACAAATTTTTTGGCAGTGCACATGTCTATTCCACTCTGCATAGCGAAGTGAACACGAACCTGTCAACCGCCTGCTCAGCGGGGATCAGCGGAAAGATCCCCACTGAGCAGGCGATCCTCTGGATGGAGACTGCCCCGTCTATAAGGGGCCTAACAAGAGAAATAATGCAACAAGAGGAACAGTAGAAGAAATGGCTACATGTATTTGCTAATTCGTTGTAGCCTTCGCTAAAATTGTTACATTGTATCTCTTGTTACAAGGAATAGTATGTACTGTATTTCTTGTGCTCTTCAGCTCCATCTAGTGGTCATAATGCAGTACTACTACCACATAATAAAAAGAACATTAAAGCGGAGTTCCACCCAAAAGTGGAACTTCCACTTTAAGTCTAGGTTCACATCTATGCGGCTGCGCTTGATACGTTTTTCAGTGCATTTTGCGTTTTTAAACCAGTGTTTTTTTATGCATTTTTGCATGGAGTTTCCATGCATTTTATTTATTTTTTTCTCCTTATACGCACTGTAAAAAACTCTGTATATATAGCCGGTTGCTAATCAGGAGTCCAGGAAGCCGGCTGCAGCATCCTTAGCAACCAATGAGTCATCAGCTGTCAGCGGGGTTCCCCGCTGAAAGCTGAATGTAAAACAAAATTTAAAAAATTGCCGGCAAATTTTTTTTTTTTTTACATTCACCTTTAAGCTGGCAGCTGATGACTCATCGGTTGTTAAGGACACGGCAACCGGATTCCCGGCCCCCTGCTTAGCAACCAGCAATATGCAGTGGTAAAATAAGAACCAAAAAACACATCAAAAATCGCATCAAAAATGCACCACTTGCGTTTCTGGTGCAGCTCCATTGAAGTCTATTACACGCAAAACGCAACCTGCAGTGGGAAAAAAGTCCCCGGCCCTTTCCAAAAAAAATGCAACGCCGCAAAACGCACGCAGATGTGAACTAGTACCATAGGAAACCATGTTAAATGGACTGTAGCGCGTTTCTGAAAACTGCAAAACACACTAAAAAAATGCATAGGTGTGAACGTAGGGTAAGTACTTCTTACCCCCCTGACATGCCACATTTGGCACGTCATTTTTGTAAGGGGGGGAGCGGGTACCTAGTTTTCACAGGTACCCAGCTCCCACTTCCGCTCGGTGACTCCTCCTCTTTCCCTAGGTGGCCCCTCCCTCCCTGCAATCTTCTGGGGCACATCACAGGTCCCAGAAGATTGCACGGCCATTCAGGATGCGCAGCGCGACTCGGGCATGTTCAGTGCACACCCCGCTGTGAAGCCGCAAGATGCCACAGCTGGGTGCCCACGGTAGTAATGCCAGCACCGCGGACAGGCAGGGGAGAACAGCGAGGCTCTGTGCGGCCGCATCGCTGGACCGTGGGACAGGCGAGTGTCTGATTATTAAAAGTTAGCAGCTATGTTTTTGTAGCCGCTGACTTTATTTAAACACAGAACCGGGTGGAAATCGACTTTCATTTAGAAGAGAAAGCAATCTAAAGGACATTCGTTTTTGCCTAAATCGCACCGAACGAATGTACATACAGATCTGCTGGATGAAAATTTCTTTGATTGTTCAATTCTAAACTCAGTCTGGCCTCTGTGACTGAAGCTCTGTACTGGTTATTTTTTATAGTTCTTTTTTGTGGATTGGCGTCCAAAACTGCAATGCAATTTAAAGGTGAGACATGATTATATCTTAAATCAGGTAGAATACCCTTAGTACATTTTGGTTAGTTTGATGGTAAAATGCTGGCCATTGACACACTTTTGAAAGATACACTGTATTACCAAAAGTATTGGGACGCCTGCCTTTACACGCACTTGAACTTTAATGGCATCTATAGTATATACTGTATACTGGAATTTACGCAGCTATAGACGCTATACTAGTAATGGTGGTGATCAGCAACTTCTAGTGTGACTGTAATAGGGTGAGGGGCAATCTGGCACTAATAGACACTTGTTGGGAGGGTCACTAACTGACACTAGTGACACTAATTCAGTGATCGGTGATAATACTGTACACTGTACGAATGACACTGGCTGTAAAGGGGTTAACTTCAAGAGGCAATGAAGGGGTTAACTGTGTGCCTAACGATGTGTAATGTGTGCTGCTTTTACTCACAGATCTGGCTGTTTTTTCTCCCTGCTTATCTGCTTACACAGTGTTCTGTGTGTTTGTACACACAGAACTCTGCGTATGATTTGGACACAGGCTGATCAGCAAATTTTAGCCAAAACCATTGGCTGAAACCTGCCGACAAACTCGTGGTATGTCCAATCGCAGCACAGGTCAGCACGAGGGCGCGCACACCCAAAAACCTGGTAGCGATGTACATGTATGTTGCCTAGCTTGCAGCTGCCACCCTCTTGCCATAAATGTGCTGTGAGCGGGCGGCAAGTGGTAAAGTATGGATGTTGATGTAAGTGATCTGCCTCCCAGGTAGTCAGATTCTATACCCCAGTGGATCTCCCCGGTCTCCCTGGCTGGTAGTGTAATGTAACAAAAATGGAAATTGAAGGGCTACACCACTGCTGAGAGGTCCAGATACAACTTTTTCCCATAAAAGTAAGTGGGAACAATCCAACGCATTTTGGGGGTCCAAAAATGACCACTTGATTGAGAACAATGTGAATGGACTTAAATACCATTACAGGTCCAGCTCACAGCTGCTCCCAATTTGTCAGCCGTGCGGGTGCGTGTCCCCGAACACACGCACTGTCTGCATTCAGGTACAGGCACTTGCATGGTTGTCAAATTGGAACCAACTGCCTTGTACCATTAGACGTGAATGGCACTGCCAGCATGGGCATGCACAGAATACCTATGCAACAGTGGCGGCTGGTGTTTTTTTTGTTTGGGGGGGAGACCACCAAAACCCCCCCCCCACACCTCAAACCCCCCCTCCCTCGCTGTCTACCGGTCCACCGGCACTTACCCCATCTAGGCGGCGGGGATTGGGTATCAGCGCGCACATCGGGCAGTGGCAGGGATCGGGCAGTGGCGGGCACATCGGGCAGCGGTGGGGATTGGGCAGCGGCGTGCACATTGGGCAGCAGCAGGGATAGGGCAGCGGCGCGCACATTGGGCAGCAGCAGGGATCGGGCAGTGGCGGGCACATCGGGCAGCAGCGGAGATCGGTGCATCGGCGGATATCAGGCTGCAGCGGCATCAGGCAGCGGCTCCTCCTCGCTTCCGCCATGCGTCTCCTCCCCTCCTCCTAGGCGTCAGGATCACCTGTCCTTTCAGCCAATCAGGTATCAGACCAACTTAACGATTGGCCGGGAGGAGGATCAGTGGTGCAATAGTGAATATTCTATCTGGGTGGGATCCGGGCACGCAATGCTCTGCGTCCCGAGCCCTTCCTATTTTGAAGCCTATTAGAGCCTCTGGCTCTAATCAGGTGTTTCAAAAAACACCCCCCCCGCCATAGGACTTTATGCGCCCAAGGGGCCAGGTGCATGGACAGGGAGGGTGATGGCGGTGGACAGGTGAGGCGGCGCCCATGCTCCCACAAATGATGTGTCGCCCCTGCTTTGTAACCCATGAGGGCAAAAACATTCCTTCACACAGGCAAATAGATAGTTGCCCCCCGTATGAATGAGCCCTTGTGCAGCCCCCTGGGTCCCGGGAGGCTCTGAATGCTGTAAGGGCCCCTGTACGGCCCTATGTATGACCAGAATAGCATTAGGCTGATGTGCGGAAAGTCCCCTTCTAATACAATGTTTGCTTCCACAGAAGAGCACAGCAGACGCCCCCGATGGAGGAGGATCTGGGAGCAGTGGTGATGACAGTGATGATGAAGATGACAGTGAGGAGGATGACAGCGATGATGATGATGAGGAGGAGGACGATGAAGAGGCAGATGAACCGTTATCTTTAGAGTGGCCAGATACCAAAAGAAAGCAAATAACCTACCTCTTCCTCCTGCCTATTGTGTTCCCTCTGTGGCTCACCGTGCCCGATGTTAGAAGCCCGGTAAGATATTTCCAATGGCTGAATCTATCAATCTAGCTCAGGGGACTCAATTTTATTGCAGGCCGCATCAGCATTATGATTGGTGTATCTGTAAGACTAGAGGTCCAGTGCCCCCCATTCTCCATATATCAGATGCCCCCCCATCAGAAGTCAAGAGTCCTCCACAGGGCCATCTTAAGAGCATTATAGGCCCCCGGGCAATACAGTGCAATGGGGCCCTGTCTACACAATCACGCACGATTGCCCATCAAATGCAGCTTTACTGTGCCCATGAATGCAGCCTCACTGTGCCCATCAAATGCAGCCTCACTGTGTCCATGAATGCAGCCTCACTGTGCCTGTGAATGCAGCCTCACTGTGTCCACCATTGCATCCTCACCGTGCCCGTGAATGCAGCCTCACTGTACCCACCATTGCAGCCTCACTGTGCCCATGAATGCAGCCTCACTGTACCCACCATTGCAGCCTCACTGTGCCCACCATTGCAGCCTCACTGTGCCCACCATTGCAGCCTCACTGTGCCCACCATTGCAGCCTCACTGTGCCTGCGAATGCAGCCTCACTGTGCCCACCATTACAGCCTCATTGTGCCCATGAATGCAGTCTCACTATGCCCATGAATGCAGCATCACTGTGCCAATTAATACAGACTCACCATCGCCTGGTAACACACACACAGCGGGCACCTCCTGCTGTGTATCATGGAGCTGGCTGGATCTGTGTTCCGCGGCCGCGCTGTAACAAGGTCCCGCCCCCCTAGACCGGCCTGTGTGATAGGCGGAACACTGATTAAATCTACTATTACATGAGCCGGTCTAGGGGGGCAGGACCTTGTTACAGTGCGGCCGCCGAACACAGACCCAGCCAGCTCCGTGATACACAGGAGGAGGAGGAGAGAGGGAAAGAGCAGAGCGCTGCAGCCGCAACTCAAAGTGGCCCCAGGGCAGGCGGCCTACTGGGAAATTTCCTGGTATCCCGGTAGGCCAGTCCAGCCTTGGCTGGGGTCGCTGGGCAGGTGGGGCCCTCCAGGCAAGTGGGGCCCCCGGGCAACTGCCCAGCGTGCCCATGCAAAAAGAAGGCCCTGGTCCTCCATCCTTCTATACATCACAGTGCACCCTCCTTAGCTTGTGCTGCTGCTGGGAAGAAGCTGGGGGTGGAGCTGTGAAGTAGACAGTGCAGGGTCTGCAGGAGGACCAGAGGAGGGCAGGAGTCAGCTAATGCTGAAACCATGGGATATGGAAATGAGCAGGTAGATCTGTAGGAAGAGTTCTGTCCTGCTCTTTGCTGAAATGGGGGGGGGGACATATGAGCCTCTCGTGGCTGCACGGAGAAGCGCAGGATCTGGAGGTGAAGTTCTGTCCTTCTCTCAGGGGGTGCCGCATCTGCAGGAGAGGTGCAAAGCCCCAATCAAATGGCCAAGCGGCCTGGATTCGCCCCACGAGCCTTGTGTTTGACACATTTGATCTAGATATATATAAAAGATCAAAGAACAATTTCCAAAATTTTGACCAAACTGAGATTTATAGACCAATTGTTTAGTTCATTACATGAAAGTAAGGTTAATAATAGAACTTAGTTTACAAAATCTTCAGTTTTACTCAAATTAGTTGATGCAAAAATGAATACACCCCACAGCAAAAATTCCTCCATCTAGTATTTTGTATGACGCCATACAGTTTTGAAGCCATCCGTTCCAAAAATGTTTATCTTGGTCTCATCACTCCAGAGTATAGAGTTCCAGAAGTCTTCTTCTTCTTATGCATGGGCCCTGGCAAATTCTAGGCGGTCTTTTTTGTGCATGGGCTTTAGGAGAGGCTTCCTTCGTGGGCAACACCAATGCATGCCATTCCTCTGCAGTGTACGCCATATTGTGTCACGGGAAACAATCACCCCAGCAGTGGCGGCAGATGCTCAAAATTTTTGGAGGGGCGCAAAAAAACTGAAAAATTATGAAAAAAAACCCATCAATTGCAGCCTCACTGTACCATCAAACGCAGCCTCTGTGCCCATCAATTGCCGCCACTGTACCCATCAAACACCACCACTGTGCCCATTGAATGCAGCCACTGTGCCCATCAAATGCTCCCACTGTGCCATCAAATGCTGCCACTGTGCCCATTAAATGCAGCCACTGTGCCCGCCTGGCACTTCCTCGGTGGGGCAGCAGGTGACGGCAGCAGCGACAAGCAGTGTCCTCCATGCTCCTCCATGTCCTCGATGTCTTCTCCCTTCCTCTCCTTCCATCCTCTCCTATGATTGGACGCCTGATAGGCATCCAATCACAGTGCTTGTAGTTTCAGCCAATCGGGTGATGGGTAACAGACCCGAGCACCTGATTGGTGGAGAGGCAGTTCAGTGTTAGGAAAGCGAATATGAACTGCGCTCGCAGGTCACTTTTTTGAGGCCTATTAGAGCCTATGGCTCTAACCATTTGCTTTAAAAACACCCCCCGAAAAGGGGCCAGGCACCTGAATAGGGGGTGGCAGCAGCGGCCATGGATAGATTCATGCAATGCATGAATCTATCTATTGGTGATAGAGGGGGTGGCTGGAGAGAGGGGGCGGCGCCCATGCGTCCTTATGGACGCACCGCCACTGCACCCCAGTTTGGCTTTCTACTTCTTTAGCTAACTGCAGTGAACTTGCTGGGCGATTTTCTTCCACCCTTCTCATCAGAAGACGCTCCTGTCGAGGTGATAACTTCCGTGGACGTCTCTGTGAGATGGTTGCAGTTCCATCTTCCTTACATTTTTGTGTCGCTTTTGCTCCAGTATTCTGACTGATAAGTAAAGCTTTGCTGATCTTCTTGTAGCCTTCACCTTTCTTGTGTAAAGAAATGATTTTCTTTCTCTGGCCTTGTGACATTTCACTTTCATGTGGTGCCATTCCATTGTTGACAGCATGAAATGGGAGGGGCTTTCTTTGTTAACCACTTCAGCTCTGGAAGGTTTTACCCCCCCCCCCCCTTCATGACCAGACCATTTTTTGTGATACGGCACTATGGCACTTTAACTGACAATTGCGCGATCGTGCGACGCCGTACCCAAAAAAATGAATGTAATTTTTTTCCCCACATATAGAGCTTTCTTTTGGTGGTATTTGATCACCTCTGCAGTTTTTAATTTTTGCGCTAGAAACGAAAAAAAAGCAACAATTTTGAAAAAAAAAATATATATATATATATATATATTTTTTACTTTCTGCTATAAAACATTCTCAATAAAAAAATTTTTAAAAATCAAATTTCTTCATCTTTTTAGGCCAATATTTATTCTGCTACATATTTTTGGTAAAAAAAATCCCAATAAGCGTATATTATTATTATACAGGATTTATATAGCGCCAACGATTTGCGCAGCATTTTACAACACGTTGATTGTTTTGTGCAAAAGTTATCGCGTCTACAAACTATGGAATAGATTTATGGACTTTTTATTTCTATTTTTTTGTTTTCACTAGTAATGGCAGCAATTTTTAGCGGGACTGCGACATTGGGGCGGACAAATCTGACATTTTTTGGGGACCAGTGACACCAATACGGTGATAGTGATAAGTGCTAAAAAAAAAATTGATTTACTAAAGGCAAAGTGCTGTGAGTACCTGTGTACTGCATTGTTGAGTATAATGCCGCGTACACACGGTCGTACTTTTCGTCTACAAAAGTCCAACGGACGCTGACGGACTAAAGCTGGCTGGTAATCCGATCGTGTGTGGGCTTCTCCGGACTTTCAACTGACTTTTTTAGCCTCAAATCCGACGTACTTTAGATTTGAAACATGCTTCAAAACTTTACTTCGTAACTACGACGGACCCCGAAATCCGCTCGTCTGTGTGCTAGTCCGACGGACAAAAAGCCACGCTAGGGCACCTATTGGCTACTGGCTATGAACTTCCTTATTTTAGTCCGGTGTACGTCATCACGTACGAATCCGACCGACTTTTGTGTGGTCGTGTGTAGGCAAGTCCGTTCGTTAGAAAGTAGGCCGCAAGTCCGCCGCAAGTCCACCGAAAGTCTGCCGGAAGTCTGTCGGAAAGGCTGTCTGACTTTTGTAGACGAAAAGTACGACCGTGTGTACGCGGCATTAGTGTCAGGAAGGTTGTTCGTTAATTGGACAGAGCATAATTCCCAATCCCCATTAAATTAGTAGGTACGATGACCGGCGGGGTTGGAGATGCGACTCGGTGTACATCTTGCAGCATGTATGCGTTTCTTGATCATCCGATCGAGGGTGAATACTGCTGTGCAAAATGTAAGCACATTGTTTCCTTGGAAGCCCAGGTTCTGTATCTGGGGAAGCAACTGTCAACATTGAGAAGACCCTCCATACTAAAGGAGAGCCGGGAACGTACCCGGCAGGGTCCAGCACAGAGAGAAAGAGGTGCAGGCACCAGAGAAGAGTAGATGGGTGACAGTCAGGAAGGATAGAGGGGAAAGAGTCAGGGAGGCCGGTCCTGAGCTGGAACACCCCAATAAGTACGCCCCGTTGTGTGACATTGGTGAAAGTCAGGGACCAGTCCCTAGCTGCCAGGGCAAGAACTCCTCCAGTGAGAGTGGGGGGGCAGCAAAGGGGAAGGAAAGGAAGATTCTGGTGGTAGAGGACTCAATTCTTAGAAGGACAGAGAGGGCAATCTGTCACAAGAACCCGAAGTGCCGAACTGTATGCTGTCTACCGGGCACTCGGGTTCGGCACATCACGGATCTTGTGGACAGATTACTGGGGGGGGGGGGGGGAGACCCAGCTGTCATGGTGCATGTTGGCACCAATGACATAGAGGAGGAAGATGGAGTGTCCTAAAAAACGATTTTAGGGATTTAGGAGCTAAATTGAGGACAAGCTAGTATTTTCAGAAATACTACCGGTACCTCGAGCCACACCAGAAAGGCAGAGGGAGATTAGGGAAGTAAACAAGTGGCTGAGGAGCTGGTGTAGTAAGGAGGGGTTTGGGTTCCTGGAGGACTGGGCCGACTTCTCAGTCGGTAACCGGTACTATAGAAGGGACGGACTGCACCTAAATGAGGAGGGTGCAGATCTGCTGGGAATGAAGATGACCAAAAAGTTAGAGGGGCTTTTAAACTAGGTGACGGGGGGGAACGTCCAGACATAGAGAAAGCCAGTGTGGAACGTATTTTATTGGGTAGTATTGGGGGCATTAGTGGTAGGTTGGCTACAACACCTAAACCCAAGGTAAGTATAGTAACAAGTCCTAGTTGCAACCTCAGAACACCCAATAAGGAGATAGTATGCGTCCGGACAAAACTACGAGGCATGTTCACTAATGCCAGGAGTCTGGCAGACAAGATGGGAGAACTAGAGCTGCTAATGTTTGAGGAGAAATTAGATTTTGTGGGAATTTCAGAGACCTGGTTCAATAGCTCTCATGATTGGCAACCATTCAAGGGTACACCCTATATCACAGGAATAGAGAGGGTAAAAAAGGGGGAGGGGTATGCCTTTCTATCAAAAATTATATACAGGTGAATGTGAGGGATGACATCACTAATGGAGCAAGGGAAGAGGTGGAATCCTTATGGGTAGAGTTTAGACATGTGCACAGCCAAAAAATGTGTTCATTTTCATTTTCGTTTTTATTAGTTTATTATTTTTTTTCATTTTTCGGGTCATTCGTTATGATCGCAATTTGTAAATTCGTAAATGCGTTCATTTGTACATTCGTAAATTCGAACATTCGGTCATTCGTACATTCGTACATTTTTACATTTGTACATTCGTAAAATAATACATTTGTAAATTAGAGAATTCGGAAATTTGTAAATTCGAAGTTTGAAAATCCAAAAACCCGAAAATTCAAAAATCTGAAATAGTAAATAACTATTAAATTATAGGTATTGTAATTTCCTTTCAAATTTGACTGTCAGTGAACGTAACAAATACGAATTTATCCGAAGTTACAAATTATCCAAAATGAATGCTGCATCTAAACGGAACAAATTAATAATAAATAATAATAATATTATTACGTTGTTATTATTATTATTGTTATTTATTATTATTAATTCATTACGTTTCATTCCGTTTTTTCGGATCATTCATAACTTCAGATAAATTTGTATGTGTTACGTTCACTAACAGCCAAATTTTAGGAAATTACAATACCTATAATTTAAAAGTTACTAGTAATTACTAATAGTTAAGTTATTATTAGTTAACTATTATTTCAGATTTCCGAATTTTCGAAATTTAACAAATTTACGAATTCACAAATTTACTAATGTACGAATGTACGAATGCCCGAATTTACGAATGTCCAATTTTATCGAATTTACGAATATTCGGAAAAAATTCGTTAAACAGGTTTTCGTTAATTCGGATATTCCCGAATTAACGAATTTGTCGAAATTCGTTAAAAAACGAATTCGGAACGAAACTAATTGCACATTCCTAGTAGAGTTACAAAGGGAGGAAACCAAGGAGAGAGTAATACTGGGAGTATGCTATAGGCCCCCTAACCTGAGGGAGGAGGGGGAGACTGACCTCCTATCACAGTTTGGAATGGCGGCAAGGATGGGAAGTGTTATCATAATGGGAGATTTTAATTATCCAGACATAGACTGGGCGGAAGGAACCACGCATTCATCTATGGCTCGCCAGTTCCTAAATGTCTTACAGGACAATTTCATGGTTCTGATGGTAGAAGCACCAACAAGAAACAATGCATTACTAGACCTACTAATTACTAACAATACAGACTTGATCGCGGATGTAGAAACATGGGGCAACTTAGGAAACAGCGATCCCAGGTCAATTTGTTTCAGCATAAATTACACAAATAGGAAACATAAGGGGAATACAAGGACACTGAATTTCAAAAGAGCCAACTTCCCTAAATTACGATCCTTGCTAGAAGATGCTACATGGGATAAAATCCTATGAACAAAGAACATGGAGAAAAAATGGGTGTGCTTTAGGAGCATATTAAATAAGGGTATTAACCAGTACATCCCAAAAGGTAATACATTTAAAAGAGCTAATAAAAGCTCTGGGTGGCTTAACGCCAATGTAAAAAATCACATAAAAGCAAAGGAGAAGGCCTTCAAAAAAGACAAGGCTAAGGGATCATCATCAGCATTCCAACGGTATAAAGAATGCAATAAGAAATGCAAGGGTATAATCAGGGCAGCTAAGATAGAACACAAAAGGCACATAGCGGAGGAGAGTAAGGAAAATACCAAGAAATTCTTTAACTGGATGCCGCCCACCCACCGTCAAATGACAGCGGGGCGGTGCGCGCCCGCGGCGGCGTGCAGCGTGGCGATTGCGGGTGGCGCGCAGTGCGGCGATCGCTGCCACGCCGTGTTGCTAGGACACGGCGCGACCCCGATCTGTGGAAAGAGCCGCGGCTCTTTAAACATGTGATCGGCTGTGTCCAATCACAGCCGGTCACATGTAAACAAGGAAGTGCCGTAATCGGCGCTCCTCGCCTCACACTGACAAAGTGTGTGGCTAGAAGAGCCAATCAGCGGCATCTCCATGCAGGGGGACATTTAGGAATGTAATCAGGGCACTGATCATCAGTGCCCTGATTACAATAGTGAAAAACAGTGTCATAAATCAGTGCCCACCAATGTCAGCGATCAGTGCCCACCAGTGGCAGCAATCAGTGCCCATCACTGCCCACAAGTACCACCAATCAGTGCCCATTAGTGATGCCAGTCAGTGCTGGCAGTGCCGCCTATCAGTGCTGTCCATCAATGCCCATCACTGCTGTCAATCAATGCTTATCAGTCCCACCCATCAATGCCGCCTAGAAGTGCCCACTAGTGATGGACTTGTGTCTTTTTTCATCCTCACCTACTATGTAACTATGTTGCTCTAGATCTGACGGGAAGCTCTGCTGATTTCCATCATCCAATCATGTACAAGCAAAAATGCTTTTTTTTTTCCTTTTTCTTGGATGTTCCCCTCTGATCTAGAGTAACTGTGCACAGACTATTTACCTTTAGTAAATCAGCCCCAGAGTCTTTGAAGGAAATCAGCAATAGTCAGCAATATGTTTTTATATCTAATTTGTTTTCTAATTAGATTTCGTTTTTGAATACGATTAGAATTTCAGACGAATTGAAATTTTTTATTTCAGATTCGTTTAAGTTCATTGCTGTTGTAATTCGTAAATTCGGATACATCTGAATCTCTGAATAATGAAAATTTCGTCCACATTTCGATTCGGAATGAAACGAACCGCACATGGCTAATTAGACTGACTATTACAATAGTCAGATTTTATTTATGTAAAATCTTTATCCCAAAAGGAAAAAAAAAACAACTTTTGCTGTAATTGCTTATAAAATTTTAGCATGGGTTCAGCTTTCATTTTTTTAGTCAAGTCCATCTAAATTTGCTCGTCCTTTTAACACTCCCCTCCCTCCCCCAAATGAATAATGCTGCAGTCAAAGTATCTCCATTGCTCCTCCATCCAGAGTGGAGACCTCCTAAGACAGGAAGTGTGTTACTGGCAGGATCACCAGGTGAAAATAAAGGGGAAAAACACCTAAAAGAAAAAAGAAAACAAATGCAGACACCACATCTAATGAGTAGCAAGCTACAATATATTACATTTTTTGAGTTCTTTTCAATGAACTTTTGCTGTAAAGTTGAGTTCCTGGCACATGTGTGCCTTCTGTGTGTTGCTCTCAGACTGGTTGTTGGGGAAGTGACAGCAATTTCCACCTGAAGATCTGAATTGGAAGCATGGAGGTCAGTGCAATACCCATTATATCATGGGGGGTCAGTGCAATACCCATTATATCATGGGGGGTCAGTGCAATACCCATTATATCATGGGGGGTCAGTGCAATACCCATTATATCATGGGGGGTCAGTGCAATACCCATTATATCATGGGGGGTCAGTGCAATACCCATTATATCATGGGGGTTCAGTGCAATACCCATCATCATGGGAGGTCAGCGCAATACCCATCATCATGGGAGGTCAGCGCAATACCCATCATCATGGGAGGTCAGCGCAATACCCATCATCATGGGAGGTCAGCGCAATACCCATGATCATGGGAGGTCAGCGCAATACCCATCATCATGGGAGGTCAGTGCAATACCCATCATCATCATCATGGGAGGTCAGTGCAATAACCATCATCATGGGAGGTCAGTGCAATACCTATCATCATGGGAGGTCAGTGCAATACCTATCATCATGGGAGGTCAGTGCAATACCTATCATCATGGGAGGTCAGTGCAATACCTATCATCATGGGAGGTCAGTGCAATACCTATCATCATGGGAGGTCAGTGCAATACCCATCATCATCATGGGAGGTCAGTGCAATACCCATTATATCATGGAAGGTCAGTCCAATACCCATCATCATGGGAGATCTGTGCAATACCTATCATCATGGGGGGTCAGTGCAATACCTATCATCATGGGGGGTCAGTGCAGTACCCATCATCATGGGAGGTCAGTGCAATACCTATCATCATGGGAGGTCAGTGCAATACCCATCATCATGGGAGGTCAGTGCAATACCTATCATCATGGGAGGTCAGTGCAATACCTATCATCATGGGAGGTCAGTGCAATACCCATCATCATCATGGGAGGTCAGTGCAATAACCATCATCATGGGAGGTCAGTGCAATACCTATCATCATGGGAGGTCAGTGCAATACCTATCATCATGGGAGGTCAGTGCAATACCTATCATCATGGGAGGTCAGTGCAATACCTATCATCATGGGAGGTCAGTGCAATACCTATCATCATGGGAGGTCAGTGCAATACCCATCATCATCATGGGAGGTCAGTGCAATACCCATTATATCATGGAAGGTCAGTCCAATACCCATCATCATGGGAGATCTGTGCAATACCTATCATCATGGGGGGTCAGTGCAATACCTATCATCATGGGGGGTCAGTGCAGTACCCATCATCATGGGAGGTCAGTGCAATACCTATCACCATGGGAGATCTGTGCAATACCCATCATCATGATGTGCAGGGCTTGTGATCCTGACGTTCTCTTTCTGTTCTGTGTTTACAGGGGGAATGTAGCAATGTTACAATGATGTCATCTCCGACAACTTCACAGAATGATTTATAAATAAAAATAAAACATTTTTTTCATCTTTATTTTTTTAGAAATCAAGGAATTATTTTGGCTTCACATTTTTGGCCTCTATTATGTGGATCGCTATCTTCTCATATCTCATGGTGTGGTGGGCACATCAGGTGAGTACACCCCACGGGACGCTTTGTTTAAGTGAATGCGGATGAAGATTTCTCTGTGAATTTAATGGAGAAAATAATGTTGGATCAACTGTTAATTTTTATGCTGAGAAGCTTATTTAATGTAAAAATAATATGAATTAATTTTAGCAGGTCTGGTGTGTTCTGGAAATTCTATAGAAAGGCAACTCATCCTCGTATTGATTAGTGGTTCCAAATTAATAATAACTACTGCAGTAGGGAACAGACACAAAAAGATACGCTCCGCATCTTTCCAAATAACTGTTCTGTTTATTGGCCTAAATGTTCGTATCGCTTGGCACACCGTCCATCTGCAGCAGCTTTCAGCCTCTAGTTTTACAGGATGCTGGCAGATGATGTGCCGGCACCCTCCACCTGCCTAAATACCGGAGTCGCCTGTACCGGGCTAAACTCCCATGGGAGTTGTATAGGGCCTAACTGGCTTCATTTGTTGCCTGGAATCGCTCTGTTATTATATAGGGAGAAAAAAAATTTTATGCTCAGAATAAACTTGCTGATATCTGTGTTCTGTTCTATCTTTTGACCAGGTGGGGGAAACCATTGGCATTTCGGAAGAGATTATGGGTCTGACCATACTTGCCGCCGGCACATCAATCCCGGATCTGATCACTAGTGTCATAGTGGCAAGGAAGGGCCTAGGAGACATGGCCGTGTCCAGCTCTGTGGGCAGCAACATATTTGATATCACTGTAGGGTGAGTATATAGAATGGAAGTGTAAAATTCATGGCCCAGTTCCCTGGTGTGATTAGGTAGCAATGGTGCCATGGACATTTTTATCATCATTGCTTGCCCAACTCAACATTTTATTCTACTTTCTGTGTCAACACTATAGGTGCAATAGGGTTCGATTTACTAAAAGTAATGATGTGCCTGTGATTGGGTATTCTTTGCAAAGTGAAATTTCACCACATTCACTAGGCGAAGTTCAAACTCTCCTTGGCAATAGGAACAGCCTATTAGTGAATCACCCCTGATGTGAGAGTTAGCTCTTCATCCTATTTCACTGCCTGTTTCTGCTTTAACCCTTTAACTACCTTCCAGACGAAATTCACATAGGCCTCATTTACACTTGTTGTTTGGAGGGAGGGGCGGTAAAAAAAAAAGGCATCATCGTGGCCACCAACAACAGCCAATTAATGGATTCATGCTGTGTATGCCCAACTCTGACCCCACCATCTTGTCTGTTCACTGGCGTGACTAATCCAGTTTTGGTGATCCTGTGCCCACAGTACCCTCAGCCGATACCAGGGGGCTCCTATGGTTTGCTGTTGCTTGTGGCTAGGGTTGCACCGATACCGATACTAGTATCAGTGCCGATACTGAGCATTTGCACAAGTACTTGTACTCGTGCAAATGCTCTGATGCTTGATCCGATACCTCCAGGAACAAAGGGGTGTCACTCCCGGAAGTCAGTGGGTGGAGAAAAGACAGAGGGAGTCAACAAAACACTGGTAGGTAAGTTGGCAGGGGCATGGGGCGCGGCCACTATGTTCCCAAGACAAATGCTGGGTTTCAGATTCGGTAACGGAAGTGACGTTTCGTCAGAACACCACGACACCCATCTTGGTACACCCTGCACTCGGCCGCAGTAAGCCTGTGTATCAAGATGGGCGTTGCGGTGCTCTGACGGAACGTCAATTCCGTTACCGAATCTGACGGGTATCCGATTTTGACAGAACAGACGGGATTTGTCTTGGGAAAACGAAACGACCTAAAAACTAATATTTTTTTAAAGTGGAGGGCCACCCTAAAATAAAAAATAACATTAAAATTCTTAAAAAAAAAAAAATTTGAAAAAAAAAAATTTGAAAAAATATATATTTTTTTAACTTACCTGAAACCCCTGTTGCTAGGCAGTCTTCCTAATCTGCCTCTTCCTATTCCGCGGCGCTTCCTCCTCTTCAGTGAGCGGCCCCGTTGCCTTCTGGGAACTGTGTGTGTCCCAGGAAACAACGGGGCCATTCACAAAGCGCCGCGCGACTCGCGCATGCACAGTAGGAAATGGGCAGTGAAGCCGCAAGGCTCCACTGCCTGTTTCCCTTAGTTAGGATGGAGGCGCCGGCGGCCGATCCAATGAACGGATCGGCCACGGGGGGGGGGGCTGACATTGCGGCCTCGCTGGACAGGTCAGTATCCTTATTAAATCGCGTCCGGAACCCCCCTTTAAAGTGGCAGTTAGGCCAACCTGTGCCCAATGCCCATTATTAGACATATGCAATTCGTTTAGTCCCGAATTAATTTAACTAATTTTGACAAATTCGTTAATTCCGAAATTACCAAATTTCCGAATTTTTCAATTTCTGAAATTTCGGCATTTAGAATTTCTGAATTTCAAATTTCCAAAGGTTTGGAAATTTGAACATTCCGGAAATTGGAAAATTTGAAAATTCAAATTCAGAAATTTGAAAATTCGAAATGTCGGAAATTCAAAACTACGGAAATTTGAAAATCCGAAAAGAAGAATGAAAATCTGAGAATTCAAAAGAATGAAAATCTGAAAATTTGAAAACCCGAAAATCTGAAATAATAACCAACTAATAAGAACTATTAAATTATAGGTATTGGAATTTCCTTTCAAATTTGGCTGTTAGTGAATGTAACGCGTACGAATTTATCCAAAGTTAAAAATTATCTGAAATAACGAATGCCATATCTAAACGAATGGAACGTTACGATCTGATAATAATAAATAACAATAAAAATAATAAAACCTTTTTATTATTATTATTATTTATTATTAATTTGTTCCATTCCATTTGTTTAGATGCGGCATTTGTTATTTCGGATAATTCATAACTTCGGATGAATTTGTATTCGTTACATTCACTAACAGCCAAATTTGAAAGGAAATTCCAATACCTATAATTTAATAGTTAGGTATTATTTTGAATTTTACTGATTGTGTTTCTTTTTTTAGATTTTCAAATTTTCGAATTTCCAAATTTTCGAATTCTAAAAATTCGGAAATTTGAAAATTCAGAAATTTGAAAATTCAGAATTCGAAAATTCAAAAATTCGAAATTTGGTAATTCGAAATTCGGAAATTTGAATATTTGGAAATTCGGAATTCGAAAATTCAGAAATTCGGAAATGTGAAAAAAAAAAAACGAATGAAACTAAAACGAACAAATTTTAGTATTAATTATGCCAATTGCCAATCAGTGCTGCCTATCAGTGCCGTCCATCAGTGCTACCTATCATTGCCCATAAGTGCCGCCTATGAGTGCCCATCATTCAGTACCACTTATCAGTGCTCATCAGGGCTGCATATCAGTTCCGTGCCCATCAGTGCTGCATATTAGTGCCTCCTCATCAGTGCCACCCCATCAGTGCAGCCTCATCAGTGCTGCATAAGACGATATCACTAGTCTGTATTGTGCTTTGAAAACTGTCACATGACATTAAAGAAAGTATCGGTAATCGATATCGGCGAGTACTTGAAAAGAAGTATTGGTACTAAAAAAAAGTGGTATCGGGACAACCCTACTTGTGGCCGTTGGATTCAAAGTTCTGTGTGTTCAGAGATACCTCTATACGCACACAACTCTTGTAAATGGTATATGTTAGAGATGTCAGAACAAGGTTGGTCATTCTCCTTTGTCCTCTCTCAACAATGAGGTGTTTTTGAAAATTTTTGCCATTGTTCTCTGTAAACGCCTGAGTGTGTAGTGTCATACCACTGAACCTCTAATCCAGCCTTTCACAGAGGAACCCTTGAAATAACGCTCTCAGGGAACCCTTGCTAAGTTACTATCTACAACTCATGATACATTAGTGTGATGGTCAGTGGGAAGAATGCTCCTTACACTTGTGTACATTGGGAAGAATGAGCTAAAAAGATCAATATTATCAGTGGGAGCTTATCTAAGAGGCAGAAGTTGCTCATTGCTCAAGGAACCCCTAGCAATGTCTGGAGGAACCCTGGTTGAGAAACCCTAGTCTAAATCATGCTTTATGTAGACTTCAGCCACATGATGCGGCAAATTTTTTCCTAAACATACTCTATTGCAGTGTTTCTCAGTCAAAGACCCAATTTGTCCTGGAACAGCGTCATCAGTTGCTATGGTGCAGCCACCAGCACCATCGCAACCATTGACGTTCTAGGGCCAGGACGTGCAGCATCCTTTGTTGCTACAGTAAGTTTTAGCAGAAGCTTCCAAGCAACATCTGGATGGACTATGCGGCTATACAGATGGAACAATTTTCTTAAATGTTGGTGTGTCACCTCTGATGCCCCAATGTGATTTTATAGGTTAATATTTTCTTTAAAAAAAAAAAAATTCTTTTTGGGTCCCCCGCCGGCGGTCCTGGCACCTCTCCCCTGCGAAGTGCCCCCATAGCAAGCCTATTTCTATGGGGGCATTTCAGCAGGTTTGTTCCCAAGCTGCGCTCCTGTAAATGGACATTGTCCATTCGCACACAGTGTGGCTCGGCCCCGCTCCCTCCTCATTGGCCAATGGCTCCCGCAGCTGTGTGAGCCAATGAGGAGAGAGAAACCCCCCCCCCCCCCCCCCCGGGAGAGCCGCTGCTCTCATGCACATCGCTGGATCGAGATGGGGTTCAGGTAAGTATAAGTGGGGGCTGAGGGGGGGCGGGCATCCAGAAGGTTGATGTTTTAAGAACTTTGGGAACTCTTCAGTCTAGATCCGATTGTTTCAAACTAGCCGTAGGTAGCATGGCGTGAGTGATCTGGGCTTATGGGGGCCTCGTAGTGGCAATATTGTCATTTTAATTTTGGTGGAAGATTGTGGTTTATCCTATTTTATCCAATTTTATTCACTTGACCTCCGGAAAGGTTTTACCACTATGACCGGAGTATTTTTTTTTCTATTCAGCACTGTGCTACTTTAACTGGAAATTGCGAGGACGTGCAACACTGTACGCAAATTAGATTATCATTTTTTTTTTCACAAAAATTGAGCTTTCTTTTGGTGGGATTTAATCACCACTGGGATTTTTATTTTTTTGCTATATAAACAACAAAATACCCCAAATTTTGAACAAAAAAACATGTTCATTCATGACCCATTGCTTACTATTGTGACACTGTGATTTGCCCACAGCTATCACACGGTACAGGGTGCTGTGATTGGCCCAGGTACCATGTGATCACTGGTGACCAATCACAGATCACACACAGTAGTAAACAATTATGTCATGAATGGATTCCATTCATGACTCTTACTTACTAAGTGACCTGTGATCGCATAGCATAGTGGTATCTGGGCGGCTCGATACCACGCACTGCAATCCGCTGCATATGGTGGACACATGGTGATTAATAATTTGGTATATTTTGTTTCTGTTTATAATTTTTTTAAATAAAATATGCAGTATTTTTAATCAATAAATTGACTGCATACAGCAATGTCCCCAACCCCAAACCAAGCTTCCGTGACGCGTTTCACCACTCCTGGCTTGCTCACAAGGACAGGGGAAGACATTTCAAAGCTGAAACGTGATGCGAATGGTAACATGACTTCTTTGAGTTTTCACCAATCATACCCAATGGGCTTTTGTAATTTGCTGGAAAATGACAGTGGCAGAATAAAAATTTGAATTTGATTGTTTGTTTTATGGCAATGCATACAGTTTATATTGTGAACCCATTACTAAACAAGGCTCCATGTGTCTCCTATTTGTTGGCAGGTTACCGGTCCCCTGGTTCCTCTTCTCCGTGTTTAACGGTTTCAGTCCTGTGGCGGTCAGCAGCAACGGCCTGTTCTGCGCCATCGTCCTCCTGTTCCTTATGCTCCTCTTTGTTATATTCTCCATCGCTACCTGCAAGTGGAGAATGAACAAGCTGCTGGGATTCACCATGTTCACACTGTACTTTGTGTTCGTCATCGTCAGTGTGATGCTGGAGGACAGAATTATTGTGTGCCCTGTATCTATATAAGCCCAACCTAAGCACCCACAAACACCCAACCCCGCCAAGCATAGGGCACCCACAAACCAACGCTTCACCATCCACCGATAACATACAGGGTGTGAACAGTCATAAATATATTTTCTTATTCTTATTTTTTATATACTACCTAGTAGCCAGCAATGTAACCAACTAGGAAAGGGACTCTTGAATCTCAGCCTAGGAAATCCTTCCCTGACCTGTACACGGACTATGCACACAAATGTTACATGCTCTTATATAACAATTAAGTCTACCCCCTACCATTAGACATGTCTGCCAAGAACTATGTGAATTCAGTTAATATTTTTAAACATATTATGTAAACTTAAATTAAAACATTTTGATGGTGGTTTTCTTTGATGAAGAGCATTATTGGTCAAGATGGAATAGCCCTACTGTTTTTTTTTAAATGAGAATAGGTTTTGCGAAATGTGTTTTGTTTCAGGGAGTAGGATGTGTAGAGGAAGGGTCCTTCAGCCATGTGGAAAGATGAGATTGATGAAAGATGAGATTGGGCTTCCTCTGAACTCATTTCTAACTCCTACCTCATCTCTAACCCAAACACAGACCTCATTCCTAACCCAACTCTTACCTCATCTCTAACCCAAACACCGACCTCATCTCTAACCCAAACACCGACCTCATCTCTAACCCAAACACCGACCTCATCTCTAACCCAAACACCGACCTCATCTCTAACCCAAACACAGACCTCATTCCTAACCCAACTCCTACCTCATATCTAACCCTAACACCAACCTCATCATTAACCCAAACCCCGACCTCATCTTTAACCCAACCCTGACCTCATCTTTAACCCACTGAACTTATCTCTGACCCATCTCTAATCTCATCTGAAACCCGTCTCTGACCTCATCTTTAACCCAAAATCTAAACTCACCTCTGACCTCAACTCTAATCTGAACTCATCTCTAACCCAACTCTAACATCATCTCTAACTCAAACTCTGACCACATCTCTAACCCGAACTTTGACCACATCTCTTAGCCGAACTTTGACCACATCTCCAACCCGAACTTTGACCACATCTCTACCCTAACTTTGACCACATCTTTAACCCAAACTCAGAAGTTATCTTTAACCCAACTCTGGCCTCATCTTTAACCAAAAGTCCGAACTAACCTTTAACCCAACTCTGACCTCCTCTTTAACCCAAATTCCGAACTCACCTCTAACCCAACTCTGATCTCATCTTTACCCTATACTCAAAACTCAACTCTAACCCCTCTCTGACAACATCTTTAACTCAAAAAACAAACATCTCTGATCTCAACTCATCTCTAACCCAACTCTGACAACATCTTTAACTCAAAAAACAAACATCTCTGATCTCAACTCATCTCTAACCCAACTCTGACCTAACCCAAATCCTACCTCATCTCTAACCTGATCTCATCACTAATCCAACTCTGACCTCATCTCTAACCCAAACTCATCTCTAACCTTACTTTGGCCGCATCTTTGACCACATTTCTAACCCGAACGCTGAAACCCCCTTCTTTGTACTCCAGTGAGATGCGGAGTTGGGAATGACCCAGCAGAAAAAGTGGGAGTTCAGGTTAGAAATGGGTTTGAAGGTCAGAGGATGCCTAAGCTTATCTTTAGTCTGATCACAATTATATGTTGGACACTGACTTGTGAATGATGGAACTCCCTGATACCTTTGACCAGGCATGTGATTGAATAACATCTTCTAAGGACATATCACACTGTTGACGGTGTAAGTACAGACAGGTTTCAGGTTGTATGGGAACAGTCAACATTTACAAAGCATTTGCAAAGCTTTCAGACAGCTTTAAGCAGCTTTTCAGAAATCTTTGAAGGACCAAAAGCCAAGACCATCTTTCTGACCATGTTTCATGTTACACCCATATTCAAGGTGTAGCAAAAAACATGGTCAAAGTCCACAGACCCCACCCCCAAACTGCCCCTTGCCCCTTATTTGTAGAATCCCGGGGGATCTGGTCTATGCCGGCTCCTGTTAAGGCCTCATGCACACGGGATGTTTTGCGATCTCTCCTTTGGCAGAAAAAACTATTGTAAACTTGTATAACGTGTTTAGGAGCGTCAAGCGCTTGGGCATTTATCCATTTAATTGGGCATAATAATTATTTATTCTGGCCATTGAGATAAATTAACCAAGTGCTAAATGCGCCTAGCACTCCGAAGTGTTTAGATATTTGTTTTCTGCCAAAACTCTGCTACTCTTGAACGCACAAGGCTGTGGGGTTTTCTTCTGCCTCCAAACGCCTAAGTGTCCTCAATTTGAATTTGGCATAGCTGTGCATAGCTCTGTCCACACACCGACATTATTTATTTATTCATTCACAGAGATCTGTGATTAAAAAGGCTACAAGTCTCATCTGCCCACCATGGCACAGGGACTGGGATTCTCAGTGGGGTATAAGTGTGGTAACGTCACAGTACATGTAGCTCATTGACACCATCTTCAGCTCAGTTAGACATTTGCCTTTATTCATTAAGGTGTCATCCAAAATACAGGTCACAGCAAAGTGGAACAAAGCTTACGCATTTCGCACTACAAGGAGTGCTTAGTCATAGCCATCTTGGATGACACCTTATTGAATAATGGCAAATATCTTTGGAGTGCGGCTGTCCAGAATTTCTTTGATGTCTAACTGCCATAGCATTGCCAGCACCTGGACTTCTGGACTGAAGGAGATGCCTTTTACCTTGATCAGACCCACCTGGAGCAGTGATACTTTCTACTTGGATTCCTGGACTTTGCAAACAGAGTTACATAGTTACATAGTAGGTGAGGTTGAAAAAAGACACAAGTCCATCAAGTCCAACCTATGTGTGTGATTATGTGTCAGTATTACATTATATATCCCTGTATGTTGCGGTCATTCAGGTGATTATCTAATAGTTTCTTGAAGCTATCAATGCTCCCAGCTGAGACCACCACCTGTGGAAGGGAATGCCACATCCTTGCCGCTCTTACAGTAAAGAACCCTCTACGTAGTTTAAGGTTAAACCTCTTTTCTTCTAATTGTAATGAGTGGCCACGAGTCTTGTTAAACTCTCTTCTGCGAAAAAGTTTTATCCCTATTGTGGGGTCACCAGTACAGTATTTTTAAATTGAAATCATATCCCCTCTCAAGCATCTCTTCTCCAGAGAGAATAAGTTCAGTGCTTGCAACCTTTCCTCATAACTAAGATCCTCCAGACGCTTTATTAGCTTTGTTGCCCTTCTTTGTACTCGCTCCATTTCCAGTACGTCCCTCCTGAGGACTGGTGCCCAGAACTGGACAGCATACTCCAGGTGCGGCCGGACCAGAGCCTTGTAGAGCGGGAGAATTATCGTTTTATCTCTTGCGTTGATCCCCCTTTTAATGCATGCCAATATTCTGTTTGCTTTATTAGCAGCAGCTTGGCATTGCATGCCATTGCTGAGCCTATCATCTACTAGGAACCCCAGGTCCTTTTCCATCCTAGATTCCCCCAGAGGTTCTCCCCCAGTGTATAGATTGCATTCAGATTTTTGCCACCCAAATGCATTATTTTACATTTTTCTACATTGAACCTCATTTGCCATGTAGTTGCCCACCCCATTCATTTGTTCAGGTCTTTTTGCAAGAAGTTATTGCCCTGCTTAGCTTAGTATTGTCTGCAAATACAGAGATTGAACTGTTTATCCCATCCTCCAGGTCGTTTATAAACAAATTAAATAGGATTGGTCCCAGCACAGAACCCTGGGGAACTCCACTACCCACCCCTGACCATTCCGAGTACTCCTCATTTATCACCACCCTCTGAACTCACCCTTGTAGCCAGTTTTCAATCCATGTACTCACCCTATGGTCCATGCCAACGGACCTTATTTTGTACAGTAAACGTTTATGGGGAACTATGTCAAATGCGTCTACGGGCCTTCCTTTATCTAGATGGCAACTCACCTCCTCATAGAAGGTTAATAGATTGGTTTGGCAAGAACGATTCTTCATGAATCCATGCTGATTACTGCTAATGATACCGTTCTTATTACTAAAATCTTGTATATAGTCCCTTATCATCCCCTCCAAGAGTTTACATACTATTGATGTTAGGCTAACTGGTCTGTAATTCCCAGGGATGTATTTTGGGCCCTTTTTAAATATTGGTGCTACATTGGCTTTTCTCCAATCAGCTGGTACCATTCCAGTCAATAGACTGTCTGTAAAAATTAGGAACAATGGTCTGGCAATCACTTGACTGAGTTCCCTAAGTACCCTCGGATGCAAGCCATCTGGTCCGGTGATTTATTAATGTTAAGTTTCTCAAGTCTAATTTTAATTCCGTCCTCTGTTAACCATGGAGGTGCTTCCTGTGATGTGTCATGAGGATAAACACTGCAGTTTTGGTTACTGAAGCCCCCCAATTCACTCGTGAAGACTAAGGAGAAGAATAAATTCAATACCTTCGCCATCTCCCTATCCTTTGTAACCAGATGTCCTTCCTCATTCTTTATGGGGCCAATACGGTCTGTCCTCCCTTTTTTACTGTTTACATACTTAAAGAATTTCTTGGGATTTTTTTTGCTCTCCTCCGCTATGTGTCTTTCATGTTCTATCTTAGCCGTCCTTATTGCACCTCACATTTCTTGTTGCATTCTTTATAAAGTCTGAATGCTGAGGATGATCCCTCAACATCTTCAGCTCAGTACAGGTCTGAGCTGGAGAAGACTCTGCAGAAACCAGAGCATTACACCCACCATCTACTGATTGCAGCTGCAAAGCTTTACAGCCTTCAATGCAAAAAAAGAAATGCACATTTTAAATTTTCGCAATAAGGGTGCATTTGTTAATATTAATATTTTTTTTGCAAAAGGTAGAATTCTTTTTGTACCGGTTTAGGGCTGTTGAGCTGAGATCTTAGTGGGGGTGCAGCCTGTCACTTTAAAAAAACACACTGGACAGGTTTCAGGAGGCTTAGTTTATACTGTGTTTGGGGGAGGGGCAAGTAAAAACACTCATCTCTACCAACCCTAACTGCTTCCCCTAAGCTGCTGTTGATAAATGTAAAGTTATGCACTTGGGGGCTAAGAATATGCATGCATCATACATGCTAGGGGGAGTACAACTGGTGGAATCCATGGTGGAGAAGGATCTGGGGGTTTTAGTAGATCATAAGCTCAATAATAACATGCAATGCCAAGCTGCGGTTTCCAAAGCGAGCAAAGTCCTTTCTTGTATAAGAGAGGTATGGACTCCAGAGAGAGAGAGAGAGAGATAATTTTGCCCCCCTGTACAAATCATTAGCGAGACCTCATCTGGAATATGCAGTTCAGTTTTGGGCACCAGTTCTCAAAAAGGATATCGGGGAACTGGAGAAAGTGCAGAGAAGGGCAACCAAACTGATAAGAGGCATGGAGGAGCTCAGCTATGAGGAAAGATTAGAGGAACTGAATTTATTCTCTCTTGAGACGAGGAGATTAAGGGGGGATATGATCACCATGTACAAATATATAAGGGGTCCATATAGTGATCTTGGTGTTGAGTTATTCACTTTACGGTCAACACAGAGGACAAGGGGGCACACCTTACATCTAGAGGAAAAGAGATTTCTTCTCCAAATCCGGAAAGGTTTCTTCACAGTAAGAGCTGTGAAAATGTGGAATAGACTCCCTCCAGAGGTGGTTCTGGCCAGCTCAGTAGATTGCTTTAAGAAAGGCCTGGATACTTCCCTAAATGTACAGAATATAACTGGGTACTGACATTTATAGGTAAAGTTGATCCAGGGAAAATCCAATTGCCTCTCGGGGGGATCAGGAAGGAATTTTTTCCCCTGCTGTAGCAAATCGGAGCATGCTCTGCTGGGGTTTTTTGCCTTCCTCTGGATCAACTAAGGGTATAAAATTGGGTTTATTGGATTGTAAGATATTTTTTATATTATTTATTGTTTTTAAGGTTGAACTGGATGGACTTGTGTCTTTTTTCAACCTGACTAACTATGTAACTATGTAAGATGGAGGGTAAATACATGTCGTGGCCGAAAAGATTTACAATGTGGCAGGGCACAAATGATCTCCCCTCATATATTAATGTCGGCACTCAGAACTGTTTGTATTGTCCCAAAGCCACCAGGAAGATTCAATCCTGTGCTAGAAAATAGAAAAACGGAATATGAAATGTGGCAGTGTGCACCTAACTGCATTGGTGGTGCAGTACAGATGTATTTTTTTAATTATTGACATTCGGATATGTGACATCTAACACCACATTAAAGCGGAGATCCACCCACTTTTACATCTCCACTTTATGCGCTTTAGAACAGACTATACTGACTGCAATTGCTTACCTTGTTTTCAAGGTATTCTTTAGCTCTTCCTGCCTCTCCCCTCTGCGGTGATGTACGCAATTTCCTGCTGCGCACTGGCTCCTGGGAGATGTGTGCCATAATTCCCAGGAGTCAGTGGGCAGCGCCGCCTCTCAGCATTGCAAGGTTGATGGCAACCAGAGACGTTTTCTGCACTGTGACGTGTGTTTAATGCACATGCGCAAGATCGGGAGGTGCATGCTGGGAGACACACAGGTCCAAGAAGACAGCAGGGACCAGTGAGGACGCACAGCGTGACTCGTTCATGCGCAGTAGGGAACCAGGCTGTGAAGCCTCAAGGCTTCACTTCCTGATTCCCTTACCGAAGATGGCGGCGCCTCCACCCGAGAGCCGAGGGACAGATCGGCTTCGGGTGAGGACATCGTGGGTGCCCTGGACAGGTAAGTGTCCATATTTTAAAAAGTCAGCAGCTGCAGTATTTGTAAAAAAAAAAAATAAAAAAAAAATTTGGGCGGTACTCCGCTTTAAGATCATCAAAACAGATGGTTTTGAAATAAAAACGTATTATGTCGGTGGAACTCCGCTTTAAATGCATGTCAGGATCAGGGTCTAAACCATCTGGGATGCTGGACAGCCCCATGGACAATTCCTTGAATGATCTTGCCTTGAATCTTGTGTCTCTTGAACTTTGAACCCTTTGCTCCACCCATGAACTTCCCATTTTAGCCCTGCCTTTGCGCTTCCTGTTTGCCAGATTATTACTGACACTAAAAGCCACCAAGCTGTTTGCATTGTACCATATCAAGGGCAAGTGACAAGGTGCTTACCGCAGTCCTATTAATCTATTAATCTTTTTTTTCACTCTTCAAAGAGCTGAAGTGCCACATTTTCTGGGAATAAAGACCAGCTACCACCGCTCCCTTCTCCGTTACCAGGAATGGCTGCTTATGGGGCTTCCCCTTGCGGTCTTCTGAGGCATTCATTCTCCTTAGGAGGTGACGCAGGGCGCCATACAGATCCCTATTATGGCCACTGGAGAGTTTAAAACTATTTATGCTGTCAGCAAGAAGAAACATTCTGTATTCTGCCCAGAGAAGGGAGTTATTAAATGGTTTTTTTTTGCATTGCAGCTGTACACGGAGAGAGGGAGGTTGGAATGAAAGAAAGGAATGATCCTGGAGTTAAAGCTTTGGAGTTTTACCTCTAAAATGAAAATTGAACAAAGCATATCCTTCTGTGGTGTGTACATGCCTCTATCCAAAGCACCTAGTGTGATTTCTGTCTCCTCTCATACCTCTGCTATCTACATCTGACAATTTATGCCGACACCACAGAATCCTGGGAGATGGCCCTGCCCCCCCCCCCCCCCCCCCCCAATCAAGCACAAGGCAGGTGATTGACAACCTTATGTGCATGAGTGCGTCTTTACCCTCCACTCAGGAATCAGATTACACTCAGCTCCCTGCTGTGCAGTGTGTGTCATCTGATCCGCCCCCTGTCTTCTAGAGCTCAGAAATGTTGAGCAAATTCTGTTCTGTGAAGGACTGTAGAGGAGAGAAGACTGCAGATAAAGTTACAACCTATGTAGGAGGATTTGTTTAGTCTCTGCGTATCACCTGAGGCTGGGTATATGTAAGGGTTTACAGACACTTTAAGCCTTTAAAAATAATTCTGCAACATGATATACTGGGTTAAAATGGCAATTAAAAAAAATTCTACACCAGGGGTCTCCAAACTTTTTAAACAAAGGGACCGTTTACTGTCCTCCAGACTTTAGGGGGACCGAACTGAGGCCATCAGAAGTACAAAATGTCCTAGAATCAGTGGGAGTAAACAATCCCCCATCATTGATATAACAAAAGAGATGCGGCGCTAAAACATATTAAGAACCTGTGAAATAGGTTAATGTAATAATCAAGGCTAATAGTGCAAAGCGAATATAAACAATATTGTACTCTAATATCCCAAGATTAATTGAAGACACATAATGAAATAGATAAATGCATAGAGTCCAAAAACCAAAGAAAAAGTCCGTGATAAATCAAGGAAAAGTGCCAGAAAGGGCCACAACAAAAGATGAAGGTGCAGTGGGGGAAATCTTCCGTGGTTCCTCACACCCAAGGTGGTATATCAGATGTGCTTACCAGATCCCATTGACCGCTATTACAGCAGTCAAAAACGGCACAGGGAAATTATAGGGATCCCCACAACCTCAGCTTAGTGGTACCGATGGGCGACAGATGGTATCTCAGGATTCAAAGAGAAAAAACAATCCATCGCGTAATACAGTCTCCCTTACTGCCACTTCCAACA
Source organism: Lithobates septentrionalis (assembly GCA_037952835.1). Classification (NCBI taxonomy): domain Eukaryota; kingdom Metazoa; phylum Chordata; class Amphibia; order Anura; family Ranidae; genus Lithobates; species Lithobates septentrionalis. Next base: position 219,992 of record JBBDGP010003347.1, read on the forward strand.
ATGTCTTCTCTCTACTTCTCTACTACTTAGAGAGAAGACATTGATGGAAGTGGCAGTAAGGGAGACTGTATTACGCGATGGATTGTTTTTTCTCTTTGAATCCTGAGATACCATCTGTCGCCCATCGGTACCACTAAGCTGAGGTTGTGGGGATCCCTATAATTTCCCTGTGCCGTTTTTGACTGCTGTAATAGCGGTCAATGGGATCTGGTAAGCACATCTGATATACCACCTTGGGTGTGAGGAACCACGGAAGATTTCCCCCACTGCACCTTCATCTTTTGTTGTGGCCCTTTCTGGCACTTTTCCTTGATTTATCACGGACTTTTTCTTTGGTTTTTGGACTCTATGCATTTATCTATTTCATTATGTGTCTTCAATTAATCTTGGGATATTAGAGTACAATATTGTTTATATTCGCTTTGCACTATTAGCCTTGATTATTACATTAACCTATTTCACAGGTTCTTAATATGTTTTAGCGCCGCATCTCTTTTGTTATATCATCTTTGGAGGGATTTGGAGACTAGATCTCGATGCAGGCTGCTTGAATTTCACTACACTGTATATATATATTTTTTTGTTTCACCTTGAGCGCAGCTTTCACCTTCGTTTTTGCCAATCCCCCATCATTGGTGTCAGTGAAAGGAATTGTGCCCCATCATTGGTGTCTTTGAGCCCCATTGTTGGTGTCATTGGGAGGAATTGTGGAACATCATTGGTGTCTTTGGGCCCTGTTGCTGGTGCCATTGGGAGGAGTTGTGCCACATCATTGATATCTTTGGGCCCATTGTTGGTGTCATTGGGAGGAATTGTGCCCCATCATTGGTGTCAGTGGGAGGAATTGTGCCACATCATTGGTGTCTTTGGGCCAATTGTTGGTGTCATTGGGAGCAATTGTGCCCCATCATTGGTGTCAGTGGGAGGAATTGTGCCCTATCATTGGTGTCTTTGGGCTCCATTGTTGGTGTCACTTGGAGGAATTGTTCACAATCATTAATGTCATTGGGCCCCATTGTTGGTGTCATTAGGAGGAATTGTGCCACATCATTGGTGTCTTTGGGCCCATTGTTCGTGTCAGTGGGAGGAATTGTGCCCTTTCATTGGTGTCTTTGGGCTCCATTGTTGGTGTCATTGGGAGGAATTGTACCCAATCATTAGTGTCATGGACCTCATTGTTGGCGTCAGTGGGAGAAATTGTGGATCATCATTGGTGTCTTTTGGCCCCATTGTTGGTGTCATTGGGAGGAACCGTGCCCCATCGTTGGTGTCATTGGGAGGAGTCATTCCCTACATTGGTGTCAGTGAATATAACCGCACCCCAAAGGCCAGATAAAAGCAAAGGCCACAGTTTGGGGACCACTGGTGTACACCAATGTTGGAAATCGCAGTTGATCTGTTTTCTTAGTAAAACTGGTTGATATAAACTTTTCAAGAAATAAAACGTAACATATTGGGTGTACATTTTGAAGCACTTTTACCATTTTCTGAATTCCATGGCATTAAAAAAAATAAAAAAAAATTTGGACACCATATTAGTAAGGCTGCTTTCACACTGAAGCGGGCGGGCGTTGACAGTAAAACGTCGCTAGTTTTAGAGGCGCCATTCGGCCACTAGCAGGGCGCTTTTAACTCCCGCTAGTGGTCGAATAAAGGGTTAAATGCGCCCATGTAGCGCCAATGCCAAATCGCTTGGCAGGTGCTTCGGCAGTAGTGCCCATTCATTTCAATGGGCAGGAGCGGTGTGTACTCCGCTCCTTCACCACTCCAAAGATGCTGCTCTCAGGACCTTTTTTTAACATCCTGCCAGCGCAGCATCCCAGCCTGATAGCACTCGGGCTTTCACACTGAGACTGCAGGGGAGGCGTTTTTCAGGTGCTATTTTAAGCCCAAAAGCACCTGAAAAACGCCCCAAAAAGGGTGAAAGGGGTGTAAATTCTTCCACAGCCTCCAACTGTTTCTAGGCAGCCAGGTCTTTTCTGTTCTTGTTATAGGTTTTCTTCTTCCTTCTCTCTCCTACCGCATACTTAATAAACATCCTTGGAATTTCTTACACACACTCCCCGACATCTACTTACAGATCTCCAATATTTCAATCCAAATTCTGTCGGCAGCGACTGCATACACAGATTGGCAGAAGGTCACGGTTAAAGGGTAAGTACACCCTTCCATGCATTCCTCAGATTCACAGCAACCTCTACAGCAGCTTTGTAAATCCATTGTATGTACATACTATACACAAGGAGTAGTTTTCCTCCCCAGCAAAGGGTTTCAATTCCAAATCCTTCAAGCAAGCTTTTGTTGACATCATAGTGGTTGTCCGCAGCGTCACTTCGCACATGTGCTGGATAATAAAGCTTGAAGCACCAGAGGGTAAAAACAGTCCATTGACTGAATGGTAATAGGAGCAAAATCCAGAGACGCCCAAAACTGATATGGAGAATGTTTTTAGTTGGACAATAATCTGGGAAATGCACTTATCCTTTGAGTTTGTTCATATCCTAAGACAGGATACATTTTCACTTAAAAATAAAAAAAAATCAACATATGTAATCTGAGCAGAAGAGCCCACGTTGGTGGTTGTGAGTGTATATACTACACGATATGTCTACAACAGTGGTCTCCAAACTGTGACCTGCGGGCTGAATGCCACCCTTTGCTTGCCTTTATCCAGCCTTTGGGGGATTATTCTTCACCCTGATATGAGGCACTGTTCCTTTTACTGACACCAACAATGGGGCATAATGCTTACCGTTGACACCACCAATGGAGCACTATCCCTACCACTGACACCAATGATGAGGGACCATTCCTTTCCACTCTTCCAATGACACAAACGATGGGGCACTATTCCTTTCACGAATACCAATGATGGGGCACTATTCCTCCCACTGACACCAATGATGGGGCACTATTCCTCCCACTGACACCAGTGATGGGGCACTATTCCTCCCACTGACACCAGTGATGGGGCACTATTCCTCCCACTGACACCAGTAATGGGGCACTATTCCTCCCACTGACACCAGTAATGGGGCACTATTCCTCCCACTGACACCAGTAATGGGGCACTATTCCTCCCACTGACACCAGTAATGGGGCACTATTCCTCCCACTGACACCAGTAATGGGGCACTACTCCTTCCACTGACACCAATAATGGGGCACTACTCCTTCCACTGACACCAATAATGGGGCGCTACTCCTTCCACTGACACCAATAATGGGGCACTACTCCTTCCACCAATTAATACCGATGAAGGGGCTCCATTCCTCCCACTGACACCACTGATGGGGCACCATTTCATCCATTAATACCAATGATGGGGCACCATTCCTGCCGACACCAATGATGAGGTATCATTTCTCCCACCCACACCAATGATGGGGCACCATTCCTCCCACCGGCACCAACCCTCCCACTAACACCAATGATGGGGCACCATTCCTCCCACTAACAACAATAATGGGGCACCATGGGTGGGGGAATCTACCTGGCTGCTCGATTGACAGATGGGTCTGCCACCCCCACTGCCTCCCCATTCTGTCAAACTAGTCAGCGCTGGAGGAGTAGCGTAGGGTTGCAGTAACTGAAAGTGAATGTTCCCCACTGCCAGCAGACTGAGAACTGACTGCTTATCAGATAAGTGATCTGCCAGCTCTCAGTCTTGGAGTTGGTGTGGGTCAGCTGCAGCATTACATAGATCATTACATAGATGCTGCAGCATGCAGATGAGCATTTACAGTCCCTGCAGTTCTGTCAGATAATGCACCACTTCCACCAGAAAAAGTTTGCAATTACAAACGTTAAGATCCTTTTCACATAAGGCCCCGGGCATCAGCGGTAAAGCTATTTTTAGCGCAGATTTACCGTCGTTTTAGGGCGCTATTCGGCCACTAGCGGAGTGGTTTTAACCCCCCCGCTAGTGGCCAAAAAGGGGTTAAATCCGCCCGCAAAATGCTGCTGCCGGCGGTATGACAGCACTGCCCCATTGACTTCAATGGGAAGGAGCGGTGAGTTCACCGCTCCAAAGAAGCTGCTGGCTCTCACACTGGAGCTGTTTTAGGGCGGTTTGCAGGCGCTATTTTTACCGCTATAGCGCCTGCAAAAGACCCCAGTGGGAAAGGGGTCTTAGGCATTTTCAGGTTTATTTCTTTTGTTTGTATTGGTATGACACAAAAAAAAAAAAAAAAAAGTGGAGCAACAAAAAACCAAATCTGACACCTTTCACGCAAAACTCCAAAAAAATGGACTGGACAAAATTATTGGCATCTTCTCAAAACGGTAAGAAATAATTGCATTCCAAGTGTGTGATGCTCCTGTAATTTGTAATAAAACTCACCTGTGTCAATTAACAGGTGGCGACAGTATAGAAATCGCATCGGCAACCAGTTATAAAAGGTGAAAAATTGACTCAACCTTTCTGTTGTGTGTCTCTGTGTGACACACTGAGCACAGCAAAGAGAAAGAGCAGCAAAGAATTGTCTGAGGATTTGAGAACAAAAATTGTGGAAAAGCAGGGACAATCTCAAGGTTGCAAGTCCATCTCCAGAGATCTTCATGTTCCTGTGCCCACCACTGTGCCCAACATTGTCAAGAAATTTACAGCCCGTGGCACTGTAGCTAATCCCCCTGGACGTGGATGAAAGAGAAAAATTGATCAAAGATTGCAAGGAAGGATTGTTCGAACGGTAGACAAAGACTGCCAGACACATTCAAGCTGACCTTCAGGCACCAGGTCCAACTGTGTCAGCTCACACTATACGTCACCATCTGAATGAAGAGGGACTCTATGGTAGGAGACCCAGGAGGACCCCACTGCTGACACAGCAAAAAAAAAAAACTCACCTGAGGAAGCCAAAATCCTTTGTGCTGTAAACAAATGAAACAAATTACAGCTTTTTGGTAAAGCCCAGCATTCTACTGAAAAAGAAATGAGGCCTTTAACTACTTAAGGACTGGAAGATTTTCCCCCTTAATGACCAGGCCATTTTTTGCGATATAAGGCACTGCGTTGTTTTAACTGACAATTACGCGGTCGTGCGACGTTGTACCCAAACAAAATTGATGTCTTTTTTTCCCACAAATAGAGCTTTCTTTTGGTGGTATTTGATCACCTTTGCGGTTTTATTTTTTGCGCTATAAACAGAAAAAAAAAAGCGACAATTTTGGAACAAAACAATATTTTTTACTTTTTGCTATAATAAATATCCAAAAATAAATGTAAAAAAAAAAAAAAAAAAAAAAAAAAACACAAAAAAACTATTTCTTCCTCAGTTTAGACCAATATGTATTCTTCTACATATTTTTGGTAAACCTCCCCCCCCAAAAAAAAAAAAAAAAAAAAAAAAAATCGCAATAAGCATATATTGATTGGTTTGCGCAAAAGTTATAAGCGTCTACAAAATAGAGGATAGATTTATGGCATTTTTATTATTAGTAATGGTGGCGATCAGTGATTTTTAGCGGGACTGCGACATTACGGCAGGCAGATCAGACACCTGAAATTTTTGACACTTTTTTGGGAACCAGTGACATTACGGTAATCAGTGCTAAAAATATGCACTGTTATTGTCCTGACACTGGCAGGGAAGGGGTTAACACTAGGGGGCGATCAAGGGGTTAAATGTGTTCCCTGTTTGTATTTACTAACTGTATGGGGGGGAAATACACAGATCCGTCTTCCTGCATAGAAAGACAGGATCTGTGTGATCTCCCCTCAGGACGGAGATTTGCCTTGATTACACCGGAAGATCCCCATTCTGTCACTGCAGGGAATGATCGCGGGTGGCCTGCGGAAATAGAGTCCGCCCCACCCGCTGATTGGCTCCCCCCGGTGGCGAGTAGTCATGCGCATGTGCCCACAAAATCGCTGTGCATTAGCCGACGTACAATGGAAGTGATTAGCGGAAACCAGCCACATTGCCGCAATACAATTGCGGCAGCTGGTCCTTAAGCGGTCAAAGAAAAGATTACAGTCCCTACAGCCAAACATGGTGGAAGTTCAATGATGTTTTTGGGGGTGGCTTTGCAGCTTCAGGGACTGGATGATTTGACCATGTACATGGCATTATGAAATCGGAAGACTACCAAAAGAATTGTGGGGTGAAATGTAGGGGCCCAGTGTCAGAAAGTTGGGTCTCGGTCAGAGGCCATGGGTCTTACAGCAGGACTATCACCCAAAGCACACGTCAAAAAGCAAAAGCGCTGGAGAGAACAGAACTGGTCCAGATCTAAAACCCATAGATCTCCTGTAGAGAGAGCTCAAAACAGCATTGGGAAAAGGAACCCTTCCAATCTGAGAGACATGGAGCAGTTGGGCGAAAGAAGAGTGGTCCAAAATTCCAGTGGAGAGGTGTAAGAAGTTCATAGATGGGTTACAGGAAGCCATCGATTTTTTTTTTTTCTTTTACTCAAAATGAAGTTTATTGAGCATAAAAAGAAAAGGATATGCATACAAGTACAAAGTGCAACAAGACTAATCAGACGGATGAGGCATTTGACATAATCTTCATAAGTGTAGAATATATAACAGGTCAAGAACCTACCCAACTGGGCCAATTGTGCCCGAGTGCAGGATTAACGTTGATTCCAAAGAAAACGGCAGGGGTTATAGCACAGCTCGTCACGTGGAGGCATACAAGCATTAGGAAGACATTGATTTAATGTAGTTTTTTTTTCTAAGAGGTGTGCTACCAAATATTAAATTGAGGGTTGCAATAATTTAGTTTAGTCCATTTTTGGAGTTTTGCGTGGAATGTGTCAGAGATTTGGCTTTTTGTTTCTCCACTTTTTTTTTGTGTCACATCAATATAAACAAAAGAAATAAACATGAGAATGCCTAAATATTTATTTCAATTTTCTGGGCAAAGTGGTGCATTATCTGACAGGGTGCCAATATTTTTGGCCATGACTGTTTTTATTTTTTTTTTTACTAACTCCATAATTCTCCTTTAACCACTTCAGCCCCGGACCATTTGGCTGGCAAAAGACCAGAGCACGTTTTGTGATTCGGCACTGCGTCGCTTTAACTGGCAATTGCGCGGTCGTGCGACCTGGCTCCCAAACAAAATTGATGTCCTTTTTTTCCCACAAATAGAGCTTTCTTTTGGTCGTATTTGATCACCTCTGCCTTTTTTTTTTGCGCTAGAAACAAAAAAATTGTGACAATTTTGAAAAAAAAAAAAACATTTTTTACTTTTTGCTATAATAAATATCCCCCAAAAATACATAAAAACATTTTTTTTCCCCTCAGTTCAGGTCGATACGTATTCTACATATTTTTGGTAAAAAAAAAATAAATAATTGCAATAAGCGTATATTGATTGGTTTGCGCAAAAGTTATAGCGTCTACAAAATAGGGGATAGATTTATGGCATTTTTATTATTTTTTTTTCTTTACTAGTAATGGGGCGATCAGCGATTTTGATCGTGACTGCGACATTATGGCGGACAGATCGGACACTTTTGACACTATTTTGGGACCATTCGCATTTATACAGCGATCAGTGCTATAAAAATGCACTGATTACTGTATAAATGACACTGGCAGGGAAGGGGTTAAACACTGGGGGGCGATGAAGGGGTTAAGTGTGTCCTAGGGAGTGATTCTAACTGTGAGGGGGATGGGCTACCACTGACATGGCAAAGAGCAGTGGATCTCTGTCATGTCACTAGGCAGAACGGGGGAAATGCCTAGTTTACATAGCCATCTCCACGTTCTGCCGCTCCGTGACACGATCGAAGGACAACGGTGGACATAGAGTCCGTGGGACCCACGGGCACGGAGCACGTGGTGGATGCGCGCCCGGCCCACAATGTGGCGTCTTAAAGGGGACGTACCTGTATGCCCATTTGCACAGTCGTGCCACTGTGCCGACGTATATCGCCGTGCGCTGGTCGGCAACCGGTTAAAGTGAACCTTTCCTGATAAAAACACTGGGTGTGCCATTGCCAGCCTCCCTCTAGAAATGCTAACCCACTAACGTTATTGCAAACCATATGGTAAACTTGGAGCATCGTTCTAAGTGGAGAAGATGATTCTCTGAGGCGACAGGGTGCCGGCATCTTACTATATCCATTCAGGAAGTAACATGTAATGGAGTGAAATAGACGCCGCTCTCCTAACCAGTTGGTGTAAGAAAGATAAGGAATGACCTCAGCCTGCGCTTCTCCGCAATCCATTTCTCCGATGCGTTTCACCTCTATGACCAAGCCCCGGTGGGCGGGGCAAAATGCTTCAGTTGGCATAGTTTGCGGAGAAGCACAGGCCGAGTTCTCAATCTTACATGGGCTGGTTGGGAGAGTGGTGTCCATTTCATTGCATGTTACCACTGACTTTAGTATTTTCTCAGTCCCTGACCTGGAACAAGTATACACATCTGATGAAAGTCAGAAGTCCTTAGCAGCATGCTTGTTCCACGTCTGTGACTCAAAGTGATGAGGACAGCATGATAGCCAGACAACTAACATTTGCATAATCAGAAGTCAGCAATGTTTCTGTCAGGAAAGAATGACTTTTAGTACATGAGAGCGATCACCTGTACGTACCCCCATCTTACTAAGCAGCTACATAGCAGCTCTGAGGAAGGGGGTATGACCCCTGAAACACGTTGGCTCTTATACCTGAGGATTTTGTGGTGGGACCTGGCGCCCAAGGCTGAAGCACATAAGCCTGTTGATCTTTTATGTTTAGGAGTATCCATTTGTCATTTGGAATTCAATAAATTGTATGGTGGTAGTTGCGCCCTCCTGTGTATTTTTTTTAGCAGTTGATTAGAGATTTCCTGATCTGTGAAGGGCTGCACCTGAAGGCATTGCACACCTTATTACTGTCTTCTGGAGCACCGTGGATGAGTGCTGGAGTGTTTATTTTCCAAGCAGCCTACATGAAAAAACTTGGGGTTTAAAAAAAAAGAATATTTACTGTACAAGTACAAAATGAAGAGATAACAGTCCAATTCCAAAAGACGTTTAATAAAATAAAAGCAACATAACAAAAAAGGTCACATGGTAACAACCATGAACAGATCATATCACCAGTAAACCAACCATAATTACTGTTTCTCGCAGTAGACACAAGCGGTTCCTGGCAGTGCCTAAGCAATTGTAAACCAAAAGAGGGATTTGCAGATTCTATGACAGCAGACTCACAAACTGCTCACCTCTGCCTTGTAGAGCATCTGCTGCTCAATGTACAGTACACAGGTGCTGGGGGTGAGCAGACACATTTCCTCTGATGAAGTTCTTCAATAAGCTGCTACAGGAAATCTGCTCAGCCCCCCCCCCCCCCCCCCCCCGGTCTAAAATAGAATTAAAAAAAAAAGACTGGTGCAAAGAAAATTAGAGTGAGGCCTCGCTGACATGGGTGTACTTGTGTACCTGCACGGGAATGTATGGGTGTTCCATACATCAGCCTGCAGGCAGTCCATTCATGTCCATCAGGAAGTAGCGGCTGCATGGACACAGCCCGTTTTCAATTTGACATCAGTGGTTGGTGTGGGTGTCCCAAAACTCAGACTGTCTGCATTTGGGGACCCACACACACGCGCGGCTGTCAAATTAGGAGCAACCGACGTGTCTGTGTAGCTGATGGATCCCAATAGACATGAATGGGACTGCCTGCATGCAGATGCATAAACACCTAACGCAGGCCCAAATACATCTAAAGCTGTATTACAGGAATTGAGCAACTTTGCAAAAAAAAGCAGCACCACTGAGCAAAGTCCAATTAGGCGTCACCTCCGGGACTTATCTCTTTTACTTGAGTGCGACTTGATATGTGGTTTATTGCAGTACCGGTGCACACACTCTGGTTGCGAGAGGAGAAACGCGCACACACACAGCAGCTATGCCCATTCACAGAAGCCTTTGTATTTTGTGAATGAGTTCACATAATACAAAGGCTTCGGTGAATGGGCTGGAGGAGGGAAGGGGCGGCCACAGCAGTTCCAGCGACTCTGCTTTTGAAGGAGCGGAGACCACACAGTGAGCAGCTTCAGAGCTTAGGAAGTTATCTTCCCGGAACACAATAAACCTGACAGATGTGAATATTGGAGATAAGTCTACAAGGCTGCAGACTTAGAGAGGAACTTTAGGCTAGGAATTAAAATTTGTGGACAGGCAGGATTTTTAATGCAGAAGAGACATGCTTTGTCTCTTCTGCATTAACCGCTTGACCTCCAGAAGATTCCTCATTCCTGACCAGAGCATGTTTTGCTTTTTGGCACTGCGTTACTTTGACGATTGCGCGGTCATGCAACACTGTACCCAAATGAAATGAATATCGTTTTTTTTTTTTCACACAAATAGAGCTCTGTCTTGTCCTCCCCGCTGATCAGCGGGTGCCGATAATCACAGCACAGCCCCTACATGTAAGTTCTGGATCAAGGAACTAGCCTGTGATCCAGTGCAGAAGAGACGCTTTGCTGCAGTATTTCTACGTGAGGTGGTCGGCAAGCGGTTAAATCTAAATCTAATTCTTTTTGTACACGATACATTGTTGTCACGTCCAATTGGGGACACCACTATGAGTTATTAACAGCGAATCTTATTCATTTACTTTTACATATTTTTCTCACTATTCGATGACTTTTATTATTTCAGCAGTTTTTGATTATGTTTTAGGCTTAGGGCACATTTGTATTATTTTTTTGGTTAAATCTACTTCACTGCCTTGTAGAGTGAGCTGTGTACGCACAGTCTGACTGAACTCCCGTGCATACGCGGGAGTTACATCAATTCCCAACGTGGCCAATGAAAGCGGCCGCCAATCGAAACTCAGGAGCCGGCCGCCCCAAAGATGTCACCGGCCAGGGATGGGAGCTCGGGGACGTGGGAGGTGAGTATAGTGTGACGGGAGTCACTTTGGGCAGTGGGCTTGTGGAACCTAGCTTACCTTGGAGAGCATTGGAAGCTCCCCCCGGCCCCTCCTATGTGTAAGTCTCCCTGTGTCTATTAGAGGCACAGGGTGACCGAGAACCCCAGTCTGACCTGCGCTAATCAGACTCACTGTACAACCACACTGGAATATTGTATAATTATATTGTCTCAAACTGTTGTAGACGCTTTACTAGATCGTTTGAGTTGTGGCTGTATCCCATTGTTCTATTGTGTCTGTCTGCCTTGGGAGAAAAGTATTATGGGATGTATATGTGTATTAGCTGTGAGGAGGGAGGGGGGAATTACTCCCACAGCTCTCCCTGTTGATAAGACAGTCTAACTGATGAGAAGTCTGAATACACCTGTGTGTCTCTTATTGCCCCGCTCTGTTTCATTACGCAAAGAAGGGGGAATTGTCCCCTGAGTGTATATCTGTGTGCCTTTGTTCAAATAAACAGTTCATGTTCCAGCTTTGCAGCCAAACGAGTCCTGCCTAGTTCATGGTTGTAATATGCGGCTCTAATATCTATATTTAGACTGGAGGAAGTGGTATATGACGGAAGCACGCAAGGGGTGTGTGGGAAGATATTCCGTGACATATAGTTCTGCTTTAACTCATGTTATAACTGCTGTTTATACAAAGCAGCTTAATTCCTGGAATTCAGCTTTAAGTACGCCTGTGTGAACGAGGCCTAAAAAAAAAAAAAAAAAAAAAAAAAAAGAACGATCGTCAATGAGATTTTATGCTTAAAAGATAAAACCTGACAAGTTGCCCCGTGTAATGGCTGCACCTTCAATCCGGTTTCCTTGGTACCGGTCCGTCTTTAGCACGGTCTTCCGCCACGTCATAAGCTTTTAACCATTGAGTCCTAAAATAGAAGTGTCGGACCAATGAGAATTAACCTCCGACCATAAAAATAAAAGGGAATTCTATCATAAAATCCATCTCTTCTCATTAAATTTTTTCTTTTTGAAATATTACAAAATCTACAGAATATACACAACTGAATAGTACCATCAGGCTTGAGTTATTAAAGAGATGAAATATACGGGAACAATGTCTGGAGTAAAGTCTTATTCCAGTGTGAGGGAATGTCAGTAAGCGCAGTTTGGTTACAGTATATAGCAGTGAAATACTGTATATGGTCCAATAACTGTGTAAACCCCGATCAGAGCACAATGGGACTTTATTGCACGGACAGCCTGTGTTTTTTTTTTTCCATCTATATAACCGCTATTACAGTACAGTATTTATAGTGCAAAGCAAAGACCTAATATTAACCTGTAGCATTATTACTGGGAATGTAATAGCATTGGTTTAAGTGCACTAGGATTAAATACATCATATTCCCTAACAGCAATAATAATTATGTAAACAGCAAGCCAACCTGAGGGTTTTGGGGTTATATGATATATAATGAAAAACAGTCGGGTCATCTGTTATGGCCGCCACTTCCCTCCGTTCAGCCCATTCACTGAAGCCTTTGTATTATGTGAACTCATTCACAAAATACAAAGGCTTCTGTGAATGGTCAGCAGAGGGGAGGTTTTAGCCACAGACAAGCAAATAGTTCCAGTTAAAGTAACAATTCTCCCTATATAAACGTACCTGTACCCCAGCCAAATACTCTAAATTACAGTACATACCGGCTTTTCCAGTTAGTGGTCACATGACTTCAGCTGGCTCTGCATTCATTTAAAGCAGAACTAAACCCTCCTATACTTTTCAACCAAGGAAGCTGCCATCTTAGCCTCCATTTCACCTGCAACTGCCATGGTGCTACACATGTGATCAGTTAGGACCCCAGCCATTTGATGGTTCGACAGTTTGGTTGAGAAGACCAGCAAAAATGTGACATTCCTGGAATGTCACTTTTTTTTTAAACCGTTAAATGGATGGGTTTAGTTCCACTTTAAATAGAATTGATTTCACATTTGTGTTCCAGGCTCATCATACAAAAGGGAAATTCCAGTAAAAAATAAAATCTAAATTTCCCCTTCATTTACTTGATAAATAAACATTGAGAGTATGCAGTTTTTGGGTTGCTAAACGTCTAAATAGAAACAAGCATCTAATGTAGACATTCAGCAATCCTCCTCTCAGCGACCGACAACGCTTGCCCAATGTGCCTGCTCATAGACACTTCCTAGTAGCGTTGTCGGTGTCCAGCCCCGCCCCACCTCACCCCACCCATGCCGTATCGCTCGCCGGCCACAGAGCAGCAGGCGCAGATCACTTGCGGAAGTGACGGCGCTAGCTCTCACTGTACACGCGCCCACTGGCTGCCGTTTGGGGGACTGCGGTTACGTGATATGGAGTAAATCTCAAAAGGATAGAAAAAAAAAAATTGGATTTTTTTTGTTGGTATTTTGGGGCAAATCAATCACTTTTTACTACAACAAGGATTGCTTGGGACGGTTAAGGAGGGGTTGCAACCACTTTAAATGTCATGGTTCCTTTCACATTATACAAATTGCTTAATTTGTACACGGGAGAATAAAGAACGATTCTGCTTTCTAGTACCGCAAAGCCGTGGGACATATCCCAAAGATAAAATGTGGAGGACAAGGAAGCAATATGGAGGATGATACATATATATGCCGCTCTAGAATTATTAGCTCCAGAGGGGTTCTCCTCTATCACAGCTAAAGCTTCTGCATCATTTAAACCTATATGGAATTAGTGTATTTATTGCTGATCCAGAAATAGAGATGAAGTGTCAAATATTTTATATATATATAAAAAATAAAATAAAATAAACACCATGGGAGGCAACTCAAAGCGGCTGCTGAACCACAAATCCCGCGATCTGCTGCCAGCTTCTGGATGTTGCCACCAATTAAACCGAGTAGGGGCTGAAACATGTTTTTCTTAAATTGCTTCAAACTAAAAAAAAAACAGTGCCAAGGAGGCAAAAAATAAATTAGGAGATGACAGATTAAAAAGGAGCCCCACCAATGGGGGCATAGTAACATACCGCTTTATAAAACATTTTCTTCGCTCGGTACCTTTCCAGAAAATAAAATGAAATCATGACTTTACTAGGCATTTGAAAACCCTATTTTACGCAAAGATTTTTTATAACATTAAATATAAATATTCTGTGTAAACTACAACACTCGGAATGATGTGGATCTCTCGTCTTCCTCTTTTTTATAAAGGACCTGAACTTCAAGCCTAAGAGAAGGCTACCCTGCTTTTCTTCCATAACCCGATTCTCACGCAGGCCCTATTCGCTAGAGTGAAAATCTTCCTGTATTGCTTGTTCACAATGCTGGATCTCATCGGACACGCGCGGGGGGGTGTCGAGATCTGCCGCATGTTAGCTATCAAAACGATGGGAGAGGACCAGAAGACGCTCAGAGGAATGGCTGCCCGAAGATTCTCCTGCATTCTGTGACGCCTGTGCTGGGGGGACGGTCGCAGATCTGGGTGCATTTCGCTTGCTCGGGGCTCAGTCGGTCATAAGCGGCTTTGTATTCCCGGTCAAATACATCTGGAAGAGAGCAGTGAGAATATATATTATTTAACCACTTAAGGACCAGGCTTTTTCTGGCACTTTTTGTTTACAAGTTTAGATCAGTATTTTTTGCTAGAAAATTACTTATAACCCCCAAACACTATGTATATATATATACACACATATATACACACACACACACACACACACACACACAGTATCTTACAAAAATGAGTACACCCCTCACATTTTTGTAAATGTTTTCTTCTATCTTTTCATGTGACAACACTGAAGAAATGACACTTTGCTACAATGTAAAGTAGTGAGTGTACAGCTTGTATAACAGTGTAAATTTGCTGTCCCCTCAAAATAACTCAACACACAGCTATTAATGTCTAAACCACTGGCAACAAAAGTGAGTACACCCCTAAGTGAAAATGTCCAAATTGGGCCCAAGTTTCAATATTTTGTGTGGTCACCATTATTTTTCAGCACTGCCTTAACCCTCTTGGGCATGGAGGTCACCAGAGCTTCACAGGTTGTCACTGGAGTCCTCTTCCCCTCCTCCATGACGACATCACGGAACTGGTGGATGTTAGAGACCTTGCGCTCCTCCACCTTCCATTTGAGGATGTCCCACAGATGCTCAATAGGGTTTAGGTCTGGAGACATGCTTGGCCAGTCCATCACCTTTACCCTCAGCTTCTTTAGCAAGGCAGTGGTAGTCTTGGAGGTGTGTTTGGGGTCATTATCATGTTGGAATACTGCCCTGCGGCCCAGTCTCTGAAGGGAGGGGATCTCGCTCTGCTTCAGTATGTCACAGTACATGTTGGCATTCATGGTTCCCTCAATGATCTGTAGCTCCCCAGTGCCGGCAGCACTCATGCAGCCCCAGACCATGACACTCCCACCACCATGCTTGACTGTAGACAAGACACACTTGTCTTTGTCCTCCTCACCTGGTTGCCCCCACACACGCTTGACACCATCTGAACCAAATAAGTTTATCTTGGTCTCATCAGACCACAGGACATGGTTCCAGTAATCCATGTCCTTAGTCTGCTTGTCTTCAGCAAACTGTTTGCGGGCTTTCTTGTGCATCATCTTTAGAAGAGGCTTCCTTCTGGGACGACAGCCATGCAGATCAATTTGATGCAGTGTGCGGCGTATGGTCTGAGCACTGACAGGCTGACCCCTCATCCCTACAACCTTTGCAGCAATGCTGGCAGCACTCATACTTCTATTTCCCAAAGACAACCTCTGGATATGACGCTGAGCACGTGACCTCAACTTTTTGGTTGACCATGGCGAGGCCTGTTCTGAGTGGAACCTGTCCTGTTAAACCGCTGTATGGCCACCGTGCTGCAGCTCAGTTTCAGGGTCTTGCCTATCTTCTTATAACCTAGGCCATCTTTATGTAGAGCAACAATTCTTTTTTTTCAGATCCTCAGAGAGTTTTTTGCCATGAGGTGCCATGTTGAACTTCCAGTGACCAGTATGAGAGAGTGAGAGCGATAACACCAAAATTTAACACACCGGCTCCCCATTCACTCCTGAGTCCTTGTAACACTAATGAGTCACATGACACAGGGGAGGGAAAATGGCTAATCGGGCCCAATTTGGACATTTTCACTTAGGGGTGTACTCACTTTTTTTGCCAGCCATTTAGACATTAATGGCTGTGTGTTAAGTTATTTTGAGGGGACAGCAAATTTACACTGTTATACAAGCTGTACACTCACTACTTTACATTGTAGCAAAGTGTCATTTCTTCAGTGTTGTCACATTTCACACATACATCTTGTGCTTAATCATGATTAAGCACAAGATGTGTGAAACGCGTCTACGTGACCACAGTTTGGTGTCTTTGGTGTTATCTTTGTGAAACTAAATAAAAGGCAATCGGAAGTTCTGGATGTGCAGCCATTTCTTTCCTCTTTCCAAGTTTCCCACGGAGGCGGGCCGGGCTAGCACTCTGCAAGATACTCCAATCAACCTTATCTTTATACACCTGGAGCAGCGGTTCTTTTTCCTGCCCTTTGTGCCTGCCGCCTAGATGGGGTAAGTGCCGGTGGACTGGCAGAAAGCGAGAGGGGTGGGGGTTTCCCCCCCCCCCCCCAAACAAAAAAAACAACAGCCGCCACTGGATCGGGTAACACACAAATCTCACCTATGTCAATGTTATCTCTTCCGAGGGCAACCAGAGACAAGAAGAGAATCTCTCTGTATAAACTCCTACAAAACAAAGAGAATACATGTGAAATCTGCAAAACACAAACATTTATCATACAGTTCTGAGAAGTCAGCAGGTATTACACCAGGTTATTACATTGGGCCATACTCTCCCCCGCCCCCCCCCCCCGACCCACACACACACACACACACACACACACACACACAACATACAATATATGTCTAAGGCATAAAGGGGGCAGTTTGGCACATGTGCTCCATATCATGGTATTTTTGGGGGACACAGAGGCGTAGGTGCAGAATCTATGGCAGGCTAAAAAAAATGAGGTGGCTGGATGCTGTACTGAGCGGTACTCGCGTTTAGAGCTCTATGTGTTCAAGCCAATTAGCTGATATCGGCTCTTCTTATATGGCCTCTTCACACTAGCAGTTGAGGGGCTGTAAAAGCCTGTAGTTGAGCCATATTTTTTTTTACCACCCCCATACCCGCTTTCCCATTAGCTGCAGAGGCCAGGAGCGTACACATGCCATACCACGCCGCAGCAGGAATGATATCTTCTGTTGCTAGGCGTAGTGCCAAGTGTAATACATTCAAGTAAATAGGGCTGCTGTTTAGGCCCCGCAATGGAGTACTATTCACTCAATTGCATTGCACATACTTGCAGGGTGCTTGTTACAGCGGCCCTGTTCAATTGTATGGGGTGCCCTAGCGTGAGGCTCAAGGGGATAAGGGCAGGCAGTGAGGAGGAGATACAACACCTCCTGTCAAAATCTCTCTGAAAAGCGATCTGAATGTGGCTTGCTCTTCAGAGATAACAGCACATGTAAACGAGCCCTTAGTCACCTTGTTAAACGATTTCTGCTGCTACACCCACAGAATCTGCACTATAAAACAAGTAGTTGCTTCTCCTTGGCTCTACAACCATGATAGCAGTATAAAAATCTTCTGGTTGTGACAGTACCTCTGCCGTGTTGCTTTGTGACTGTGCTGCAGGGACTGGAGAATTTGGTTCATAGGCCCATAAACATTGTTGTTCTTGATGCTCTTCACTAGGCCTTGCAGAAACTCCTGATCCACGTTTTCATCCTCCTTCTGCTGTGCAAGAGCCAGAGGATGTTCTTGGGCTGCAAACAGACACCACAACTTTATTAGTGTGCACCTCACAGACACCACAACTTTATTAGTGTACACATCACAGACACAACTTTATTAGTGTGCACCTCACAGACACCACAACTTTATTAGTGTGCACCTCACAGACAGCAAGAAAACAGTCACACTCACTTCTTAAATTTAAAGCTAAAATTTAGGTAGGACTTTTTTTTTTTTTGTATAGTTCCAGCTTGCACCAATGTTAAAATGAATGTGCCATACTGAGCCAATCCATGTAGAAGCTGGAAATCTCTCTAGTAGGCACTGCTAGTCCCGTCATCTCCACTGGCATCCAGGTCCATCGTTGTACGGCTGCCCTGCTGCTTAGCGAAACGTAGAATTTCCCAATTTTCCGAAACGTAGAATTTCCCAATTTTCCGAAACGTAGAATTTCCCAATTTTCCGAAACGTAGAATTTCCCAATTTTCCGAAACGTAGAATTTCCCAATTTTCCGAAACGTAGAATTTCCCAATTTTCCGAAACGTAGAATTTCCCAATTTTCCGAAACGTAGAATTTCCCAATTTTCCGAAACGTAGAATTTCCCAATTTTCCGAAACGTAGAATTTCCCAATTTTCCGAAACGTAGAATTTCCCAATTTTCCGAAACGTAGAATTTCCCAATTTTCCGAAACGTAGAATTTCCCAATTTTCCGAAACGTAGAATTTCCCAATTTTCCGAAACGTAGAATTTCCCAATTTTCCGAAACGTAGAATTTCCCAATTTTCCGAAACGTAGAATTTCCCAATTTTCCGAAACGTAGAATTTCCCAATTTTCCGAAACGTAGAATTTCCCAATTTTCCGAAACGTAGAATTTCCCAATTTTCCGAAACGTAGAATTTCCCAATTTTCCGAAACGTAGAATTTCCCAATTTTCCGAAACTTAGAATTTCCCAATTTTCCGAAACTTAGAATTTCCCAATTTTCCGAAACTTAGAATTTCCCAATTTTCCGAAACTTAGAATTTCCCAATTTTCCGAAACTTAGTATTTCCCAATTTTCCGAAACTTAGAATTTCCCAATTTTCCGAAACTTAGAATTTCCAAAATGTAGAATTTTACAATTTCCGAAATTTAGAATTTTCGGAAATTGGAATTCCATAAATTTTGGAAATTTCATAAATTTGAAAATTTTATGATTCGGAAATTTGAAAATCCAAAAATAAGAATGAAAATCTGAAAATTCAAAAGAATGAAAATCTGAAATAACTAATAAATATTAAATTATAGGTATTGGAATTTCCTTTCATATTTTTTAAACGTGCCCCGTCCCACTGAGCTCGCGTGCAGAAGCGAATGCATACGTGAGTAGCGCCCGCATATGAAAACGGTGTTCAAACCACACATGTGAGTTATCGCCGCGATCGGTAGAGCAAGAGCAATAATTCTTGCCCTAGACCTTCTCTGTAACGCAAAACATGCAACCTGTAGAATTTTTTTAAAACGTCACCTATGGAGATATTAAGAGTAAAAGTTTGTCGCCATTCCATGAGCGGGCGCAATTTTGAAGCGTGACATGTTGGGTATCAATTTACTTGGCGTAACATTATCTTTCACAATATAAAAAAAAAATTGGGCTAACTTTACTTTTGTCTTATTTTTTAATTCAAAAAAGTGTATTTTTTCCCAAAAAAGTGCGCTTGTAAGACCACTGCGCAAATACGGTGTGACAAAGTATTGCAATGACCGCCATTTAAATCTCCAGGGTGTTAGAAAAAAAAAATGTATAATGTTTGGGGGTTCCAAGTAATTTTCTAGCAAAAAAACCCTGTTTTTAACTTGTAAAAATACAAATCTCAAAAAGAGGCTCAGTCCTTAAGTGGTTAAGGAAAAAAAAATAAGAAAAGCCTTTTTCTTTTTGCAGCTTAGTAGATGCCCCCTACATAGTGTTATGTGGTAGTACAGTGTTAACTTTGGCATAAAATTTCAATTCAGTTTTAGTCATAGTCTTTTCACCAAAATGCCATTTTAGTTTTAGTCGTATTTTTTAGTCATCTCAATTGTTTGTTTTAGTTGTATTTTAGTAGACTAAAATAGTATTAATTTAGTTTACGAAAATATTTTAGTCAACGAAATTAACACTGCCACAAAAGGCTGCCAAACCTCGTGGTTTTCCATTCACAGAGCACTGCGGGTGGAAGGGGCGGAGCCCCGCATGGCCTGCGTCTTCTTTGAATTGTGGCAGCAGACACCGGGAGAAGATCTCCAGTCTGTAATAACAGCGGGGGTGGGGGGGCGCGAGGCTGATGCATTCATAACAACATATTACATGCTACACCCTGAATACGAGCGTAACATAGAGCTGCAGAATTAACTGTTA
>JBBDGP010003347.1:245000-317500 GCA_037952835.1 Lithobates septentrionalis
AGTGTAGAACTGTGAAAGTAATATTTGCAGTAGCAATTATTTGCTCTTCTATAGGGGCTCATTTTAGGGTTTTTTTTTAACCCCATTATGTCACTGGGCGATTAATCGATTATGAAAATAGTAATCGATTTCATAATCGATTAGTTGTCGATTAGTTGTTTCAGCCCTAGTCGAATATCTGACACACTCTAGGATATAAACCAGTGGGGTATACGGGCATGACCGTCTTTCAAAAATTAGTGATTGAAACCGTGGTGTCGCCCCTGATGTTTAACCCCTTTCCCCAGCCAGTGTCATTAGTACAGTGACAGTGCATATTTTTTTAGCCCTGATCACTGTATTAGTGTCACTGGTTCCCACAAAGTGTCAAAAGTGTCAGTTATTGTCCGACTGTCTGCCGCAATATGGAAATATCGCTATAAGTCACTGATCGCCTCCATTACTAGTATAAATTTTATTTTAAAATAAAAATTCCAGTATATATACACCAGGAATCTTCAAACTACGCCCCCCCCCCCCAGCTGTCACTGAACTATACACGTCCCATGAGGCATTGTAAAACTGACATTCACAGACATGACTATGCACGATGGGAATTCTAGTTCACAAACAACTTGTGTGCCATAGTTTGAACACACCCGATATATCCCAAAGTTTGTAGACATTATAACTTTTACGCAAACCAATCAATATACACTTAATTTAAAAAAAAAATTTATTTGATATGTTTTATAGCGGAAAGTAAAAAATATATATATTTTGTCTGCCTTTTTTGTTTATAGCGCAAAAAAAAAAAAAAAAAAATCAAATACCACCGAAAGAAAGCTCTATTTGTGGGGGAAAAAGGACAAAAAATGAATTTATGTACAGTGTTCCATGACTGCGCAATTGTCAGTGTCAGTTGAAGTAACGCAGTGCCGTATTGCAAAAAAAAAAAAAAAAAGAAGCCTGGTCATGAAGGGGAGTAAATCTTCCAGAGGTCAAGTGGTTAACCATTTCCCGCCTGCCGTCAAATGACGGCTGGGCAGCGCGGCTCTCGTTCTGGGTGGACGTCATATGATGGCCCTCCAGAACGACCGCTCTCGTGCGCCCATGGGGGTGCGCATCACGGCAATCGGTGGTGTGTGTCAATCTGACACACCGCTACATTGATCTCAGTAAAGAGCCTCTGACGGAGGCACTTTACCACGTGATCAGCCGTGTCCAATCACAACTGATCACGATGTAAACAGGAAGAGCCGTTGATCGTTTTTTCCTCACTCGCGTCTGACAGACACGAGTAGAGGAGAGCCGATCTGCTGCTCTCCTGACAGGGGGGTCTGTACTGATTGTTCATCAGCGCAGCCCCCCCCCCCCCCTCGGATGCCCACCCAGGACCACCAGGATGCCGCCAGGACCACCACACTGGACCACCAGGTATGCCACCCTAGAGCACCAAGGAAATGTCAATCAGTGCCCAGGCAGCTGCCAATCAGTGCCCATCCCCAATGCCTGTCAGTGCCATCAGTGATACTCATCAGTGCCGCCCTATCAGTGCCGCCCTATCAGTGCCGCCCTATCAGTGCCGCCCTATCAGTGCCGCCCTATCAGTGCCGCCCATCAGTGAAGGGGAAAATTTACTTATTTACAAAATTTTATAACAGAAACAAAAAGAAAATGTTTTTTTTTTCAAAATTTAGGGTCTTTTTTTATTTATTTAGCTAAAAATAAAAAAATGCAGAGGTGATCAAATACCAGCAAAAGAAAGCTCTATTTGTGGGAACAAAATGATAAAAATTCTGTTTGTGTACACTGTATCATGACAGCGCAATTGTCATTTAAACAGCGACAGCGCTGAAAGCTGAAAGTTGGCTTGGGCAGGAAGTGCCTGGTATTGACGTAAAGTATTCGCTAAAAAAAGCTCATCAGACCACGCTTTGATTTTCTACTTCCTGTTAGAGTAATGTCGTTTTCAGTCTGAGCATGCGACAACAGGATTATAAAATTCTCTGGAATAAACTCTGGCCCCCGGATCTGGAAGACTATTGCTGCGTAGACACGATCGCACATTCCAACAACAAAATCCTGAATTTATTTCCGAAGGATGTTGGCTCAAACTTGCCTTGCATACACACGGTCACACAAATTTTGTTGGAAATTCCGAACTTCAAGAACGCGGCGACGTACAACACGTACGACGAGCCGAGAACAATGAAGTTCAATAGCCAGTGCAGCTCTTCTGCTTGATTCCGAGCATGTGTGGAACTTTGTGCGTCGGAATTGTGTACACACGCTCGGAATTTCCAACAACAACTTTTGTTGTCGGAAAATTTGAGAACCAGCTCTCAAACATTTGTTGTCGGAAACTCTGACAGCAAATGTCCGATGGAGCCTACACACGGTTGGGTTTTCCAACAAGCTCACATCGAACATCTGTTGTCAGAAATTCCGATCGTGTGTATGCGGCATAAGCCACCAACACACCAGTATGTGGGATCCTGGGCTTTATACCCACCTTTGAATGCTTGTTACAATGTTCAGAGGTAAGGATCAATCCAGGCAGGTTGCTGGGAAGGTTTAGCCTCCGAAAATACCACACCAAATTCCAGAAAACGATGGGATGGTGATCCACAAAGCCTGGAACTGTAATGGATGGGTCGCCCTCATTCTCCAGTAAGCTTTCCAGTTCTTTCCATACTACAAGTGGGCTGAGGTAGGGAACAGTAATCGGCTCAGGATGGGGCGTCCTCCAGTCCAGCTCCAGTGAGTCCTGTTATCAACAACAAAAAAAGATATTAGAAGGTGGAAAAATGAGGACAAAGCAAGAAACTATATAATATGGCTCCAAGCATAATATGGGTTTTATTCTTATTCAATATTCTAATATTCCTCCTGCTGTGTACTATAACTGGAAAAAGTAGAGGCTTAGTAGATTCTTATTATTCTTCTTCTTTTCCTTTTCTGTGGGGTAAGGTGCGCATGCGGGGCTCAGCGTACGTTGGAGCAGAGAATCGAAATCGCGATTCTACCCCTCCCGATCTTTTCTGACATTTGTTGCTTACAAGTTAAAATCAGTATTTTTTTTTGCTGGAAAATTACTTGTACATAATATGTTGTTTTTTTTTTTTTTTAGCAGAGACCCTAGATAATAAAATGGCTGTTGTTGCAATATTAGAGTCTCTTCTGTTGTAAAAACCCTGCCTGTCTGGGTTTTATTAAAAAAAAAAAAAAATAAAAAAATAAAAAAAAAATTTAGTTTAACCACTTTCTGTTCAGCAATGTCTTATAGACCCCAGATCGCTCCATAAAGAGTACCTGTCACATGCCTATTGCTGTCACAAGGATGTTTACATTTCTTGTGACAGCAATTAAAGTGTTAAAAAAAAAAAAAGTAACGCAACAGTGTAAAAATTAAATTAAACAAAAAAAAAAAAAATGCAAGTGTCCCCATCCTCCTGCGCAAAGGCGAATGTCTGCGTCGGTACCCAATGCATGCAAATTGTGAGGTATTACCCCCCAAAAACATCAGATCATGGGTAGTAATTCTAGCACCAGACCTCCTCTGTAAAACTAAAGCAGTAACCTGTAAAAGGCTTTTTTTTTTTTTTTTAAAGTGTCGCCTATGGATAGTAAAATTTACATTGTTTGTCACCGTTGTACAGATGTGCGCAATTTTAAAGCGTGACATCCATTTACTCAGTGTAACATCATCTTTTACAAAAATTGGTTATGTATTGTGTTTTTTTTTTTTGCATTAAAATTCAAAAAAGCGTATTTTCACTGCACAAATACCGTGTGACAAAAAAACCCACAAAAAAACAAAAAAAAACAAACGCAAAACCCGCCATTTTTTCCTTTAGGGCCTTTGGTTTAAAAAAAATAAAATAAATAATAGTAATAATAATAATAAATTCCAAGTAATATTCTAGCGATAACTACTGATTGTTACATGTAAACAAAACAAAGTACTAATTAATTAGACAGCCTGTATTTTGCGAAGGCGCTGTGAAATAAGTTAAAAGCAGCAGGTGCAAATCCCTTCAAGCAAGGCTTAGTCTGTTAAGACCTCTCTAAGTCCCTACATCAATGCACCGCAAATGTTCACAGCAGCTGAGCAACTACAAAAATGCTAGTTAGTTACAGGACATCTGCAGCGCAATGACTTTCGCTGGTTTCACACTCCAATACAATCCCAATTCCAAAAAAGTTAACCGGTTGAGTAATATCTACATAAAAAAAAAAAAAAAAGAATTGATTGCTGTGCTCAGGGGTGGCAATCAAACACCCCGAATATACATGTTCCACATCCTAATGAATTGAGAAAATTGAATGGTAGGAAAAATGGACTTTAATGGCACGTATAGAAAAATATAACAAATTTTTAATGGTTCACATAAATTACAGACGTATACAGTACACATTTGATAAAACACCTAATTTTCTATGTATAAATGATGTTTTAGTAAATGTGTACTGTATACGTCTAATTTATGTGAACCATTAAAAACTTGTTATATTTTTCTATACGTGCCATTAAAGTCCATTTTTCCTACCATTCAATTTTCTTAACATCGACATAAAACAGAATGCAATCATTTGCAAATCTCATAAACCTGTATTTTTATTCATACTAGAAAATAGAAAACATATCAAATGTTTAAACTTAGAAAATGGACCACTTTAAGGTATTTTGAAACTGATGGCAGCAACATATCTCAAAAAAAAGTTGGGACAGGGCAACAAAAAGCTGGCAAAGTAAACTGTGCTAACAAGGAAGTGCTGGAAGAACATTTGGCAGCTATTTAAGGTAATTTGCAACAGGTCAGTATCATGATTGGGTATAAAAAAAAGAGCATCTTAGAGAGTCAGAGTGCCTCATCTACAGTACATAATATCATCAAATAATTGGGGCTGCATTCACACCTGAGCGATTCGTTTTCAGGCAGAAAGTCGCGCGTTTTTGCACAGGTCAAATGGTCACCAAGCAGAAAAACACCTGTACTCTGCCCAAAAGGAAGCTCGTGTAATTTTGTAATTTTTGGAGCTTCAGGCGTTTTGCTTCAGGTGACAAAACGCTCAGATGTGAACAGGTGCCATTGAAATGAATGGGATTTTTCTTGTTGGGGCGTCTTTTGGGCATTTTACGAGCTGAAAACGTTCAGGTGTAAATGCAGCCTCAGAGAATCTGGAGAAAGGGACAAGGCCAAAATGCAATATTGGATGGCCGTGATCTTCGGGCTCTCAGATGGCACTGCATTAAAACTCTTGCTTACTGGGCACTTAAACCCCCCTCCTGCCCAGACCAATTTTCAGCTTTCAGCGCTGACGCACTTTGAATGACAATTGCTCGGTCAGACAACACTGTACCCGAATGAAATTTTTTTTTTTTTTTTAAATTTTTTATTTATAGTAAGCAAAAAAGGGGGGTCCACATGGACCAATGTAACATTACATACTTTGTATTTCACCACATATTCTAACATAACATGTTTCCATAGTATATCATACTTCGTTATTGACCGGTAGTGTGGAATCGTGAGAATTTATTACTACACGGCAATTGTTTTCGTGTAATCGTGGTGGCTAGGTTAGGGTAGTCCCTTGTGTTCCCTCCTTCCGTTTTCCTTTTTCTCAAGAAGTGTGAGAGGGTCTTATATTCAGAAGAATAGAAGAGGAGAAGGGGAGAATAATATGAAAGGTTATAGAGGAGAGAAAAAAGGGGGGGGGGGGGGGGGGGGAGTTCTCCAGGATCATGGAGCATACATAGTATTTGTGGTATTTGTGATGGGGCGACAGCATCGGTGAGTTCCTTGTGTCCAGCATGCAGCAAGCGATTTCAAGCCGGATTTGACTCTCTCAAGGCTTGACCCTCATCCGAGTATATAAACATGTTCCACAGCTGCCACGTTTTGGAGAATTTCTCCTGTCTATTTTGAGCCGTGTGGATGAGGTCTTCCATGTGTTTAATTTCTTCTACTTTTTTGATCCATAATGCTATGGATGGTGGGTCTTTGGATTTCCATTTTAGAGGAATGCATGCCTTAGCTGCGTCTAACAAATGACGCAGCACTGACTTTTTATATGTTTTTATGGGAATGTTTGCTGCATGCAGGAGGAAAAAGGATGGATTATCAGTAATGTTATATTCTGTGAATTTCTGTATCGTCTGTTTGACTGCCAACCAAAAATTCGTCAATCCAGAGCATGACCAAAAGACATGTAGTAATGTACCTTTTTCGGTTTGACAACGCCAGCATAGGTCAGATGACTCCGGAAATAGTCTACTCAACTGTGCTGGGGTTCTGTACCAATGTGAGAGAATTTTGTAGTTCATCTCCTGAGTTTTGGCGCATATGGAGGATTTGTGTGTGAGTTTCAGTATCTGCTGTTTCTTGGCTGAGCTAAGGCTACAGTTCAGCTCCTTTTCCCATTTGGTTAGTCCTGGTGGAACATAGTCTGAAGGGGGCGAATTGAGAATACTGTAAGCTAGAGAAAGTGTGTGTGGTAGTGTCCCCTGTGTTGAGCAAATGTCTTCCAGTATGGTGGGAGTTTGTCCGCTCGTGGGGGGGTGGATAGTTTTGAGGAAGTGTCTCAGTTGAAGTGCTCTCAGGAAGTCTAGTTTATATATACCTGTTGGGTCTGTAAGTTCTGTGGTCGTTTTCCAACGTCCTCCCCCACTAAAGTGGGAGGCTTGGAAAAGGCCTGATCCAGCTAGGTTCCTAAACATCGTGTCATGTAGTCCTGGTGAAAACAACGGGTTTCCCAGTATTGGGTAGAGGGGTGAGTTCAACGAGATTAAGGTAGCCCTCTTAAAGAGTTGAGCACAGATTTGTATAGTGTTTCCTATTAATGGGTGTCTCCTGATCTCTGCCGGGATATTCGGGTGGCACCAGGGAGCTCTCCTAAGGGGTATCTGGCTTTGGTTTTGTTCCATGCTAGTCCAGAGTTTGGTCTCTTGGTGCCGACACCAATCGACCAATCTTCCCAAATGGACTGCCTGGTAGTAGGTACGAACGTCAGGGAGTGCTAGACCACCTGACAGTTTGGGGAGAACTAGTATTTTGTGAGCAAGCCTTGGTTTCTGTTTGGCCCATACAAATTCCGTAAAGGTCGATTGTACCTTCTTGAAAAAGGGTGTAGGTATGTTTACTGGTAGTGCTTGCATAAGATAGAGAAATTTGGGAAGAATAGACATTTTAAGTATGTTACATCGACCCACCCAAGAGTGCAATCCTGTATTCCATTTGTTTAGAAGTTCCCTGATCGTTTTAAGTAGTGGTGGAAAATTTAGATCGTAGATCCGAGATAAATCGTGGGGAATTTGCGTGCCTAGGTATTTTAGCGCCGTGTCGTTCCATTTCAAGTGTATGCTGGATTGGAGATGTTGAAGCTGTGTTTGTGGTATTCCGACCCCCATAGCTTCCGATTTGGCGAAGTTTATCTTTAGGTTGGACAAATTACCATATATTTCAAATTTTTTAAGTAGATTTGGGAGTGATATGATTGGATTTGTGAGTGAAAATATAAGGTCGTCCGCGTATGCTGACACCTTATGTTGGTTCTGATTTATCTCTATACCTTTGATGTTGGGGTTCAGTCTTACATGGCATAGAAAAGGTTCAAGGGATAGAGCAAAGAGGAGTGGGGAGAGGGGGCATCCCTGTCTTGTCCCATTGGTGATTGGGAATGGGTCTGAGATCGTCCCATTTGCTCTTACCCTGGCGGTCGGTGTTGTGTAAACTGCCATTATCCAACTTAACATCTTACTGCCAATTCCCGCGTGTCTAAGCGTTTCAAACATAAAGGACCAGTTCACGCGGTCAAATGCTTTTTCAGCATCTGTGCTGACAAAGACACTCGGCGTGTTTGTGTGGTTGGATGTGTGTATAAGGTTCAGTACTTTAGTGGTGTTGTCTCTCGCCTCTCTGGTGGGCACAAAACCCACCTGGTCAAGATGTATTAAGCTCGGAAGATGGAGTTGTAGTCTGGATGCTATTATTTTGGTGAATAGTTTGATATCTGTGTTGAGTAGAGAGATTGGTCGGTAACTTCCGCATTGGGTCGGGTCTTTCCCTTCTTTTGGGATGACCGAGATCTGAGCCTGCAGAGAAGAGCTGTGGAGTCTGCCCCCTACCGCTAGGTTATTAAACAGCTCTACCATGTGGGCTCCCAGGGATGGCAGAAGAGTTTTGTAGTATTGGACTGTTATGCCATCTGGTCCTGGAGCTTTTCCCAATTTGGTGTTACCGATTGCTGTCTGTAATTCAGGTAGTGTAATAGGGTCCTCCAAGAGGTCTCGCGTTTCCCGGGTAGTGTGGGCATCTGGGATTCAGTTACGTAGTCTCTTATACGTTCCATTGGGGGACTTGTCGTGGGGATGTTATATAAATTTTCGTAAAATGATTTAAATTCATTGGTAATTTGTTGGGGGAGGGTCTTTTTTTGGCCCGTGTGTGAGAAGATATGAGGTATATATGATGCTGCTCTTTGAGTTTGTAGAGATTGAGCTAGCATTCTTTCACATTTATTGCCAGATTCGTAAATTTTTTTTCTAGTAATTTGCATCGCAGACTTAGCTTTATGATGAAGCAAGTCTGTGATCTGTGCACGTACTGTGTCTAATTCAGTTTCCAATTGTCTAGTCTGGGTTTGTTTGTGTGCGATTTCTAGTGACTGTAGCTTATTTATCAGCTTTGTCATCTGTTCAGTCCTCTGTTTTTTAAGTCTTGAGCCAAGTTGTATTAGGATGCCCCGAATCACGGCTTTGTGGGCTTCCCATACAAGACCTTTGTCACTGCCCGTGGTGTTATTGGTTTGGAAGTAGTGTGTTATCTCTCTGTTGACAGCTGCAAGTGTCTCTGGGTCTTGTAATAGGCTCTCATTAAGTCTCCAAGGGCTTCTTTGTCCCTTGTAGAAGTCTGTCAAGGCATACCTCATCATGACTGGGGCATGGTCTGACCATGTAATAGAGCCTATAGTGGTGCTTCTGACTGCCTGTAGTTGTCTGTGGGGTAGTAGAAAATAATCTAAACGTGAGTACGTTTGGTGAGGGCGGGAGTAAAATGTATAGTCCCGTTCTCCGGGATGTAGTAGGCGCCAGGCGTCTATTAATTGTGCCGAGTGTAGGGCTGAATAAATAGCTTTGCGTGTTCCCTTGTGTATGGAGGATGTTCCCGTCGAGGAGTCTTCTGTAGGGAGAAGGGGGACATTTAGGTCACCGCCCACTATAAGTTGGCCCTCAGAAAATCTTTGGAGTAATTTCAAATTCTTTCTGAGGAAAACATCCTGGTGGCAATTGGGAGCATATAAATTGGCTATAGTTACTTTTGCTTCCCCTATTTTGCCCTTGATGAAGAGATATCTACCCTCCGGGTCTGTCTGTATGGCAGTCAGTGACCATGGGATTTTAGCTGATATTTGAATGGAGACACCTCTGGATTTGGCTTCTGAGTAGGTTGAGTGATAGACTGTCGGGTAGAGTCTGTTTTTCAGGATAGGGAAAGCATTTTCCCGGAAGTGGGTCTCTTGCAGCAGAACAATGTCTGCCTTCATGCGTTTCATGTCGTTTTGTAGCATGCGCCTTTTTTCTAGGACGTTAAGTCCTTTAGCGTTCAAGGTTACAATATGGAGGGCGTCCATGATCCTGGGGAGTGGGAGGGTGAGGAGAAAGTAGAGAGGGGAGGTGAGATCAGCGGGTTAAGAGAAGGTAGAAAGAAAAGTACAGGGAATCAGAAAATGAATAGAAGTGAGGGTAGAGGTCCCTCGAACACTATTTCAAGTTTCTAATAGAACAGCAATATCTTGCTTATACGCTCTACAGGAGAACCTGTGTATTGAGCGCAGACCTAAGTGGGAGTGTAGTCAGCGAAGGGCCTGGGAGACACCCGGACACCGCCCGCACCCCCCCTCCGCTCTGTTTAGTGTTTAAGGTCAGGCAGGCGATATATTGGCAGGTGGTGTAGTAGACAGGAGATAAAACAAATATGGAAATCTCAATTAGCAGCCTACTTATATAGCAGTTTTAACAGATCTTAACATAGATATCTATATGTGTATGGTTGAAAAACGGGTCGGACATGCGGTCAAAAACGAAAAATGTAACAACTCTCCGATGGGGCTTTCCCCCCCCCCGCCCCCCGGATCCATTCTAGCAAGCCTCCAACATACCAGACAGTAAAGTCCTAGTTTACCTACAGAAGAGTTCCTCTCCGACCGTCCGAGACCCAGTCCATGTAGGTAGTCTCTTCCTCTAGGTCAGTTAGAACGGCCGGATAGTTTGATTCAGGGTTCACAGTTATATTAGACGGAGGTGCTTCTTTACCGGATTTCAGGTTAGTATATTGGCCGTCTATTCGGATTTAGGTTAGCTGTCAGGTAAGAGGAATTCACTTCACTGAAGATGTCCCTCCATTGTGTATTATGTGTTGGTCTGGTCTACAGTGAGTAAGTGGTCATTAAGGATTTCCGCCTTGACTCGTGGTTCTTGGTGGGATGAGGGCAATATTCCGGCGAGCTGGGTGAGTGTAACACGTTCTGACGGTGGGGTTCCTGTATATCTTTCGTAGATGTTTTCTGTGTGTGAGGATCTGAGATTTCTCCTATATGTTTCGCTGATTGGCCTCGTGGACTTGCGTAGGCAGACTGTGTTCAAGGCGCAGTCTTAAGGTAGCATTTTCCCCCTGGTCCTCTAACAATTCAGGGGGACCCGGCAAGGGGGTGTGAGGCTTTTGTCCCTTCCCAATGCGGTGATCTGCAATATACATTTTGAGCTAGCAAAGAGGAAGGTCTACCTCCAAACTCCACTCTCCTCCCCCGTCCAGGAATGTGATTCTGAGTCTGGGGCTTGGTGACATGTCTGTATGTGGCTGTATCCAGGGGCCGCGTGGGGCTAACGAACAGGGAGTCCCCTCCAGAGGATTAAATAAAGAACTATGCCGCAATGTCTGAACCCACAACCCACATATTTTAAGCTGTTAAGTCACAAAGTTCAAGACTCACGTGAACCGCTGCTGTTTGAGGCTCTAGCACGTCCCCGGCTTCTTTGGGATCTGGCTGGCTGGTTGGGTCTGAACGCAGATGGTCCTGGACGGCCCATCGGCCTTGGAATTTTCAGCCTCCAGTTCGGTACTGGGAACGGGTCAGCTCCTAAGAAGGTGAAACAGGCAGGGAGATCTGCTGGTGATCGCAGCGTAAATGTAGAGTTGTTAGAGCGGAATATCACTGCCAAGGGGTATCCCCATCGATAGGTGCAACCATGTTGTCTAGCAGACTCCAGTAGCGGTTTCAGCATGGCTCGGCGTTGAAGCGTGGCTCTGGAAATATCCGGGAGGATTTGTATTTGAGCGCCGTCGAATTCTATGTCTCCGCTCTCCCAGGCATTGCGCAAGATGGTTTCCTTTTGAGCGTACCTATGTAGCCGGCATAGGACGTCACGAGGCCTTGCTGGATCTGTGGGTTTTGGACCTAGAGTTCTGTGGACTCTGTCGATTTCTAGTGAGGGTGGTGGGTTATCTAGGAGTCTGTGGAAAATGGCTGTTACCGTCTCCGCCAGGTCTTCTGGTCCCGTTGCTTCTGGGATTCCCCGTAGCCGCAGGTTGTTGCGTCGGCTACGGTCCTCCATTTCTTCAAGATGAAGCTGCATCTCCTGCATCTCTGTGTTGTGAGACTCGTGGGCTTTCTCTAGGGATGCGACTCGGGATTCCAGTGTAGAGGTCAGCGTTTCCCCGGTTGACACTCGGTTGTTGATCGTGTGTATTTCTGACCTGATCTCCTGTATGTCCCTGCTATGAGCTTCTTCCACACGCTGTATCAGAGCTTCGATATCTGCCCTGGTAGGTAGGGCCTGCAGCATGGCTCGGAGGTCATCTTCTATCCGTGGCTGACTTTGTGTAGTAGTCGCCATTTCCGGCTGGAATGCGATCGGGGTTCCCATATGTGGGTCCGCTTCCATAATCCCTGTTGTGAAGTGTGTCTGTAACCCAGCGGGAGTCCTCTCTGTGCGGGAGACACGAGGCGCGGAAACAATGGCTCCTGGGGATACCTCCTGCCTGTCTCTGAGGTAGCGTCGTATGCCGAGTTGTGCGATCGGGGTGCCTGTTCCTCTGGCTGTCGCTCTCGTTCTGTAGTGTCTAGGGGTGGTCATGACGTGTTCGCCTGCGGTAGATGTGGTCTGTTAGGTCGGCGGAGTGCGGACCGGGCCGGGAGCTCCTTCAGCAAGAGTCTTTACTCGGCCATCGCTAAGCCACGCCCCCCCCGAATGAAATTTTTATCATTTTTTTTCCCACAAATAGAGCTATCTTTTGGTGGTATTTAATCACAGCTGGGATTTTTATTTTTTGCTAACCAAAATTTAGAAAAAAAAAAAAAATCATGCTTCATAGTTTGTTATAAAATTTTGCAAACAGGTAATTTTTCCCCTTCATTGATATGCGCTGATGAGGCAGCACTGGTGGGCATGGATAGGCACAGTTAAGGCAGCACTGATGGGCAGAGATAAAGCGGCACTGATGGGCCCGGATGGGTGGCACTGATGTGCCGCACTGTTGTTGAGGCACTGATTGGTGGCACTGCTTGCCTATTGCTAGGTGGCACTGGCAGGGGGCACTGGTGGGCACTGAGGATATGCAGCAGCTCGTCGTGATCGGGACTGATGTCCCAATGTAGATACTTGCCAGCACACCAAGGATCAGCACACGGTGGCGTCCAAACGGTTTAGTTTATTGCATGATCACAACACAAAAGGTGCAAAGTTTCGGAGTCACACAGGATCCCTTCGTCAGGCATGTGACGAAGGGGTCACATGCCTGACGAAGGGGTCCTGCGCGACTCCGAAACGTTGCACCTTTTGTGTTGTGATCATGCAATAAACTAAACCGTTTGGACGCCACCGTGTGCTGATCCTTGGTGTGCTGGCAAGTATCTACATTGTGACTTGAACCAGTATCCAGCTGGTTGTTGCTGCAGCACCCGACCTTTAGAGCTTATACCAGGAACGTGTGCGATGGGAATATGAAACATTACTGATGTCCCTCTCACG
Source organism: Lithobates septentrionalis (assembly GCA_037952835.1). Taxonomy (NCBI): domain Eukaryota; kingdom Metazoa; phylum Chordata; class Amphibia; order Anura; family Ranidae; genus Lithobates; species Lithobates septentrionalis. Next base: position 258,016 of record JBBDGP010003347.1, read on the forward strand.
GCCGCCGGTGATCAGCTTTTTTTTCCTCCTCACGCTTTCAGCGCGAGGAGAAAAAATAGCCGATTACCGGCTTTGTTGACATCACATGATCAGCTGTCATTGGCTGACAGCTGATCACGTGTTAAGGGGTCGGGATCGACCCCTTACTCCGATCTGTGATCAGGTGAGTCACATATGCCTCGTTTCCACTGAGCGGATCGGTTCGGTTCGCTATTTTGGGTGTTTCCATTATGAAAGCGGCCCATACAACCGAACCGTTTCATTCAGGGTCCTGCTTCAGATGTGGGGCCATAGAAAATGGAACGGTTCGGTTAGGGCGGAGCTACGATACATTCCACTGATTGGCGAACGTGTGACCCCATGCTAGGCATTTTTTCTAAACCCACGTATGGCCCGTCGGTCCGACTTGCAGTGGAAACGCTCGCCTGAATAGGCCGGACCATTCTAGGCCATCCAAACTGTACCGACCCGAACTGATCCGCTCAGTGGAAATGAGGCATTAGACTCGTTGATCACAGAGCGCGCCGTGAGTGCCCTGCAGGGGGCGCACAGGCCGCTCGTGCACGGGACGAGGTCAATGGACGTAGTCCCGGCAAAGCAGGTCCGCGCTGTAGCCGTCATTCGGCTATAGCGCGGATCTCAAGTGGTCAAAAACAGACACGACCTTGATTAACATCGGTGCATGGGCTCAGGAATACTACCAAAAAAATCACTGTGAACACCGTTCCCCCATGCCATCCAAAAACGCAAGGCAAAGTTCCATCAAGCAAAGAAGAAGCTATATCTGCTACATGATCCAGAAGTTCTGCCATCTTCTCTGGGCCAAAAGCTCATTTAAAATGGTCTGTTGCAAAGTGGAAAACTGTTCTGTGGTCAGACGAATCAAAATTTTGACATTGTTTTTGGAAACCATGGGCGCGACGTCCTCCGGACTAAAGAGGAGATAGACCTTCAGCGCTCAGTTCAAAAGCCTGCATCTCTGATGGTATGGGGGTTAATTAGTGCGTATGGATGGGGCAGCTTGCGTACGTGGAAAGACACCATCAATGCTGAAAGATATATCCAGATTTATCCAAATTTCCAAATCACTGAATTCTGTTTTTATGTAGATTTTACACAGTGTCCCAACCTTTTTTTGGAATTGGGGTTGTAAAATAATCTGAACATGCACCAGAGTACTTACAGTGGGTGTCTGAAAGTTGGTAGGTAGACTGCCTGTGGAGACGTGGCTCAGATTGCAAGATGTCTTCTCATCCAAAGTGCTGAATGTACTGACGCTTCTCACTACGGGAAGACTAGGAGAGGCCGATTCACTTGGATCCATCTTCCTCTTCCCAGTCGGTATATCTATAGTTCTGGTATTTAAGTCCTCTAGTTTTCCTTTGCTACAAGAGTAAAAAAAATTACGATCGGGTGAATAACAGTAGCTTGCAAGATGAAGAATGGATTTAAGATGCTCAGACACGTTCTCAGTGTACAGAAGACTTGAAGGGTAGGGAAGTAAAATCAACACCCAATCAAACACCAATTATTACCTGGATGGGGCGACCGAATAAGCTGGTGGGATAATTGCAGACTTTGGCCTCTGACAACCTGAAGGGTGCATACTGTCTGTGGATGGACTGACTTTTAAGAAGTACCTGTCACAGAAACAATAAAGATCAAACATCTGAAAGCCGTTTTAAAAATACATTCTGAAATATTGATGACATGTTCCAGCGCTGCACATGAATGCAACTAGGAGCTACACAAAACCAGAAAGCTCAATGATACTGAAATATATAACCAACTTTACAGTAGTACCCTGGATTACGAGTATAATTTGTTCCAGAAGCATGCTTGTAATCCAAAGCACTCGTATATCAAAGCAAGTTCCCCTATAAGAAATAATGGAAACTCAAATTATTCGCTCTACAACCACTGCTGGTGTATGCAGTACTGTATGTGACCAGAGGTGCAGGGGCGCTGGTGTATGCAGTACTGCATGTGGCCAGAGGTGCGGGAGCGCTGGTGTATGCAGTACTGCATGTGGCCAGAGGTGTTTGGGCGCTAGTGTATGCAGTACTGTATGTGGCCAGAGGTGTGGGGGCACTAGTGTATGCAGTACTGTATGTGGCCAGAGGTGCGGGGCGCTAGTGTATGCAGTACTGTATGTGGCCAGAGGTGCGGGGCGCTGGTGAATGCAGTACTGTATGTGGCCAGAGGTGCGGGAGCGCTGGTGTATGCAGTAATTTATGTGGCCAGAGGTGCGGGGGCACTGGTGTATGCAGTACTGTATGTGGCCAGAGGTGCGGGAGCGCTGGCGTATGCAGTAATTTATGTGGCCAGAGGTGCGGGGGCACTGGTGTATGCAGTACTGCATGTGGCCAGAGGTGCGGGGGCGCTGGTGGCTCCCAGCGCATTCTGGAGAACTCGGAGACACTCGAGAACGGTTGATACTTTCGGGCTGGTGTATGCAGTAATTTATGTGGCCAGAGGTGCGGGGGCACTGGTGTATGCAGTACTGTATGTGGCCAGAGGTGCGGGGGCACTGGTGTATGCAGTAATTTATGTGGCCAGAGGTGCGGGGGCACTGGTGTATGCAGTACTGTATGTGGCCAGAGGTGCGGGGGCACTGGTGTATGCAGTAATTTATGTGGCCAGAGGTGCGGGGGCACTGGTGTATGCAGTACTGTATGTGGCCAGAGGGGCGGGGGCGCTGGTGTATGCAGTACTGCATGTGGCCAGAGGTGCGGGGGCGCTGGTGTATGCAGTACTGCATGTGGCCAGAGGTGCAGGAGCGCTGGTGTATTAGAGCTGCACGATTAATCGTACATAGAATCGCGATTTCGATTCACCCCCCCCGCGATCTACAGTCTGGATTATCTCGATTTTTTGCCGCCGGGAACCAGCGTTTTGAAAATGGCGCCGCCGGCGCCGAAGTACACAGAGCCGGTCCTCGGCTCTTTCCGGCGGCTCTCGTTTACTTTCGGCTCCACTCGTAGTCCCAAGCGGAGCTATCCGAACCTACTCGTATAGCTCCGAGTAGGTTTATTTATGTGGCCAGAGGTGCGGGGGCAGTGGTGTATGCAGTACTGCATGTGGCCAGAGATGCGGGGGCGCTGATGTATGCAGTACTGTATGTGGCCAGAGGTGCGGGAGGCGCTGGTGGCTCCCAGCGCATCCTGGAGAACTCGGAGACACTCGGGAACTGTTGATACTTTCGGGTGCTCCGACGCACATTACGCCCGCCCCTCGCAGCTGCGAGTGTCTCCGGGTTCTCCAGTGCCCCAAGACCTCTGGCCACATACGGTAATACATACACCAGCGGCTTGAGTCCTGCTCGTCTTGTGAGACAGTGCTCGCAAATCAAGTCAGGATTTAAAAAAAGTATATAGCTCGTCCTGCGAAGCGCTCGTATACCACGTTACTCGCAAAACTAGGTATCACTGTACATTTAACCCTTTTGCATTTTTTAACTTTTTTTTGTTTGCACACGTTTAAAAAAGAATTTTAGGCCTGAAGATTACATAAAACCCACACACACGATATATTTCCTGAAAGCAGACACCCTAGAGAATAAAATAGTGGAAGTTCCAAATGTTGTCACTTGATATTACCGCAAAGGTCTAGAAAACCCGAAACAGTTTCCTGTGAATTAACAAGCTACAAGTGCAATCATCCATTGCGGCTGACACCTTCTCAATGAACTATGAGGGCGCTGGTGAAAACTCTGGTACTCCACTGATCTTCCTGCTCTCAAGTAACTGCCTGCCCCGTACGAGCAGACCGCTATCCCAAGAGGAGCCTGAGATTGCACCCACAATCTACCGATCGCGGGAGCAATGCTCTGCAGGCTCATTAGAAAAAAAATAAATGCACATTTTTTTACCTGCAGCAAAAATGTGCATTACTATTTTCAAAAGGTGAACGTTTCCTTTAAAGCTCAAATTATGTAAAATGTTATAAGCTACGCCATGCAGACAATGTAATTATCCTTACCGACCGGGGCGGCGCAGGTCTCGGATTTCAATGTTCAGGAATGGGAGGAAGGCGCTCCCGCAGAAGGGACAGGTGGTGTTGAGATTTGAATCATCCGCTGTCCAGCCAGCCATAATCTCCTCATCATGGACCAGGCAATCACAGGTCAGACACCGGGAGCAGCTGGAGATTAGTACCTGTTATGGGAAATTGAGATCTTGGTGTTCTCTGCTTGGTGCAAATATAACTCACAGGCAGTAAGACAGAATATATTTATACGTTGTACAATCCCAACAAAGACGGGCTTCATACACATCAAGTCATGGAATGCAATGTGAAATATTCCATTATAGTTTGCTAAACCCCTTCATGACAACGTTAATACAAATCTTAACCACTTGCCTACCGGGCACTTTCACCCCCTTCCTGCCCAGGCCAATTTTCAGCTTTCAGCGCTGTCGCAATTTGAATGACAATTGCGCGGTCATGCAACACTGTACCTAGCTGAAACGTTTATAATTTTTTTTCACACAAATAGAGCTTTCTATTGGTGGTATTTAATCACCGCTGGGTTTTTTATCTTTTGCTAAATAAATGAATACATTCCATAAATTTTGAAAAAACAAAAACAAACGTTGTCATAGTTTTCATAAAATTTTGCAAACAGGTAATTTTTTTCTCCTTCACGGATGTGCGCTGATGAGGCGCCACTGATGGGCCCTAATGAGGCGCCACTGATGGGCCCTAATGAGGCGCCACTGATGGGCCCTAATGAGGCGCCACTGATGGGCCCTAATGAGGCGCCACTGATGGGCCCTAATGAGGCGCCACTGATGGGCCCTAATGAGGCGCCACTGATGGGCCCTAATGAGGCGCCACTGATGGGCCCTAATGAGGCGCCACTGATGGGCCCTAATGAGGCGCCACTGATGGGCCCTAATGAGGCGCCACTGATGGGCCCTAATGAGGCGCCACTGATGGGCCCTAATGAGGCGCCACTGATGGGCCCTAATGAGGCGCCACTGATGGGCCCTAATGAGGCGCCACTGATGGGCCCTAATGAGGCGCCACTGATGGGCCCTAATGAGGCGCCACTGATGGGCCCTAATGAGGCGCCACTGATGGGCCCTAATGAGGCGCCACTGATGGGCCCTAATGAGGCGCCACTGATGGGCCCTAATGAGGCGCCACTGATGGGCCCTAATGAGGCGCCACTGATGGGCCCTAATGAGGCGCCACTGATGGGCCCTAATGAGGCGCCACTGATGGGCCCTAATGAGGCGCCACTGATGGGCCCTAATGAGGCGCCACTGATGGGCCCTAATGAGGCGCCACTGATGGGCCCTAATGAGGCGCCACTGATGGGCCCTAATGAGGCGCCACTGATGGGCCCTAATGAGGCGCCACTGATGGGCCCTAATGAGGCGCCACTGATGGGCCCTAATGAGGCGCCACTGATGGGCCCTAATGAGGCGCCACTGATGGGCCCTAATGAGGCGCCACTGATGGGCCCTAATGAGGCGCCACTGATGGGCCCTAATGAGGCAGGATTGATGAGGAGACAATGGTGGGCACCACTGATGGGCACTGATGGGGCACCACTGATGGGCACCGATGAGGCTGCACTGATGGGCACCAATTAGAGACATTGATGAGGAGACACTGGTGGGCACTGATTGGCAGCAGTGGTGGGCACCAACTGGCAGCAGTGGTGGGCACAGGTTGACAGAAGCCAATTATCGTCTCTTTTCTCCTCCATGCGCGTGAGAAGAAGGAGCAGTGAAGATAGCCGGTAACCGGTATCTACTGACATCGTGATTAGCTGTGATTGGACATAGCTGATCATGTGGTAAAGAGCCGCTGATTGGCTTTTTACCGCGATCTGTGTTCGGCGGTACATATCATTGCAACGAATTCGAGTATTCAGGTGAATTATACTATTTTTTTTTCTTCAAAAAAGATTGGGCTTTCATTTGGTGATAAATGATATTACATATGTCCTGATTTTTTTTTTACCATCAAAGAAAAATGGCCAAAAATTGTATATATATATATATATATTTTATTAGATGTATATTTTTGCTATTACCAGGACCTCAGCAAAGAGCATCCCAAAAACAAATTTTCCAATTCCTGACGATCACAGTGATACCACATATGTCTATGTTATTTGTTGTGTTTACAGTCCAGAAACAATTGTGCACCAACACCACACACTTTTTGTTTTTATCTTACCTAAAAGACACTGACCCTGATCTAGCTATTTTATCTTTCTTTGTATTATTCTTATTACACACTTTTTTTTTGTTTACAATTTTCTCCTCTAGCAAGGAGAAAAAGATACAATGTACTATATAATGAATCTTGTATGTATACAGCGTATTTTTTTCTCCATTCAAGGAGAGGGGAAAAAAACCCCCGAAAAAAACAAACGCGCACTTAAAGCGGAGTGCCACCCAAAAATGGAACTTCCGCTTTAAGTATTGGTGACCCCTGACATGCCACATTCGACATGTCATTTTTTGGGGGGGGAGCGGGTACCAGTTTTCACAGGCACCCAGCTCCCACTTCCTACCCTGGCGCCGGAAGTTCACCTTTCTCCCCTCCCTCCAATCTTTTGGGACACGTCACAGGTCCCAGAAGATCGCCTGGCCATTCACAACGCGCAGCGTGGCTCGCGCAAGCGCAGTGCGTGTCCGGCTGTGAAGTCACAGCCGGGCGCCCACAGTTACAATGAGAGGTGGGGGAGAGGAGTGAGGCTTTGTGCGCCCCGCATCGCTGGACCGTGGGACAGGTGAGTGTCCGATTTTTAAAAGTCAGCAGCTACACTTTTTGTAGCTGCTGACTTTTAAATGGGTGGAACACCGCTTTAACTGCTCTATAGCAGATTTACTGCTACAGGGCGGCCGTTCTGTGCAGAATCATATATATATATATATATATATATATATTATATTATATATATATACATACACACGTGATTCTGCACTTCCACATAGGGGGTGCGCCGCGTGTGCTGTGGTTAGTCACAGCAGAAGCTAATCAGTGGGTGCCGGCCAATGGGTGTCCACTGGCACCAGCCGATTGGCGAGGAGGCTAGATTGTGCTCTGCATATGTAAACAATAATTTTTTGCACTGATCACTGTGTCAGTGTCACTGGTTCCCACAAAGTGTCAAGTGTGTCAGAATGTCTGCCGCAATAATCGCAGTCCCTACTAGTCGCTGCCATTACTAGAATAAAAATAAATAAAAATTCCTGTATATAACCCATAATTTGTAGATGCCATGAAACTTTTACGAAAACCAATCAATATAAGCTTATTGGGATTTTTTTTTTTATACCAAAAATAAGGAGAAGAATATATCTTGACCTAAATTTATGAAGAAATTTGATTAAAAAAAAAAATGATTGGATATTTTTATAACAGAAAGTAAAAAATAGTTTGTCTGCTTTTTTAGTTTAGAACGCAAAAAATAAAACACGCAGTGGTGATCAAATACCACCAAAAAAAAGCTCTATTTGTGGGGGAAAAAAAAAATAAAATAATTTTTTTCACAATTGTCAGTTAAAGTTTTTTTTCTATAGTACCTCCCTCATAATATGAGCTCCTGTTTTTACTTTTTTAGGAAGATGAAAAATAAGAATAAAGTACCTCCATAGCATAGTTCTGGAAGACACTCGTACTACTGGAATTGCAGGAAGCTAGAATCTCAGACTTGTAGTTCTGCGGCGTTCTGGAAGGCGAACCTAGGATCAGAAGGAGACATTAGTTCGTATCAATGTGTTATTCTTATCCATGTGTATTCTTCATTAGCCATCTTTGTTTACTGAGCCTCACCGCTGTGGTAGAGCTGCTTAGACGCTCCCTCCTGGGAAGTGTTGCTCTCCAGGCTGGTCCTACTCATTCCCACCGAGCTGTTACCAGTGGAGAGGTCGTTGTCACGAGGAGAGGTGATGCCTTCAAAGTCCTCTTCATTGATGGAAAAGGATTCTACATCTCCAGCACCCCCTGAAGAAAGGCTGGCTCTGTCAGAATTCTGATCCTGCGTAAGACAGAACATGTCAGTTTATAATGAAACGCAAGGCTATTGTCCCTAATGTAAGAAGGTAGACACATCAGATAATAAATAGGTTTTTTAAAAATGCATTAAAAAAAAAATATATATATATATATATATATATATATATATATTTTTTTTTTTAAATGCATTTATTTTTATATATATATATATATATATATATATATATATATATATATATATATATATATATATATATATATATTTTTTATTCCTGACCAGAACCTCCTTGGAAGTCAGAGGTGGTCCCCTACTCTGGCAGGACGGTTTGAAATTTTGGGCGAACTTATAAGGATGGAACGTACGATTGCTCAAGAAACGGATAAAACGGGAGAGTTTAAGATAGTATGGATGGCTTGGTGGGTGTTTGTTGATACACTTAAATTTAAATAATGCTTATTTTTTTTTTAACTATTTTTATTTATTAGGTAACAATACAAATTGTCATTTACTTTAGACATTAATAAAAAGAATAGTTTGTTCTTAAAAAAAAAAAAAAAAAAAAAACTAAGGAAAGAGAAAACTTTTTTTTTTTTTTTTTTGAGAACGAAGGAGGAAAGAGAAATTTGTTTTTTCTTTTATTGCCAAGTTGGTTTTTGTTGGTTTGATAAGTTCAATAAATCTAAGCTGAATGCTCCCCCCCCCCCCTCTTTTTTTTCTCCTTCTCCATTTTTTATTATTTTTTTTTCTTTTTTGTGAAATTGTCATTTGGCTAAGGCTACTTTAGCGCTGAAGCGCCGATAAAACCGTGCTAAAGCGACAGTTGTTCTTGCGCGGCTTTGGCGGAGCTTTTCGGGCGCGTTTTGCGGCGCTTGTTAAAACGCTTTTATTCTTTTGAATGGGCAGGGCGTATTTGGAGTGCTATTTATAGCACTCTAAAACTGCCCCAAAGATGCTGCTTGCAGGACCTTTTTTTTTACCGTCCCACAAGCACACCACCCCAGTGTGAAAGCACTCATTGCAATGAATGGGAGGCAGTTTTCAGGCGCAATTTCTAGCGCCAAAACGCCTGTAAACTGCCTCAGTGTGAAAGGGGTCTAAGAATTTAGGATGACCTGGTCATATTAAAAATAAAATTTAAAAAAAAAAAAAAAAAAAGGATAAGAAGCCGACTAGCATTATGTATTACAACTATAAAAAAAAAGTAAGGTATTCATAAAAAAAAAAAAAAAAAAAAAAAAACTTTTAATTACACAGTTACAACTCAAGCCAAACTTGGCCCAAACAGACTATGTAAAGTGTATCAAAAGTTGGGATTCAGCTTTAAAGTCCCCAATGTGATGATTTTTTTGGCGACAGGCTGCCAGAAGTCGGCTTGTCAGATATACACACACTCAGAGCGTGTAAACCCCCCCCCCCCCAGTCAGGTCCGCATGACGTATGGACCTGGCAGCAAAAGGGATGGTGTATTGTCTTGAGCTGGAATGTAACAACGTATAAAATATCCATTACTGTAATTCCGCTTTTAATCTACTGGGAACAATAAGTTATTGATAATATCTCTAACATGCATTTTATATATCACAGGAAATCTAAAGTAACCTATAACAGCTCATTGGAAGAGAGTGTTTGTCTAGACTAGAAAGAGAAATCAAACCTACAGATGACAGAACTCACTTTTATGGGTCCAGCATAATTGGCTATCTTTGAGTACCACTTTGTGGCCTTCTCAGCAACACCTTTCCCAGCAGTGAACATACTGGTCTTCAGCACATCCAGCTTAGGCGTGAGGAGCGTGTCAAAATTAAAGGATGTTGGAGACATCAAGGCCAGGGACAAGTCTGGAGGTTGCTCTCTCTGCGGACTGCTGGCAGCATATGCCGGAGAGGACCAGAGCCGGCCTCGGTGTCGCTCCTCAGGCTTTGAGTGGTAAGTTTTTGACTTAATTAATCTGGGTGCTTGTGGGGGTGTTGAGGGGAGGCTGGACCGCCGGCATAGAGGTATAGATTTAGAGCTTTTGTACTGGTCAGAAGCGTTTCTCTGCAGGTCCATGCTAGGGGCTCTGCTAGTCAATGGGCTGCTCAAATTCATGTACATCTCTATTTCCTCTGCCAGGTCCCTTTTAGCAGATGGTGTCAGAAGACCTTTGTTATCCACCACCTCCTCAGTTTCCTCTTCCTGGTCGGTTTTGGCTGCCAGCATTGACAGGGGATCTAATCCAACTTTTACATCTGTCTTTTCCACAGGCTTGGCAACAAACATTGATGCGGTTGAGTTTGTACTCATGCTCCTCTCTCTCAGCTGTGCCTTGGGGCCCCTTTTGCTGACTGGCTTGTTTTCAACAGTGTCATTGTCCAGATCTTCCAGGTCAAAAATCACCGGGGAATCTACTTTGTCATTGTACCCTTCTTCTCCAACCGGAGAGTCATCGTCACTCCACTGCTTGGTCACACCAGTGCTTTCCTTGCTCACAGAGCTGCTTTTGATGTCCAGAGTCTTTGGACGAGGGATATTCTTTTTGAAAGCGCCGCTAAGTATTTTTGCGTCTGCGCCCAATTTGTCCAGCATTTTTCCCGACTCAGTTTGTCCAGCGCTCCCACCAACCAACAGCACTGCAAGATTTTCTCCACTGAAGTGCCTATTCCTCGATTCCCATTCCAACTGACTTTTCAAGACAGGTTCCATAGCACTCTTGTGTCTCCTTCGTAAACTCCAGCTTTGGTATATCTCACGTTCTCTGGTGTCCTCAAAGCAGGGGGCAAAAAGAAGACCTGCCGGGTTACCTGAAATGAAGACAGAAAAGGTTGGACCTTGTGGGTGTCTTTATGCATCAGGTGTCTCATTTTACAAAGTAAGGACCCACCCTACGGTCTCCTGATGGAGAACTTTGATAGACTCGGTCTTGCCTCTACAAACTTACATATATGGGCCATAAGTGCCCTAAAATGTTTGAGAAAATCTGGGCCAAGTGGAGGCTAGAGTCCTAACAATCTGACCTTGGACCTGATTGGGTTGTAGGATTGTGAGATGTTCCTTGATCCCAGTGTTGGCCGCTAGGATACTCTCCCCTCCCCCCTTGCTTTGGACCCCTAATGGTTACCCCCTTTTGTTTTCTTACCCTGAAGTTCTGTTCTGCCTTCTTCCCCTCCTTGCCCCCCCCATCTCTTGAAGCGTTATGTGGGTTATAATGATCAAGCTTTGCTACCTCCACATGTTGGAGTTCGTATTCTCTGTGATGGCTTGCAGTAGGGTTTCACTGTTTTTTCATCAGCGAGTACCAATACTTGTGCTCAAGCACTCGCCAATACCGAGTACATATATCTTAAAACGTACTCGTGCAAACGCTCCGATACCTGAAACCGGTACCTTTGTGGCATGATTTTAACCCATACAAAATGGATGAGTTCAAATCGCACTGCAGAGAATCACATGCGATTTGAACAGGAATGCAGTGCGATTCCTGTCCGAAATCGCATTCGGTTTCCCGCCCCGCTCCTGTGTAAGCCCAGGCTGAAGTCACTATGAGAAGCCTAGGATCACACAGGATCAGTCGGGAAAACCGCATGTGATTTAGACAGGAATTGCCCCCCATTAATGTTCTAATCACACGTGATTCTTGGCAGTGAGATGGGCTCAAACCACACCACAAAGGTATTGGTTTCAGGTATCAGAGCATTTGCATGGGTACTCGTGCAAACGCTTAGTAACGGCACTAATAACGTTACAAGTATCGGTGCAACCCTATTTTTGCAGGAATGCATATTGTTAATATACCGCTGGATGTACACCATGCTACCTCCTGGTCTATAGTTTGCTTTGTGACCATTCTTAGTGCTTTGTGCTGTGGAATGTTTCCTTTTGACATTCTTGTATTTCTCAATCTATTTTGCGGTTTACCATCAACCTATGTGCTTCTTTGCTCAGTCGTGATTGTAATGTTTTTTTTTTTTTTTTTTGTTTTTTTTTAATTATTAATAAAAGGGCCTTTTTCAAATGTGTGACCAATAGCGATAACTTGCCAGTGACAGGATTGCCATAGGGGGCAGAGACAGATTCTGGGGACACCTGCCCACATGAAATGGGATAAGCACACCAACCATTGAATTGTAGTTCCCAGTAACGCTGATAGGGGGGACACTGGTCCTCTTGTAGGGGGCCCAAGCACACAGGTAGGCCCACACAGAGAGGGGGATTAGTGATGGACAACAATTGCAGAACTCTTCCCCCAGCAGCTGAAAGCTGGTCTCTTCCCCCTCTCTCTGCTGCCAGCTTTTATCTGCTGAGAAAGACAGTCATCCCTCATTAATCCCCCTCCCTGTGTGCCCCCCCCCCTTATTTATTTACTCAGTTTTATCTTTTAGATTTAGCAGGAACTCTGAGTTATGTTGCATTTGTGTCAGCTAATAATGATCTTATTGTATTTTTAGTCAAATATAGCTTTAATATTTTCTTGGGGGGGGGGGGGGGCTGTCAGGTAGTCTGACGGGGCCCCGCGATTTCTACCAGCGGCCCTGGTAGTTCCTATGTATATTTTTATAAGGCAAAGAAATGCTCACTTTGAAAAGGGTGGCACGAGGGTTGATATACTAAAACTGGAGAGCGTAAAATCTGGTGCAGCTCTGCATAGAAACCAATCAGCTTCCAGGTTTTTTTTTTTTTTTTGACAAAGCGAACAAGCTGAAGTTAGGGTTGGCTACCATGCACAACTGCACCATATTCAAATCTACTCTATTAGTCTGCACTTTTGACAAGTGCATGTGAGAGGTGGAGGTGCTCATATGAACCCCCATAGCAATGCTAGATTGGGGGGGGGGGTCCCCTGTCTTCTCTTCCCCTCTCCCCCTGTCAGCTCAGGAGTCAGCAATATGAAAGTCTGTAATCCCAAAACCTTGGTTTAAGTCTTTGTAAAGTTATGTATCAGTTCTGTAAAATGATTATATAATGTGCAGTGTGTCTTCTTGTGTAACTTTATTGTAACCTTATTTACAGCGCCGCTGGGCACTCACATGACCCACCGGACCTTTTCTTCCCTCTGGATCTCGGCCCCTCCCTCTGAATGCTGCAGAGGGAGGGGCCGAAATCCCCGCTGACGCCAGGCCTGTTCCAAGCACTGCAGGGGGGAGGGGCCACTGACGTCAGGTGGCAGAAGAGGGAAAAAAAATCTCTGGCGGGTCACGTGAGCGCCCAGCGGCGCTGTAAATAAGGCATTTCCCACAATAAAGTTACACAAGGAGACACACTACACATTATATAATCTTTTTACAAGACTGATGAAATGTTTTTACAAGGACTTAAAAGTAGGGCTTATTTTCGGGGTACGGCTTACATTGCAGCCATCTCTGAAAATCACGCTAGGTCTTATTTTCGGGGTAGGGCTTATTTTCGGGGAATAGGTTCACTTTTTAAAGTGGTTGCAAAGTCTCAAGATTTTTCACCTTAATGCCTTCTATGCATTTAGGTAAAAAGCCTTTTGTGCTACAGCTCCCCCACCCCCCTCTTTTTTTCTTACCTGAGCCCGATCCGATCTAGCGATGTGCATGAGCGCTGTCTCTCTCCTCATTGGACAGATTGCTGTCAATCAAATCCAGTGACACTTTGCAAAAGTAGTTCCTGCACTACTTTTGGAGACTGGGGGGGGGGGGGGGGCAATTTCAATAGACATCTGTGCATGAACCCGCACAAGTCGCCCCCGAAGTCGGACTAAAATGTGGCTTTGAAATCATGCGAGTTCAGATGAACGATTTCAAAGCCATGTTCAGTGTGAACGGGGGCTAAATCACACTGTATATTGCTGAGATCATTACTAAAAAAAACCTAAATTAATTAAATAATGGCTAGATTTGTTGTCCAGGCCTCCATAGCCGGTGTATAATCTCAGACAACAGAATACATCAAATTCTACTTACTGTCTATGTCTGCGTCAGCCGCACGCTCTACTTTGATGTCTTTTCGAACAATAGGCTTGGTGACTTTTTCGGAACCAGGACTCAGCAGCTGTGGGAGACCTTCTCTACTGCCCTTAGAGCTTTCTGATTCCGACACTGAGTATGAAACAGATCAGAGAAGATATTTTTACAAAGCGTTCTCTAATCAAGATAAATTGTTGATTTAGCACTCGTTAACCATTAAGCACTGCACTACTTTAACTGGTAATTGCGCGGTCATGCAAAACTGCTTTCTTTTGGTGGTACTTGATCACCACTGGGTTTTTTTTTTATTATATAAACAAAAAAAAAAAAAAAAAAAAGAAGACCAAACATTTTTTGGGGAAAAAAAAAAAAGCAATTTTTTTTACGGTTATAAAACATATCCAATAGAGCTGTACGATTCTGGCCAAAATGAGAATCACAATTTTTCTTGCTTAGAATAAAGATCACGATTCTCTCACGATTCTCGCAGCGTAACATCATCTTTCACGAGCCAGAAGGACAGAGCGCGAGAGAGAGCGCGCGAGAGACGGCGAGGGAGGGAGAGAGAGAGCGCGCGAGAGACGGCGAGGGAGGGAGAGAGAGAGCGCGCGAGAGACGGCGAGGGAGGGAGAGAGAGAGCGCGCGAGAGACGGCGAGGGAGGGAGAGAGAGAGCGCGCGAGAGACGGCGAGGGAGGGAGAGAGAGAGCGCGCGAGAGACGGCGAGGGAGGGAGAGAGAGAGCGCGCGAGAGACGGCGAGGGAGGGAGAGAGAGAGCGCGCGAGAGACGGCGAGGGAGGGAGAGAGAGAGCGCGCGAGAGACGGCGAGGGAGGGAGAGAGAGAGCGCGCGAGAGACGGCGAGGGAGGGAGAGAGAGAGCGCGCGAGAGACGGCGAGGGAGGGAGAGAGAGAGCGCGCGAGAGACGGCGAGGGAGGGAGAGAGAGAGCGCGCGAGAGACGGCGAGGGAGGGAGAGAGAGAGCGCGCGAGAGACGGCGAGGGAGGGAGAGAGAGAGCGCGCGAGAGACGGCGAGGGAGGGAGAGAGAGAGCGCGCGAGAGACGGCGAGGGAGGGAGAGAGAGAGCGCGCGAGAGACGGCGAGGGAGGGAGAGAGAGAGCGCGAGAGACGGCGAGGGAGGGAGAGAGAGAGAGCGAGAGACGGCGAGGGAGGGAGAGAGAGAGAGAGAGCGAGAGACGGCGAGGGAGGGAGAGAGAGAGAGAGAGCGAGAGACGGCGAGGGAGGGAGAGAGAGAGAGAGCGCGAGAGACGGCGAGGGAGGGAGAGAGAGAGAGAGAGCGAGAGACGGCGAGGGAGGGAGAGAGAGAGAGAGAGCGAGAGACGGCGAGGGAGGGAGAGAGAGAGAGAGAGCGAGAGACGGCGAGGGAGGGAGAGAGAGAGAGCGAGAGACGGCGAGGGAGGGAGAGAGAGAGAGCGAGAGACGGCGAGGGAGGGAGAGAGAGAGAGCGAGAGACGGCGAGGGAGGGAGAGAGAGAGAGCGAGAGACGGCGAGGGAGGGAGAGAGCGAGAGACGGCGAGGGAGGGAGAGAGAGAGCGAGAGACGGCGAGGGAGGGAGAGAGAGAGAGCGAGAGACGGCGAGGGAGGGAGAGAGAGAGCGAGAGACGGCGAGGGAGGGAGAGAGAGAGCGAGAGACGGCGAGGGAGGGAGAGAGAGAGCGAGAGACGGCGAGGGAGAGAGAGAGCGAGAGACGGCGAGGGAGGGAGAGAGCGAGAGACGGCGAGGGAGGGAGAGAGCGAGAGACAGAGAGCGAGAGACAGAGAGCGAGAGACGGCGAGGGAGGGAGAGAGAGAGAGAGAGCGAGAGACGGCGAGGGAGGGAGAGAGAGAGAGAGAGCGAGAGACGGCGAGGGAGGGAGAGAGAGAGAGAGCGCGAGAGACGGCGAGGGAGGGAGAGAGAGAGAGAGAGCGAGAGACGGCGAGGGAGGGAGAGAGAGAGAGAGAGCGAGAGACGGCGAGGGAGGGAGAGAGAGAGAGAGAGCGAGAGACGGCGAGGGAGGGAGAGAGAGAGAGCGAGAGACGGCGAGGGAGGGAGAGAGAGAGAGCGAGAGACGGCGAGGGAGGGAGAGAGAGAGAGCGAGAGACGGCGAGGGAGGGAGAGAGAGAGAGCGAGAGACGGCGAGGGAGGGAGAGAGCGAGAGACGGCGAGGGAGGGAGAGAGAGAGCGAGAGACGGCGAGGGAGGGAGAGAGAGAGAGCGAGAGACGGCGAGGGAGGGAGAGAGAGAGAGCGAGAGACGGCGAGGGAGGGAGAGAGAGAGCGAGAGACGGCGAGGGAGGGAGAGAGAGAGCGAGAGACGGCGAGGGAGAGAGAGAGCGAGAGACGGCGAGGGAGGGAGAGAGCGAGAGACGGCGAGGGAGGGAGAGAGCGAGAGACAGAGAGCGAGAGACAGAGAGCGAGAGACAGAGAGCGAGAGACAGAGAGCGAGAGACAGAGAGCGAGAGACAGAGAGCGAGAGACAGAGAGCGAGAGACAGAGAGCGAGAGACAGAGAGCGAGAGACAGAGAGCGAGAGACGGCGCGAGAGGGAGAGACGGCGCGAGAGGGAGAGAGGGCGCGAGAGGGAGAGAGGGCGCGAGAGGGAGAGAGGGCGCGAGAGGGAGAGAGGGCGCGAGAGCGCGAGAGGGAGAGAGGGCGCGAGAGGGAGAGAGGGCGCGAGACGGAGAGAGGGCGCGAGACGGAGAGAGGGCGCGAGACGGAGAGAGGGCGCGAGACGGAGAGAGGGCGCGAGACGGAGAGAGGGCGCGAGACGGAGAGAGGGCGCGAGACGGAGAGAGGGCGCGAGACGGAGAGAGGGCGCGAGACGGAGAGAGGGCGCGAGACGGAGAGAGGGCGCGAGACGGAGAGAGGGCGCGAGACGGAGAGAGGGCGCGAGACGGAGAGAGGGCGCGAGACGGAGAGAGGGCGCGAGACGGAGAGCGCGCGTGAGACAGAGAGGGAGAGAGCGCGCGCGAAACAGAGAGGGAGAGAGCGCGCGCGAGACAGAGAGGGAGAGAGCGCGCGCGAGACAGAGAGGGAGAGAGCGCGCGCGAGACAGAGAGGGAGAGAGCGCGCGCGAGACAGAGAGGGAGAGAGCGCGCGCGAGACAGAGAGGGAGAGAGCGCGCGCGAGACAGAGAGGGGGAGACAGAGAGGGGGAGACAGAGAGGGGGAGACAGAGAGGGGGAGACAGAGAGGGGGAGACAGAGAGGGGGAGACAGAGAGGGGGAGACAGAGAGGGGGAGACAGAGAGGGGGAGACAGAGAGGGGGAGACAGAGAGGGGGAGACAGAGAGAGGGAGACAGAGAGAGGGAGACAGAGAAAGGGAGACA
Organism: Lithobates septentrionalis; assembly: GCA_037952835.1. Classification (NCBI taxonomy): domain Eukaryota; kingdom Metazoa; phylum Chordata; class Amphibia; order Anura; family Ranidae; genus Lithobates; species Lithobates septentrionalis. Next base: position 275,226 of record JBBDGP010003347.1, read on the forward strand.
GAGAAAGGGAGACAGAGAGAGCGAGACAGAGAGAGCGAGACAGAGAGAGCGAGACAGAGAGAGCGAGAGAGGGAGAGGGAGAGAGGGAGAGGGAGAGAGGGAGAGCGAGACAGAGAGCGAGAGCGAGACAGAGAGAGGGAGAGAGCGAGAGCGAGACAGAGAGAGCGAGACAGAGAGAGGGAGACAGAGAGAGGGAGAGCGAGAGAGGGAGAGCGAGACAGAGAGAGGGAGAGCGCGAGAGCAAAACAGAGAGAGCGAGACAGAGAGAGCGAGACAGAGAGAGCGAGACAGAGAGAGCGAGACAGAGAGAGCGAGACAGAGAGAGCGAGACAGAGAGAGCGAGACAGAGAGAGCGAGACAGAGAGAGCGAGACAGAGAGAGCGAGACAGAGAGAGCGAGACAGAGAGAGCGAGACGATGCATCTCTTTCCCCCATTCACAGAGAAAGAACGTGGGGGCGGTCTCCGCAGTGACTGATCACTATGATAGCCAATCAGAGGCTATTAAATCGATCAGGTGATCCGGAATCGGGAGTTCCGGGTCCGGTTTGTTAGTACGAGGCCCGGAGCTCTCCGTGAGACCATATAGTTCTGTTAGGTCGGCATGAAGGGGTTAAAATACTTTTATTATATTATAAACGTCAAAGCTATTTTATGGAGGTCAGGGGCAGTTGCAATTTTTTGTGTCCCTCAATATTTGTGCAACTGTTTATCAAACAGTAATATTTTTAGGAAGAAAATGTATAAAATTAGTTTTAGCACACACAAACACTGTATAAGATTCCAAATATAAAAGATTAGGTTACCTCAAGTAAACAGATACCAAACATGTCAAGCTTTTAAAATGCCTGTGAAATGGCAAAAACCTACGGTACCCAAAACTGTCGACAGGCGCTTGTAAAGCCTTTACAGGTCATCTCACTGCTTATATTTATTTATTTCTTTTTTGTTTAACAGTATTGTGTGTTTTTTTTCTATTAAAGTGGAACTTTCCTCTCTCAATCAACATGAACTATCTCTAATCCTCATGCTGCTGGCATTATTAAATAGATAAGAAAGCATATCATAATTAGTTATTTCAAAAAATATATTTTTGTTCACATTTCTTCAGTTACTTCCTGGTTTCCTGCCATACACATCCTAGGAGTCTTCAGGAGGGGTGGAGAGGAGGAGGGGTTTTCTTAGCCAAGCACACCCTCCTGTGTTTCGTCAGATTAGGCGACCCGTCAGAATTAGTAACGGAAGTGACGCTCTGTCGCCGCCATCTTGCTACACCCCACACTAGTCCACAGCAAGGATACAGAGAGAAGGTGGCAAGCGGACATCTTGTTACACCCACCAGATATCTTGCATTTCCTTATTTCCTTGCATCTACTTTTTTTTTTACCAGTTAACTCGGCTTATATAGAGAAATTCTGTTTTTTTAAATCCCTCAGACACATAGGCTAAAAATAAAACCGATGTGGCTCACGGCCAAAGTTAAAAAAAGCTAAAAAACAATAAGAAAAGAGCTTTTAAAAAATATAAAAATGAAGGGACACTAGTGTTGTTTAAATGTTACAAAGAATATAACAGAATATGTAAAAGGGAAATCAAAGACGCAAAAACTCAAAACGAACGACAGATTGCAAAAGATAGTAGGACAAACCCCCAAAAATTCTTCAAATATATTAATAGTAAAAAGGTCAGGTCTGAGCATGTAGGCCCTTTACACTATAATCTGGAGTGGGTGACTGGGGACAAAGAAAAAGGCAAATTTATTAAATACTTTCTTCAGCTCTGTGTATACAAAGGAGCATGGGGGAGTTCATGTCCATAATGGGGGTGGTAGTGACACAGCCCCAAATGATCCACAATGGCTCAAAAGGGATATGGTCCAGAAATATTTAGACAGAATAAAAGGTGGATAAAGCACCTGGACCAGATGGAATCCATCCACGGATCCTAAAAGAACTGAGCTCTGTCATTTTAAAGCCACTGTATCCAATTTTTAGGGATTCGCTAATGACTAGAATAGTACCACTGGATTGGCGTAGGGCCAATGTGGTGCCTATATTTAAAAACGGAACAAAGTCTTTACCAAGTAACTATAGACCTGTTAGTTTAACTTCTATAGTCAGGAAGATACTGGAGAGTTTAATAAAAGACCACATAGATGAGTTCTTGCTGGAAAAAAATATTTTAAGCAACAGACAGCATGGATTCATGAAAGACAGAAGTTGTCAAAGAAATCTGATTTCTTTTTATGTGGGTGTGCCCGGCCAGCAGGGGGAATATGCGCCACATGGGGTGATCACACCTGTGATGTAAACCAGCTTCCATGAATATTTTGTTTATTTAAGGTACTTCTATAGAGCCATCAACTTATGCAGTGCTTATCCCAACCACGGCACTACCTGCCTGGAGTTTGGATCTTTTCCCTGTGCAAGTTTCCTCGAGGTACTCCGGTTTCCTCCCACACTCCAAAGACCTCCTGGTAGGTTAACTGGCTCCTGTCTAACTTGGCCCTAGTATATCTGCTCCCTGTATACTGATAGACAAGGGGTTGTAAACCCTTACACACCACTTTTACCTACAGGTAAGCCTATAATAAGGCTTACTTGTAGGTACTGGAAAATATCTCCTAAACCTGCACGGTTTAGGAGATATTTACCATACACGCTTGCATCGACGTCATCGGCGCATGCGCACCCATCGTGCCGTTTCTTTAGGGCCCACGCCTTGACCGTCGGCTCCCGCGTGCATGCCCTGGGGTGACGTCACGCGACTCCGGCCAGTCACAGAGCCGGAGTCCACGGCCCCGGAAGGAAAAGGGGTGAAGATGGACGTGGCCACCAGTGGGGACCTCGCGGGCTTCGTTTTTGCAGGTGATGGATGTTAGCACATTATGCTTTTACTTTGCAGGGGAATAAAGAGGAAGTTTACTTCCTCTTTAAACTATAGCAAACCGTTTTCTGGCAAAGAGCATTTCAGAAAAAGTCATCTTGTACGTTTATTGTGCGAAGAGCTGTTCTTTTCCACTGTCTTTTTATACTGCTTCCCATAACCCTTCATTAAATTTCCTGGCATACGGCAGGGAGTTCAATAATAGATGATTGCTGCTGTTATGGATGTAGCTATGTCTGCAGAAAGCGACCATGAAAAAAAAAAAGCTTCTTAAAATACGCATGATTTGCATACTAGTCATTTTATTTTGGTACTTACATGAGCTAGAGTCACTCCCTCGAGAGTTTTCTTGTTCCTCTTGTATATCATGTACAGCCCCCCTGCGAACTTCCTCTTTGGACAATGAACTGTATCCCAGATCTGACTGGCCACCTAATACAAAAAAAAATACCAAAAAAATAATAATAATAGTAATAATAATAGTAATAATAATAGTAATAATAATAATAGTAATAATAATAATAGTAATAATAATAATTATATATATATATATATATATATATATATATATATATATATATATATATATATATATATATACATATATACATATATACATATATACATACACACACATATACACATACATATATATACATATATATAAATTGGTTAAAAAGTTACCCATTTGGTTAACTGATCATTTATGTCACCCACAGGCTTGTAATATCTCTGGGGGGGGGGGGGGTCCAAAAGCAAAACAGCTTGAGGTCTGCTCACCTTTAACTAATACTACAACTCAGGGGTCCCCCATTTCATCTAGAGTTGGAACAGTTTTAATCTACAGTAAAAAAAAAAAAAAAATCCAACAGAGGGGGACCCTTATGGGCAGTAGAAATGTGCACTGACAAAAAAATGTGTTTGTTTTCGTTTCATTCGTTTTTTTTGGAAATTCGGAAACTTGAAAATTTGGATTTTCAAATTACCGAATTTTCGACTTCCTGAATTTTTGGAATTCGAAAATTCAGAAATTCAAAAATCTGAAAAAAAGAAAGAAAAATCAGTAAAATTTGAAATAATAACTATTAAATAATAGGTATTGGAATTTCCTTTCAAATGTGGCTGTTACATATCCCAAGGCTTCTGTAAATATCCAGGTATTGTTATATGTTGTTGAGTAAAACTTGAAAAAAAATGTTTTGAAAATGCTTTGCTTTAAGAGCATTAAAACGTGTATTTATAATTCTTGTATTTTCATTCATTAGACATGAATATCCACGCATGTTCCTGAAGAAGCCGTGAGGCGAAACATGTAAAACAAAAAGTGTGGTGTTTATTGTATGAAAGAAATGTATTATCATATACCTTTTTTCTTTCATGTATATGTGTCAAAATAAAATATCTTTTTTAATCATAACTGTTGTTGATGAGCATATGAATAGCACCCAGAAAGTCCCATACACTCCCCGTTAGGGGCTCTCCTTTTCTAAACTGTCAAACCATAAAATGGCCATTGTCATAACTGAGCACCGTGGCAGTTGCAAATCAGAGGCCAAGATGGCAGCTTCCTTGGCTAAAAAAGGAGAGGAGGGTTTAGTTCCGCTTTAAGAAACCATTAGATAGTGTAAGGCTGGCCACAGAAGGTTCCATTTTCTTTCGATCAGCCAGCAGGCTGATTGGGAAAAAAACTGATTGCCCCATCCACACGTGAGATAGATGGAGGAATCCTCCCCGCTGTGTCACTGAATTCTAACAGCAGTACTCCTCCGCTGTCAGAACACACTGATCATTGGCGGCAGCCGATTGTCTGCAAGCCACTGATCAACAAATGTTTTCCAACAGTCCCGTTCAAAAGAAGTTGATCGTTAGATGGAATCAGGCATAGATGGATCAAAATTCAGCCAGTCACTGCGGAACCAGATGAATTTCGATCCAATCGATGGGCAGCTCAACTGCCCAGTAACAAATAAATACTTATCGGGTGGACTGGTCATTTAATTTAAAGTGTTATTCAGTTACTTCAAATTTCAGCAGCCCTCTTGCTTTATTTACAACAGGTCTGAAGGGTACATGACATTCTCAGCTGCCTTCCTTAACCACTTGCAGACCGGAAGATTTGCCTGCTTAATGACCAGGCCATATTTTGCAATACGGCACTGAGTCGCTTTAACTGACCCATATGCGCAAAGGGGTTAAAGCGGAGTTCCACCCAATAATGGAACTTCCGCTTTAAGGGAAGGTGACCCCCTGACATGTCACATTTGGGGGGAAGCAGATACCCTCTTTTTAGAGGGTACCAGCTCCCACTTCCTCCCGGCGCACCGTGGCCCCGGAAGGGAGATCACCTCTCCCCCCTCCCTCTCGGGAACTCACGCAGTGTGTGCCTGGCTGTGAAGCCACAGCCGGGCGCCCACACTGACTACGCGGGCGCCGCGGAGAGGAGGGGGCGACGAGCTGGGCCCGCATCGCTGGACCCCGGGACAGGTGAGTGTCCGATTAATAAAAGACAGCAGCTGCAGTATTTGTAGCTGCTGACTTAATTTTTTTTTTTTTCTTAAGCGGGACTCCGCTTTAATACCTTATACATTTTTATAATTGTTTTTCAATCTCTCCATCAGAACTGGTTTCATTTCCATTTCTTTCATTGCAAAACATGACCTCTAAGCAGAAAGCCCAGCACTTAACCACTTCAGCCCTGGAAGGATTTGCCCCCTTAATGACCAGGCCATTTTTTGCGATACGGCACTACGTTTTATTTTTTGTGCTATAAACAAAAAAAAGAGCGACAATTTTGAAAAAACAAAACAAAAAAAACGTATTTTTTACTTTTTGCTATAATAAATATCCCCCAAAAAATGTATTTAAAAAACAAAATTTCTTCATCAGTTTTGGCCAATATGTATTCTTCTACATATTTTTGGTAAAAAATAAATAAATAAATATATCGCAATACGTGTTGATTGGTTTTTGCAAATGTTATAGCGTCTACAATCTATGGGAAAGATTTATGGCATTTTTATTATTATCATTATTTTACTAGTAATGGCGGTGATCTGTGATTTTTAGCGCCACTGCGACATTGCGGCGGACAGATCAGACACTTGACATTTTTGGGACCATTGACATTTATACAGTGATCAGAGCTATAAAAATGCACTAATTACTGTGTAAATGTCACTGGCAGGGAAGGGGTTAAAACTAGGGGCAGATGAAGGGGTTAACTGTGTTCCTTAGTGAGTATTTCTTACTGTATGGGACTGATTGGGGGAGGAGACATATCGCTGTTCCTACTTAGTAGGAACAGTGATATGTCTCCTCTCCCGACAGAACAGGGATTTGTGTGTTTACACACACAAATCCCCGTATTAGCTCTCGTTCCTGCAACTGCGGATGGCTGGCGGCGATCACGCCCGCTGGTCTTGCGCATCGGGCCCCCCCTGCTGTGCCGCGGGCGTGCCTCCGGCGGCTCTTAAAGGGGAAGACGTACCCCATACGTCGTTTTACGGGAACGTGCCACTTTGCCGACGTATATCGGTGCGAGCCGATCAGCAAGTGGTTAAGGCTGCATTCACACCTGAGCGCTTTCAGCTCGTAAAACGCCAGAAAAAACCCCCCAAAAAGCAAAATTCCATTCATTTAAATGGGCCTTGTTCAGATCTGAGCATTTTGTAGCTGAAAGAAACACGCCTGAAGCTCAAAAAAGTACATAAACTTCTTTTTGGGCAGATTACAGGGCGTTTTTATATTTTTTTACATCGGTGACCTTTTGACCTGTGCAAAATCGCGGTAAAAAACGCGCGACTTTGTGCCTGAAAACGAAACGCTCAGGTGTGAATGCAGCCTAAGAACTGTCCACTGGTCTAGTCAAACCTCACCACTATGCTTTCAATTCACCATATTTACCAAAAGGTGGTTATCATCATGATGTCATTTTGTATTCCACTTACCCATTAAGAGTTTAGCCTGTTTGGCGTTATATTGTATGACGACACCTTTGACTCATTTATTGGCATTTTGCTAGACCTGGAAAGCTCAGTGACAGCAGGAATAGTAATCCTTGCCTCAGATTTTCCCAGCTGTACCATTAGATAGAACAATCCTTTCTAATTGGATACCATTAGAGTGTCTTGGAACAAAAGCCTTTGGGGGGTTATGTGTAGGCGAGGATTATTTACTCCCTTGATTCTCCCCTCCAGAGGACCCACACACCTGTACTGGATCTGTCATCAGCAGCATCGGCACCGATTACATCTGTACTGAACGACGGCTGCTCTGTGGGGTTCATGTCTATAGAGCTGTCCATACTTCCATGGCTGACGGCATCCAGGTCACTTCCATCTAGGAGAATAGAAAGAAAAAAAGGACAAAGTCACTATAACTCAGAACTATCCTGGTTCATTTGCAGACAGAGGATTACATTTTAAAGCGTATTTCCACTTTTGCAGTCAAATTTGTTGTGTGCCCATTCTCACAATATGCCTAAAATGTATTTACAAAGATAGCATGGGAAAGACACATATAAAAGAGATGTAATGATGCTGCACACCCCAAATAGTACAGTATGGGAAGACTCCCCCGGGGGGGGGGGGGGAGTTTAGCAGCAAGGTAAGTAATTCAAGTAGGTAATATATGCCAATTCAGCCTGTATTTTATTGAAGTATACATAGGATAATACCATGGCAGTTAAAATATGAGCTCTGGTAGGAGAATAAAAACCATTCCAAATACATAAAATGCAAACAGAAAATTATACATGGCATTGCATATCAGAATGTCAATTGTATAAAAGGTTGCCGCGTTTCGACCCGTGTAATTGGGGTCTTCTTCAGAGGATTAGTTTGCTGCAAAAGACATTACATATACATATGTCAAATTTTAACAAGTGATTTATAAATCATAATATATGAAATACAAATGTAACATTTACCCAGTAGGAGGTGTATTCGGAAAGACCCTCCCAACCAGAAATCCTCTAAAAAACTCAAGAATGATCCTGCGTACCGTATGGCCGGGCAGCACGCAGGATCATTCTTCAGAGTTCAAGGGATTTCTGGTTGGGAGGGTCTTTCCGAATACATCTCCTACTGGGTAAATATATGTTACATTTGTATTTCATATATATTATGATTTATGAATCACTTGTTAAAATTTGACATGTGTATATGCAATGTCTTTTGCAGCAAACCAATCCTCTGAAGAAGACCCCAATTACACGGGTCGAAATGCGGCAACCTTTTATACAATTGACATTCTGATATGCAATGGCATGTATAAATTTTCTGTTTGCATTTTATGTATTTGGAATGGTTTTTATTCTCCTACCAGAGCTCATATTTTAACTGCCATGGTATTATACTATGTATACTTCAGTAAAATATTTTTCTACATATATTACCTACTTGAATTACTTACCTTGCTGCTAACCCCCCCCACCCCACCCCTGGGGCAGTCTTCACATATTGTATTTAAAAAGATATTTCCTTTCTTTTAGAAGGTTCTCAGGGGGAATGTCATGGCTGACTGCAAGCTTTTTGAGCAATGTTAGAGTGAGCCTGTCCCAAGTCTGTCCTCATTAATATATAATGTGATATGCCCAGCCGCTACACCTATAAAATGAGAAGTATGGGATTAAAAAAAAAAAAAACATCCATACTAACCTCTATGCTGCAGCTGTCCCACATTGGCTCCAAGATCAAGAACGGAGTGATCTCATGACCAATGATCGGGCAGTTCTCTGTCTGTTCCGAGCAGACACTGACGGTCACTGCTCTCCAATCCTCCAGCACTCACTGGAGCAGCAGGCTAAGGAGGGGGCGTGGGAACAGCTGGTTCGGATTCTTAGTCACAGGCTGAATTGGCAGAGCCAGCTGTCAATCAGGCAGCAAGTAGGCTCTAGACCAGTGATGGCAAACCTTGGCACTCCAGATGTTTTGGAACTACATTTCCCATGATGCTCAACTACACTGTAGAGTGCAAGAGCATCATGGGAAATGTAGTTCCAAAACATCTGGGGTGCCAAGGTTCGCCATCACTGATCTAGACAATATTGTCGGGATGCTTGCAGAGCTTGTTATCAGCTGACTGGGTCGCGGGGGAGGAGGACAAAAAGTAATTGTACTCCTGTGACCCACAACCTTTGGCCATCCTTTTTTAACCCTTTGTTAGGACAGACTGTTCAAATCTAGTTAGAATCGATAATGAAGATCTGCCTGCACGGTATAGACTAGATTAAATAATGCAAACACAGCTGCCCATCCCCCCTCACAAGCAAAGAACTACTAAGAATTTTTCAAAGTTGGAGGGTCCAGAATACAATAAAATATACAAACTTCCCTAGGGACATTAAAGTAAATTCACAATTGATTGTTAAAAAAAAAAAAGAAGAATAGTACAACCTTAATTTACATTACACATATAACCAATTATAAAACAATATGGTTGGTTGATTTAAAATCTACACAATTTAATTTATACTACAAAGCACCTCCTTGTCCATGGTGGAATATTGCCATGCATTTTCCACAGTGCTTTGTTTGTCTACACCGTTACCCAAACAGGACAGACCCGACGTGTTTCAAAACAAAGGTCCTTCCTCAGGAATGACTGGGGTGAACATATACTATATTACCAAAAGTATTGGGACGCCTGCCTTTACACACAAACTTTAATGGCATCCCAGTCTTAGTCCGTAGGGTTCAATATTGAGTTGGCCCACCCTTTGCAGCTATAACAGCTTCAACTCTTCTGGGAAGGCTGTCCACAAGGTTTAGGAGTGTGTCTATGGGAATGTTTGACCATTCTTCCAGAAGCGCATTTGTGAGCTCAGGCACTGATGTTGGACGAGAAGGCCTGGCTCACAGTCTCCGCTCTAATTTATCCCAAAGGTGATCAAATCAGGTTGAGGTCAGGACTCTGTGCAGGCCAGTCAAGTTCCTCCACCCCCAAATTTGCTCATCCAAGTCTTTATGGACCTTGCTTTGTGCACTGGTGCGCAGTCATGTTGGAACAAGAAGTTGGGAGCATGAAATTGTCCAAATTGTCTTGGTATGCTGACGCCTTAAGAGTTCCCTTCACTGGAACTAAGGGGCCAAGTGAACCCCTGAAAAACAACCCCACACCATAATCCCCCCTCCTCCAAATGATTTGGAGGGGTGGCCCAATACTTTTGCCAATATAGTGTGGATGAGTGAGTTTGGGGTGGAGGAACTTAGTAGTGCTGACCTCAAAGCCCTCTGGAAAAAACATGCCAATATTCCACCATGGACAAGGAGGTACTTAGTAACTGGAAGTACATTGTGTACATTGTAAACAAACTGTATCGTTTTATAATTTGTTTTATGTGTGATGTAAATAAAGGTTGTACTGTGCTTTTTTTTTAACTTGACCTTTCGGAAGGCTTTACCCCCTTCATGACCAGGGCATTTTTTGCTATTCAGCACTGTGCTACTTTAACTGGCAATTGCGCGGTCATGCAACACTGTACCCAAATAAAATTTATATTATTTTTTTTCCCACACAAACAGAGCTTTCTTTGGGTTGTCTTTGATTTTTTATTATTTGATTTTATATATACACACACACACACACAATATATATATTTCTTCATAAATTTAGGGCAAAACGTATTTGCTACATATCTTTGATAAAAAAAAAAAAAAAAAAAGTCCCAATAGGTGTATATTATTTGGTTTGTGTGTAAGTTATAGCGTCTACAAACTTTGGGATATACATTTAAAAAAAAAAAAAAAAAAAAAAAAAAAAAAAAGAAATCGATCAATCCTGATGTAGTGACGGCCCATCTCATTTCATAAAGGGCCCTAAAATGCCAGCAGACAGTACATTTATATTTTTTAAACTTTTTTTTTTTTTTTTTTTAACTTTTTTTCTTCTTTTCTTAGTCTATTTTTCTGTCATCTGTATAGTTGTATTTCTGTAAGAGTTGTTAGCAATTCAAATCAGTGGAGCTTTCCACACTCCCCACATTGAGGGTCCAGAATACAGCACCTTAAAAAGGGTAAGCTACAATTTTTTTTTATTTTATGCTATGTGAATGAGGACGTGTGACAAATATAAAGTAAGAGTTATCGCAATTTAGCTTCAAAACTGAAAATACACTTTAAAAAGGGTTTGTAAATCCTCATGGTTTTTCACCTTAAAGGGGAGTTCCGGCAGAAATTATTATTTTTTTTTTTAACTGATCCTATCATTATTACTAATTCAATACAAAAACTAGTATACAATGTTTATTATGTATTTAGCAAAAATATAAATTTCCTACTGAATCTTTTCTACCTCCCGTTGTGGCCGTTGCCATCATGATTGTGGGCATGTGAAGCCCAATCGAGATCTCTTCCAGGACTCGCTTTGGAGAGGTGCATGCTGGGTAACCAGCATGCACCGCTCGATCTCGCGCAAGCGCGGTTCACCGGCCGTAGCGTAGTTTCTAAAGTTGCCATGACAATGGGCGGCGACGGAGGAAGGTTCCGCCCTGTTGTTATGGCAACATCACAGTACTGCCCACAGACTCCTGGGAAATGACGACACATCATTTCCCAGGAGCACAGGCGTGGGAGGAAGTGACGAGGAGCTCCGCGGACCAGGAAGTGGCAGATTAGGACTACATAGCAACAGGTTAGTCTGGTAAGTATAAAACATTTCCTCCAAATGTTTTTTTATAGGTTTAGGAGTCAGATTCTGAAAAAAAAAAAAATTTCAGGGTGGAACTCCGCTTTCATGCATTCTATGCATTAAAGGTGAAAAACCTCTTGTGATGAAGCAGCCCCACTTTTACTTACCTGAACCCGATCTTTCCAGCGACGGGGACGAGCACACCAACTCCAGCCGGGTGTCTCAGGTCCTGATTGGATAGATTGATAACAGCGCAGCCACTGCTGTCAATCAAATCCGATGACGTGAGAGCCAGGGGGCGGGGCCGAGCCCTGCTGTCTGTGTCAATAGACAGCAGCAGCAGGACACGGGAGCGTGCCCGCACGAGTGTCAAGAGGGAGAGCGGCTCTCCAATGGGGCGATTGAGAAAAGGAGGAGCCAGGAGCAGTGCTGAGGGACCCCTGAAGAGGAGGATCGGGGGCCACTCTGTGCAAAACCACCTGCACAGAGGAGGTAAGTATGAAGTTTTTTAGTGGTAAACGTACATCAAAGCAGCGCTGTGCAGTAGTCGTAATGACGAAACGCGTCATTTTTTGACCCTGGATTTCAGAGGATCTTGCAAAGACACCCGGATTTAACATACCGCAGGATGCGGATAGAGGCCTGATAACCTTTGGGTTCTGGTGAGCTTTAACCCTTTGGGGGTGTGTAGAGCACGAGGTGGAAGAATATTTGGTGAAAGGTGCACTCATCAATTATCAGCTGCACATCTCATCTGTGTTCATTAGAGACTGTCCACTTGCCACTTTTTCACATATTCTCACCTGTTTTACCTTTTTTTTGCGTATGTGGTAGTCACCATATACTTGCCAGTCGGTTATTTATTATTTGACAGGAGCGCCGCTTTGATGTACGTTTGCCACTTTTTTAAAGTTTCAGATTTTGCATCGATTGTATGTATAATTTATTTTAAGTAGCTGCCGATTGAGAAATCTTTTATCATTATTCTTTTTATGACATTTTATTTAGTCTCTGTGTCATTTCCTGTGCTCAAGCCATTGATTACTCCATAGCGCTGAGATAGGAGGAGTGGGGTAGGGCTAGGTTTTCTTGCTTTTTTTTTTTTTATTTTTTTTTTAACATTGATGACATGTGGTTTTTTTTTTTAAACAAACCTTTACATATCCTTTAAGTCAGTACTATAGCACAACAATTAACCAGTCAGCATGAAGACAAATAAATACCTGAAAGTGTCGTATGAGGCGCTAAGGAATGTTGTTTTTTCAAGGCTCTCTTAAATTGGGCAACTCCATGAAGTACATTCCTGACCTTTATCCACAGGAAGTAACCCCCTCGGTTCCCAGAGGGCCACACACTCTCCAGAACCGCCTGTGCAGGAAAAGTTTGAAAACATATTTAGACACATTTTCTTTTGGCAGGTTGAATGTTCAACATCTGGGGGGGGGCGCGCGAAAGGAACCACTTAGGAACAATATGACAAAACACACACATGAATTCTGTTTGGGAACCTTCAGTCCAATGCAAGCCAACATGGTCTGACACTGCGGTAACATAAGCATACTGTTTTCCTCCGAGTCGTCTACTTGTTAAAAGGATTCATAAAACCCATCAAACAAGAAAAACAGAAAATAGAGGGCGCACCGGCCTTGTGCATTATCCTTTAACAAGTTTATTTAAAGGAACATGTAATAAAACTACTCACAAAGGGTAGGTGAGAATCACGCTTCAGATAGTCTTTGGACTTGTGACAGTCTATCCACTCTCAAAATCCTACGGAGAGGACGTACAAATCGCTGCTGGCTGACGCGTTTCGAAGGAAACACCTTCTTCCTCAGAGCCTCCTATGCGCAAGAGTTTTTGTTCTGGTTCATAAAACCCATCCAGGGCCTTGCGTTGTGAAGTTTGGCACAGCTAGAAGACCCCTTTCACACTGGGAGGCGCTTTTCAGGAGTTTTAGTACTAAAAAATAGCGCCTGAAAAGCGCCTCTCATGCCTCCCCAGTGTGAAAGCCCGAGTGCTTTTCACACTGGGGGCGGTGTGTTTGCGGGACGGGAAAAAAAAGTCCTGCAAGTGGCATCTTTGGGGCAGTGCGGAAGGGGCGTATATACCACTCCACCACCCCGCCCATTGAAATGAATAGGCAGCGATGCCGAAGCGCCTGCAAAGCAATTCGGCAGTGCCGCAACACGGGCCCTATTAAAGTGGAGTTCCACCCACTTTTACAACTCTTCAGCATCCCTCACTAAACTGTGCACTGTAAACGAATTGGAAATTTTTTTTTTCTCTCAGCACCTACTGTATATCTGCTGTATTCATTTTTCACTTCCTCCTCCCTGGCCGTGGCCCATCGCATCATTTCCTGTTTCCAATGCCTTCTGGGAAGGGCGGCAACTTCCTCTGACACTGCAGTTGCTATGGAAACCTGACCTGAAACCTATTACACTGCTTGTGCTGCACTGAGCATGTGCGAGATCTGCAAGGATGAGATCCAGGAAGAAATACAGTCTGGCTTCAGATGCCCACACTTAAGATGGCCACAGCCTGCTGCAAGTTTATAAAATAACAAACTACTGCTATAAACTAACAAAACAGACCTTAGTTTACAGACTAACTTTACTAAAATACATTAAGCTTGTGTAATATAGGGGTATTTTAATTTAAAAAGTATAATTTCGGCCGGAACACCACTTTAACCACTTCCGGACCGCTCACTGTATATATACGTCATTTTTTTGAAGATGGATATCTCGGTAACGGCAGCAGCTGCTGCCACAACCGAGGTATCCATCTTTTCAGTGAGCGGTTCCGTACATGATAATGGTGGTCTCTGCGGCGTGTGTCATTTTTTTTAAACGACTTTTTTTTTTTTGCATTTTAGTCTAAATATGAGATCTGAGGACTTTTTGACCCCAGATCTCATATTTAAGAGGACCTGTCATGCTTTTTTCTATTACAAGGGATGTTTACATTCCTTGTAATAGGAATAAAAGTGATCCAAATTTTTTTTTTTTTAAAAACAGTGAAAAAATAAATAAAATAAAGTAAAATAAATAATAAAAAAAAAAAAAATTTTTTTTAAAGCGCCCTGTCCCGACGAGCTCGCGCGCAGAAGCGAACGCATACGTGAGTAGCGCCCGCATATGAAAACGGTGGTCAAACCACACATGTGAGGCATCGCCGCGACCGGTAGAGTGAGAGCAATAATTCTAGCCCTAGACCTCCTCTGTAACGCAAAACATGCAATCTGTAGAATTTTTTAAACGTCGCCTATGGAGATTTTTAAGTGTAAAAGTTTGACGCTATTCCACGAGCGGGCGCAATTTTGAAGCGTGACATGATGGGTATCAATTTACTTGGCGTAACATTATATTTCACAATATAAAAAAAAATTGGGCTAACTTTACTGTTGTCTTATTTTTTTTTTCAAAAAAGTGAATTTTTTCCAAAAAAAGTGCGCTTAGAAGACCGCTGCGCAAATACGGTGCAAAAAAAAGTATTGCAATGACCGCCATTTTATTCTCTAGGGTGTTAGAAAAAAAACAATATATAATGTTTGGGGGTTCTAAGTAATTTTCTAGCAAAAAAACCTGTTTTAAACATGTAAACACCTAAAATCCAAAACGAGGCTGGTCTTAAAGTGGTTAACCCTTTATTCGGCTGCGGGGTTAAAAGTGCCCCTCCAGTGGCCGAAAAGCGCCGCTATAACAGCAGTAAAGCCCGCACTGCCCTAGTGTAAAAGGGGTCTACAAGGTCAGGGTTCTTGTATGTGAGCGTTTCATTTCCAAACTATGGATCTGTTTTGTAAAATATTTTTTTGAAACATGGAAAATACATTTTTATTTTTCAATTTCTTTTAACCACTTGCTTACTGGGCACTTATACCCCCTTCCTTACCAGGCCAATTGTGGCATTTTGAATGACGTGGTCATGCAACACTGTACCCATATGAAATTTTTAATTTTTTTTTTTTTAAGACAGATAGAGTTTTCTTTTGGTGGTATTTAATCACCACTGGGGTTTTTATTTTTTGCTAAACAAAAGCAAAAAGGAAAATTTTGAAAAAAACAAAAAACAAGCTTTTTCTTAGTTTGTTAAAATAAATTTTCCCCCTTCACTGATGGGCACCGATGAGGCTGCACTGATGGGTAGCATTGATGGCACTGAACTAATTATCAGGACACTGATGATCAGTGCCCCGATTATCTGCGTGCATGACCCCCCCCTCCCATCAGGATTGCCGGTTACCGATAACCGGCAATTCTGTTTACACTGGGATTGGACACAGCTGATCACGTGGTAAAAGGGCTGCTGTGATTGGCCCTTTACCACGATCTGTAATTGGTGGTGTCTGAAGGACACAGTGAACACAGAGCGCGCCAGATTCCAGGGGGGGGGGCACGTGTGGTTCTGGGAGGAGGCCCATGGACTCCCTCCCGAAACAACAGAGTTGTATCGTTTTTTCTGCTATGGCGCAGTTAGAAAGTGGTTAAAGACTAAACCTGGGTTGAGCCGCTTTTCAACGTGATTTTGAGTGCAGCTGAAGTGCAAATTGGGATGTTTTGAATGCAAGTTTTTACTACTGCAACAGTCATTGGCTGTTAAGCAGTCGGCACCCGCCGGCTTCTTCAAGTGGACCTTCAGTCATTTTTTCATCTTTCCATCTATTAAATCTTCTGCTCTTGTTGTTGTTTTAACTTTGGATAGCAAAACATTTTTTTTTCTGCCAGTAAATCCCTTATACAGCCCACTTCATGTTTCTTGTCTGGTCATTAGCCTAGGCTTATGTCATCATGCACAGCTCTCTCTCTCACTCTTGTGAGTTTGCCAGGAAGGAGGGGGGGGGGGGGGTTGGTGAGTCATAAGAGGGCCAATGAGAGCTGCAGGTGTGTGTGTGTAAATCCAGAAAGTGAACAGGCAGAAGCTTCAGCTGCCCACAGTTAAAATGGATGCAGCCAGACTCAGTGGAGAGAGGTTTCTGCAGCATATTTGGCAAGTACAGAATTACAGTGTGTGTATATATATATATATATAATATGCAAAGTGGTTGGAGGGAAGCTTCATGATGGCAAAGTTGTTTTTCTCACAAATGATGTGAGCAGACTGCAGTTCCTCTTTAACAATGAGTCATCCTTGCTGTCAGCAGGGGATTCCCCAATGACAGCACAATGTAAACTAAACAGTCAGCACT
This sequence comes from Lithobates septentrionalis, assembly GCA_037952835.1. NCBI lineage: Eukaryota > Metazoa > Chordata > Amphibia > Anura > Ranidae > Lithobates > Lithobates septentrionalis. The sequence continues at coordinate 291,926 of JBBDGP010003347.1, forward strand.
GAAAAAACAAACTAAAACCCAACGTGGGGGTTCCCCCCAATCCATACCAGGCATTTTTCCAAGCATGCCAGTAAAGGAGGGGAACAAGTGAGTCCCCCCCCCCCCCCAAAACCATCCCATGCCCGAGGGGGGCAGCAGGAATGACCCATCGTTGTTAGAAAGCCACACTTGTGCCATTCCTTTAGAGCCATGCCGTAAACAGTGATGTCATAGTCGGCTCGGCCATTTAAATTGCCGAAGCCCGTGAACCCGGAAAGATGACCGAGTGAAGATGGAAACGCCTTCAGCGCCTCTGGAGGGCTTTGTTTTGAGGTAAGCGTCATATTGTGCTAGTATGCAATTCGTTTTCAGGTGTCATAATGTGCTAGTATGCGATGCATACTAGCACATTATGACTTAACCAGTGTCATTATACTGTGGCAGGTTGGCTCCCTTGCCCGAATAGCCGTAGGTGTATGTAGAGCAATAGGGGGTACATGCATGGCCACGACGCCGGAGCCGATGCGCCTGACCGGTGGCCACCCGCAATCGCTCCACAGAGAGCCAGATCTGTGGGTGTAAACACACAGATCCCCGTTCTGACAGGGGAGTAGAGAGAGATCTGCTGTTCCTAGTGATCAGGAACAGCGATCTCTCTCCTCCTCAGTCCCTTCCCCCCACAGTTAGAAACACCTTCCTAGGGAACACATTTAACCCCTTGATCGTCCCCCTAGTGTCAACCCCTTCCCTGCCAGTGATATTTATACAGTAACCAGTAGCTATTTTTAGCACTGATCGCTGTATAAATGTCAATGGTCCCAAAAAAGTGTCAAAAGTGTCCGATCTGTCCGCCGCAATGTTGCGGTCCCGCTAAAAATCGCAGATCACCGCCATTACTAGTAAAAAAATAAATAATAAAAATGCCATAAATCTATCCCTTATTTTGTAGATGCTATAACTTTTGCTCAAACCAATCAATATACGGTTATTGCGATTTTTTTTTTTTACCAAAAATATGTAGAAGAATATATATTGGCCTAAACTTATTTTTTTTTGTTTTTGGGATATTTATTATAGCAAAAATTAAAAAATAGGTATTTTCTCAAAATTGATGTTTTTTTATAGCGCAAAAAAAAAAAAAAAAAAAAATATAATCAAATACCATCAAAAGAAAGCTCTATTTGTGGGGTAAAAAAAGGACGTTTATTACGTTTGGGTGCAATGTCGCACGACCGTGAAATTGTCCGTTAAAGCGTCGCAATGCCGATTTTTTTTATTTATGCGGTTTACTACCGCTTTAACAATTTCCCTTGGGAATAATAAGTATTCAGAATCTGAATCTGAATTCCGCTTTAAGTAAATTTAGTAATGTTGTCATTTTCATATCAAATACACTAATTTACCATTTCATTTTGGAACAAAATGCTTATATAAAAAGAGTTGCATTAAAAATAACACCTTGCTATGATGTAGTTGTTATCAGGCCCACTTACCTTATTATAGTAACCATAAGTGATTGCATTTGGTTGAACTCCGGCTTTCTTCATTTCGAACAGAACTTTGACAGCAAGGACGGGCTGCCCATACTGGCCACACAGCTGCATGAGGACGCGGTAGCAGACCTGCCACACACACAAAATATGTACACCATAAGCATTTCTAGAAGAGGCAAGTATACAAAAAACTACAATAATAAAAAAAAAAAAATTCAGAAAAAAAAAAATACAAAATAAAAAAAAATACAAAATAAAAAAAAATACAAAATAATAATTAAAAAAAAAATCAGACACTTATGGGGCTCAATAATTTTGAATCACTTGTACTACCAAACCAACAGATCTGTCACCCATGAACTATTTTTTTTTAAACCTCTAACATTTTAGGAAGACAACAGTGCGCTCCTAATTTAGTACGGAGCAAACATTCCAGGAAAGGGTAGATAAGGTAGACGCTTTACTGGGATTTGCGGATGATCAAAGTTTTTAGCACCTATTAGCTGTATTTATCCCTGAAAACTCATTTATTCAGGGAAGCCTATCCCACACCCACATAACTGTCCCTGAGCCAACCCCCATCAAATCATTCTTTGCAACTATTACCTTTTGTACCCCCACCCCCTCCCTTTAGAATGTAAGCTCTATGAGCCGGGCCCTCCTGTACCTTTTGTATTGAACTGTACTGTAATTGTGTTGTCCCCCCTTATACATTGTAAAGCGCTGCATAAACTGTTGGCGCTATATAAATATCGAATAATTATAATAGTTTATGGTCAAAATGTAAAAATTCTATATTCATTTCCACATTGTACTTCAAATATTTCTAGCCGACTCCTATTAATCTCAACACTCTTGCAAACTTACTTTGTGAAAATCCCACACATGTACTTCCTTGGATTCTGGGACACGTAGTCACTATGCCCTGTGGTTTGGCACTGCTGTGTGTCATACATTTAACAGAGCCCGCCTTCTGACCTACAGAGGTGCTGAGGAGGAGGAGTTTCAGGAAAGCAGAGTCTGTACAGGAAATCACCACTTGCAGGCAGCAAGGTACCATGGGATATGTAGTCCTTTAGAAATGGAGGAGAAGCTGCCAAGCATGCAGGAAGTACAGGAAGTTGCGGAAAGAGGCGGCCAGCAGACAGACGGCACTCACAACATTAAAGTGGTTGTAAACCCTTACAGACCATTTTGTGCTACAGGTAAGCCTATAAAAAGGCTTACCTGTAGCTGCACTGGATATCTCCTAAACCTGCACGGCTTAGGAGATATCCCCTGTATTTGCATGTGCTGACGTCATCGGCACATGCGCACTGACACAAACTGAAGCAATGGCATGTATGTGCCGTTGCTTCAGTGAGTGTGCAGTTACCGCGCGCATGCGCGGGAGTGACGTCATCACGGCTCCGGCCAATCACAGCGCCAGAGCTGCAATACCCAGAAGTAACCCCTGGGAGTGAAGTTGGCCGCCGGAGCGGTGTACGGGCACCGCATCGAGGGCTTCGATCTCAGGTCATTATGGCTTTGTCTTGCAGGTGTTAGTTTTTTTTTTTTTTAAGTGGGTTTAGAACCACTTTAAGGGCCAGTTCACACCATAGAAACGCAGTCCAGATGCGTTCCAAATGCTTTTCTGCATGCGCGTTTTTCATGCGTTCCAGTGCGTTGTTGACGCATCTTTGGTGCGTTTTTGATGCAGTCCAGTGCATTTTTTTCCCCCTCTTTTCTTAACCTTCAGTACTAGTTCACACCAGATGCTGTTCCGTGCGCTTTTTTCTGCACTAAAAATGCATGCACGGTGTTCTCCATGTATTCAAATAGCTCTAGTTAACAACAGTGCAGTCAGTTTCCGCTGCAGAAAAGAAAAAAAAAAAAAGTAGAGCGTGCTGCATTTTTTTTCTGCACAGAACTGTACTGGAACCTAGCAAATTGTATCAAAAACGCACTGGAACAGCGTGTGGTGTGAACTGTAAGCAAAAACTAATCCGGAACATATCCGCAGTGCATTTTTGCGGGTTCCAGTGCGTTTTTGGTGTTCCGGTGCGTTCCAGTGCGTTTTTGATGCTTTTTACTGCGTTCCAGTACAGTCCAGTGCAGGAAAAGTGCAGCATGTTGTACTTTTTTCTGGAACTGCAAGCACTGGTGGGAACGATGCCTTTGAAAACCACATAACTGACTTTCGATGCGTTTTTGATGCAGCAAAAAAAAAAAAAAAGCGTACTGGACTGTATGTGGTGTGAACTGGCCTTTAAGGAGATTTTTCATGTAAACATATTGGATTGTCAAATATAACTATTGTTTGTATATTTATTACAATGCTGATGTTAGAAATGAAAGTGTATGCTGTGACTATAGATCACATTTGGGGCTCGTTTACACTAGCAGCAAGGAATGACTTTCCTCTGGAAAATGATCCACAATTTGATTGCTTTTCAGACGCATTTGTCAGGCAGCGAGGAGGTGATATGTTGCCTCCTCACCACCTGTTTTAACCTCCTAAATGCCGCAGAACCATGTCACCAAGGTGTGCATTGCATGTGGTTGTGCGGCAGTTGCAGCACAGACCCATTTCCTTAAATAGGTAGTGTTTGACGATTGGGAGTACCCGAATGTGACGGGGGCCACCACTGCCACAGCCACAAAGCAAAGCAGGAGCCTAATGTCTATACTCCTGGTTGTTATCTTTGCAGCATACGGGGGAGTGGTTGGGGGGGGGGGGGGGGAGAGACTATGCTGCACCAAATGCAATGCAAATGAGGCCTAAGTGAACCTAAACTCCACCCAATCCATCTTATCAATCAACTCTTTTGCACATAACGGTAGATTTCTGGATATCCGTCAGACATTCAGCACGTATTCTAGAGATCGTTGCGCCAGTCAAGATTATTTTAGTGGTTGCGGCCACCATTATTTCCCTAAAGCTTTCCTTAAAGTGATTCTAAAAGGCAGAAGGTTTTTTTTTTTACCTTATTGCATTCTGTTCAGTGAGGTAAAAAACCTTCTGCACGTAGTTCCAACCACCCAGCCCTCCCTTATACTTACCTGAGCCCGATCTCGATCCAGTGATGTGCAAAAGAGCAGACTCTCTCTGCTCTCGCCCTCCTCATTGGCTCAGAGACAGCTGCAGAAGCCACTGGCTCCTGCTGCTGTCAATCAAAGCCAGCGACGAGGGAGCGGGGTCAAGTCCCGGTTTCAATAAACACAGACAGCGAGCCTATAGCAGGTGGGAGCACTCAGAAGGGGGGGGGGGGGGGGGGGGGGAGTCAGGAGCGGCAGAAGAGGAGGATTGGGGCTGCTGTGCAAAACTATCACACGGAGCAGGTATGTTTGTTATTTTACAGAAAAAAAAAAATTACGTTTAGACCCCTTTCACACTGCATTTTTCAGGCGTTTTAGCGCTAAATATAGCACCTTTAAAGTGCCTGAAAACTGCCTCCCATGCCACCCCAATGCTATCACACTGGCGCGGTTTGCTTGCAGGACAGGAAAAAAAGTCCTGCAAGCAGCATCTTTTTGCCGGTTTGGGAGCGCTGTATACACTGCTTCTAAAGCGCCCCTGCCCATTGGAATGAATGGGCATGAAAATTGCCTGAAAATTGCTTTGGAAGCGCCGCAACACGGGTGCTTTTAACCCCCTGCTAGCGGCCGAAGAAAGGGTTAAAAGCACCCGTGTTGCGGCGCTTCCGAAGCAATCTTCAGGAAAAGCGCAGATAAAACGATGATAAAGCGTTGCTTTAGAGCCAACGCGGCCGCGGCTCAGTGTGAAAGCAGTCTAAGAATCACTTTAAATTTTGCTCATAAAAGTACATTGTTGCAGAAAGTATCAAGCGTTTGTGCAGCATCAGGGGGCCGCTGGGTACTCTCTCTTTTTTCCTCACCTCATCAGGAGAGTCGATTTTCTTAACATGCATCTTCCGCAACACATCATAAGCAGTGCGCAGCGCTCTCACTTTGGAGTGGCAGACTTTAACGTAGGCAGGCAGGCAGATGAACCACAAGCCGTAGCAATGCCTCAGCAGACATCTGGACCACATCTGGGGAATGGACGAGTACTGCTTGGCTATTTTATGAGCTGACTTGATCTCCTGCAGAAAAAGGTTAAAAAACAGCAGCTGTTTCATCTCTACACACAAACTTAAAACAGGACCACCCAAATCTGACTAGCTCACTAATAAAAAAAGCTGTATAGAGATAAAAGGGGAGGTGTTGCCCATAGCAGCCAGTTAGATTTGATGGTTATTTTTAATATAAATCTAAAAAAAGTCAAATCACTACGAGCGCACCAATTTATTTATTTCAGGTACTTGTATAGCGCCGCCAATTTACGCAGCCCTATTTTATATAATATATATATATATATATATATATATATATATATATATATATATATATATATATTTTATATATCACATGGGAAAGACACGATTTGAGGCATGTACCCCAAATGAATACAATATGGGAAAGGTTCCCCCCAGGGGGGTTTTTAGGCAGCAAGGTTAATAATATCAGGGAATTAATAAGTTAAAAGAAAATTCTTTATTGAAGAATTGGCATAGCATAGACATATAGCAGTTAAAATGTAAGCTCTGGTAAGGAGATATAATACCATTCCAAATACAGAAAATGCAAACACAAGATTATGTACAGCATCACATATTAGAGAGTCTGTCGTATATAAGAAAATTACTGACGCGTTTCGACCTACAAGGTCACGGTCTTCCTCAGGGGATAGGTTTGCTGTTCAAAAAATTTTATTTTAACATTTCAAAACTCAAATTGTTAGTAAACAGTTTCTGTTAAGAAAATGTAGGGTATAGTTACCAATAGAGGGTATAAATGGGGGGATCTCCTAGCCAGAATGCTAACCTTTCCCATATTATATTATTATAATATATATGTATTCACATCAGTCCCTGCCCCTAAGGAGCTTACAATATAAGGTCCCTAACTCACATAACATACACATACTAGGGCCAATTTATACAGGAGCCAATCGAACTACCAGCATGTCTTTGGAATGTGGGAGGAAACTGGAGTACCCAGAGGAAACCCAGGCAGGCACAGGGAGAACATGCAAACTCCAGGAAGGTGGTGACGTGGTTGGGATTCAAACCAAGGACTGCAAGGCGAAAATGCTAAGCACTTAGGCACTGTGTTGGCATAAAGCTGGCGGGGGGGTACAATACCATATTGGGAACATTGCCTGTATCCGTGCAGCGGCTGTGTCCCAGTACACATGAATGGGATTGACATTCACTAAACGCCTGTGCATCCCGCGAGGGCAAATGCGTCTCTTTGCGTGGATGTACGCATAAGTATGCCCATGTGAATGAGGCCCAAGTGTTTGTGTCCATTTCTTCTACTTATTTTGATATCAAGCAAACCTGCGTCTATGCATTTATATCCTATGACTAGAATATATTGGGAGTTCAGTAACCCCTTTTCAAGGCATAAAAACAGCATTGTTACACATAAATATATAAGATGCCACACTCCTGACAGCTTGAGTAATACAATAAGTCCAAATTCAGCCTCAGCCTGGGCTCCTTCTAAGCCACATCCCTACTGACGCGTTTCGCCCTGCTCACTGGGTCTAGTCATAGAGGACCTCTGGCTGTCAGAAGTGAGGCGTCTCTTATATTTAGACTTACACAATGGACCTGAATAAGCACCTTAGATGCCGGCAGCCACATACAGTGGATCACCAGACCTGTAGTGAAGCTCTATGTCCTCTAATGGGGTCACCATAATTGTTACACCTCACATAATCTCCACAAACCTGGAATATTGTGATGAAATATCAGTTGACTAAATAAACTACAATAATGTGTTTTGTTTTTTTTTGTTTTTTTTTTTAGACATCACTGAATTAACACTATTTGATTTATTTAAAAAAAAAAAAAAAAAGAGACAACATTTGATAGATTGATATTTTACCTGTTTTGTTCTCCTGAACATTGGAGATGGGCTGCTGGGAGCTGAGACTTTAGGGAAAAGTCTTTGGTTTTTCAGGAGCCCATCCGGAGTATCAAAAAGATCCAAGGTGAGGACCGGAAAACCATTGTAACTAAAGGAGATAAAAAAAAAATTGGTTAGCACTGCCGAGCTTGCATCACCAAGATCAATGGGATCAATGTGGAGACTTTGACACTCTGCCCATCTTTATGTGGGTCTGATCTGAGTACACTACCCCACCCAAACCAGAAAATATACCAGCAGATTAAATGGCTTCTCTTTGAATTTGGTGCTGGACTGTGTATGCCCAAGTGACCGTACAACTGTTCCTCAGGGAGGATCAAATAGGAACAATTCACAACAGAGGGAACTAAAGGCAAACTGGGGAAATATGGGACTCTTCAGATGCATGGACACAAATACACAAATATTTTGTATAAAAAAAAAAAAAAAAAAAATTGTTAAAAAAAATTTGTAATTAAATACATTTTTGTAAGATTAAAAACATACTGTACAGTCATATGTCATTAATCACGTATGTTTTTCAACATGTTTCTCCTATTCAGTCTCCTTCAGGAATATAGGCGAAACATGTTAAACAACATATGCCTGTACAGTATATATAGATATATATCTATATATATCTATCTAATTTTTTCCCTACTACTGACTTGTTTCTATATGTATATAAAATAATTTTTCTTCTTTTTTTCGCCTAGCGCTGCTAAGTGTAAGGGAAGGATAAGAGGATAAGTGTCTGCTCCAGAGCCTACACATATAAAAAAAAGTCAGTAGTAGAGAAGGAAAGAAATAAAAAAAATATCCACACTACTTTCAAGTGAGGAAACATTTGACATACATAAACATACATCTCTCTCTCAGAAAACGTTGCAATGAAAATGCTGCTGTCTTGACCGATCTTTTCTGCAAGATCCGTCAATGCTTCTATACTAATATTATATAAAAAAAAAAATTATTATATATATATATTTTTTTTTTTTTTTTTCTATGACATCCCCCCCCACTACAGCCTTCATTTTTATGTATATTCTTAAATATTGCTTAAAACCTTGATCAAACCTAAGGATCACTTTACCTATAATTGAAAAAGAAAACCTTCACAGACTCTCTTTAAACTCTCTGCATGGGTGCATTTTATTAATTTTACTCATTTCACACATATAAAATTACAAAAGTGAACTGGTTAAAAGAAAAAAAATAAAATAAAAGAAATTCAAAAAGCTGAGCTACCAACAAAACAAAACCCCACCGATCTCAGCTTGCATTTAAAAAAAAAAAAAAAAAAAAAACTAAACTAACAAAGCACTCAAAAAAAAAAAAGAAAGAAAAAATGTAAAGCTGGCAGGGATTGCACATGTAACTGCACTGCCATGAACCCAGTTATTATAGTGAAATCTTGGCAGTCACACACACGATGTGCTAATATTTTCCCAGAATTGCCAGGCAGTGAACCATAATTCCCGGTCTGATAAAGAAGACCACCTACAAGGCCTCTTCTAATACAAAGACTGTGTAGATCCTTCCAAATGTATTCTCAGGACTTCTAATCCAAAAGGCGTTTCCCAAACACTACAGAAGTCACTTAGAAGTTCCGGATTTAAAACAAATAAAGATATATACTCACCCTCTGCACAAAGACCACTGATCGCTCATTTCTCAGACTTCTGCCCCTCCAGCACTCACTGGAGCACCAGGCTTCGGAGGGGTGGAAGCGGCTGGCTCAGGCTCTCAGTGGCGTGCTTAGAGGCTGAGCCAGCTGTCAGTCAGGGTTCTAGGTGGATCCCGATATTAAAATCAGGGTCCCTTCAGAGCCTTGACCGGCTGAGTGACGATCCAATGCTGCATTTGTCCCCCGCCTCTTCCAAGACTGCCGACTGCTCAGTTCTCGGTCTTCAGAGAACAGTAACTGACAATCACCGGCTCTCTGCACTGCCCCTCCAGCACTCACTGGAGCACCGGGCTGTGGAGGGAACAGGAGCGGCTGGCTCAGGCTCTCAGCAGAGACTGAGCCAGCTGCCAGTTAGCGCTGCCTCTGGGTGGGTCCCGACATTCAAATCTGGACCAGCTGAATATTAGGACACAGGAGTGGAGAACTAAGCTTCTGTTAGGGAGATTTATCTTCTCTTTTTGTCTGGTAACCGTTATCCAAGAGAGTGAAAGAAAATCCCAAATTCTAGGTTGTCAACAGAACTGGAATAAGGGGGAGATCATCCAATGGGGACACTAGTTCTGGTAAAAAAACTTTGATTCCCTCACTTTTAAGGAATCTCCACTTACTTTCTGTTGTGGCTATGGAAGTGATGGCAAAATTTCACCAATGGGACACAGATGGCAAAAAAGAGAATTTGCCTGCATTACATCATATATGAGAAAAGATTAGAGGAACTGAGATTATTCTCTCTTGAGAAGTGGAGATTAAGGGGGGATATAAACAACATGTACAAAAAAATAAGGGGGGATATGATCTCCATGTATAAATACATAAGGGGGGATATGATCTCCATGTATAAATACATAAGGGGGATATGATCTCCATGTATGAATACATAAGGGGGATATGATCTCCATGTATGAATACATAAGGGGGATATGATCTCCATGTATGAATACATAAGGGGGATATGATCTCCATGTATGAATACATAAGGGGGATATGATCTCCATGTATGAATACATAAGGGGGATATGATCTCCATGTATGAATACATAAGGGGGATATGATCTCCATGTATGAATACATAAGGGGGGATATGATCTCCATGTATGAATACATAAGGGGGGATATGATCTCCATGTATAAATACATAAGGGGGATATGATCTCCATGTATGAATACATAAGGGGGGATATGATCTCCATGTATAAATACATAAGGGGGGATATGATCTCCATGTATGAATACATAAGGGGGATATGATCTCCATGTATAAATACATAAGGGGGGGATATGATCTCCATGTATGAATACATAAGGGGGGATATGATCACCATGTATAAATAATAACTCAACTTGGTGTTGAGTTATTCAGTTTAACCACTTAAAGCGGGGTTCCCATTTTAAAAACAAAATTAAAAGTCAGCAGCTACAAATACTGCAGCTGCTGAATTTTAATAATCGGACACTCACCTGTCCCACGGTCCAGCGATGCTGGGGATAGAAGCTCAGCTCGTCTCCCCCTCCGTTCTGCAGCGTCGGCATTGCAACTGTGGGCGCCGCGTGCTGCGATTGGCCGCTCAGTCATCGTGCTGCGATTGGCCGCTCAGTCATCTGGGACCTGTAATGTGTCCCAGATGATTGACAAGAGGGAGGGAACAGAGCTGAGCCCTTCCTGCGCCGAGGGGGAAGTGATGTCACCAGCCCAGGCACTGAAGCAGACTACGAGGGATCCCCTAGCAACAGCCATTTAGAGGTGATTAAAAAAAATTTTTTACAAACGTTTTTTTTTTTTAATTTTTTTATTTTTTCAGTGGAACACCACTTTAAGAAGCGGAAGGATTCACCCCCTTAATGACCAGGATATTTGCGATACGTCACTGCGTTGCTTTGACATTTTCGCGGTCGAGCGACGTTGTACCTAAACAAAATTGACATCCTTTTTTTTTTCTCACAAATAATGATTTCTTTTGGTGGTATTTGCTCACCTCTGCGGTTTTTATTTTTTGCGATATAATCAAAAAAAAGACCGACAATTTTGAAAAAAAACAAACCTTTTTTTTTATTGCAAAAAGTAAAAAATAAAGAAAAAAAATTTCCTCATCAGTTGAGGCCAATATGTATTTCTTCTGCATATTTTTGGAAAAAAAAAATAAATCTAAATCGCAATAAGCGTATGTTGATTGGTTTGTGCAAAAGTTATAGCATCTACAAAATAGGGAATAGATTTATGGCATTTTTTTATTATTTTTTTTTTTTTTTTTTAGCAATGGCGGTGATCAGCGATTTTTAGCAGGACTGAGACATTGCGGTGGACAGATCAGACACTTCTGACACTTATTTGGGACCATTGACATTTATACAGCGATCAGAGCTAAAAATAGCCACTGATTACTCTATAAAGGTCACTGGCAGGGAAGGGGTTAACACTAGGGGGCGATCAAGGGGTTGCGTGTTCCCTAGGGAGGTGTTTTTAACTGTATGGGGAGTGTACTGACAGGGAGTAGAGAGAAAGCTGTTCCCGATCACTAGGAATACCAGATCTCTCTCTACTTCCCTGACAGAACGGAGATCTGTCTGTTTACATTGACAGATCCCCGTTCTGTCTCTCTCTGGAACGATTGTGGGTCGCCGGATGGACGTTGCGGGCGCCAGCCACGTGCATCAGCTCCAGCATTGCGCGTGCCCGCTAGAGCTCTTAAAGCGGGCGATGTACACCTACGACGATTCGCGCAACCGTTCCAACCAAGCGGTCAAGGTCATCACAGAGGACAAGGGGGCACTCTTTACGTCTGCAGAAAAAAAAAAAAAGAGATTTCATCTCCAAATACGGAAAGGTTTCTTCACAGCAAGAGCTGTGAAAATGTGGAATAGACTCCCTCCAGAGGTGGTTCTGGTGAGCTCAGTAGATAAAAGGCCTGGATTCTTTCTAGGTGTACATAACATAACTGGATACTAACTATTATAGGTAATGTTGATCCAGGGAATATCAGATTTCCTCTCGGGGGGATCAGGAAGGAATTTTTTTCCCCTGCTGTTGCAAATTGGATCATGCTTTGCTGGGGGGTTTTCGCCTTCCTCTGGATCAACTGTGGGTATAGGATTGTGTATATGGGATGGTTGTGTTTTTTTTGGTTGAGCTAGATGGACTTGTGTTTTTTTTCAACCCAACTATGTAACTATATATGAACGCCCCCAACTGGAATGCACGTAGACTTTTCTGAAGGCAATCGCCAACATACAGATCATTTGACATAAGCTTTTGCTTCTGACCTGTATTTCTTTGGGTGCTCCTCTCCATTGGGTAAGTGAGGAATCTCTGGTGGGGTTATAAACACTGTGTGCTCGCTCTTGTGGGATTCATCCAACTCTATGAGACGCATCTCTCCAGACTTGTCCACGTCTACCTGAAGGAAGAAGAAAAAAGGATTAAATAAACAGAACAAGTGGCACAACAAAACATTCAGGTTACATTGGCATGGGCGGGTAGTGCCGGTGGGAAGGACAGCGGCGGGAACTTGTAAATCACTGGCTATGCAGACATGCCAGCCAACGAAGTGTACAAGGTTCGGCAGCCACTGCTAGCCACTCACAGGTGGCGGACACAGCTGCAGGAATCAGCAAATTCCCTGCTGTCGTCATCTGCACTGGTGGCAGTCACCCGTGCAAATGTCACCTTAAAGTGGTTGTGGTTGGACGGCGGCTGGCCGGCAAGCGGCTAAAGTATATTTTGTATAGATTTAATTTCTCCTATGAAGTACAGGGTTAGCATCATCAGGTCACAGAGCTTAGGGTCTCACAAAAAAAAAAAAAAATATAGGACACATGCCACTGGTTGAGCTTGATGGACTTGTGTTTTCTTTTCATTCTGACTAGGTAACTATGGTGGCACATACTATGGCTAGAGAACTGCAAAGCTTGGCCTCCATAGTGATCTTACACCTAACGATTGCCAATATAGTGCACCAGGTTAAACCTTCACTATATAACCTAACGTACGTGGACAGTCCTTCAAACCAGTGTTTCTCAACTCCAGTCCTCAAGGCGCCCCAACAGGTCATGTTTTCAGGCATTCCATTATTTTGCATGGGTGATTTGCTCAGTTTCACCGCCTTAATAATTAGCACAGCGGTTTAATCTGAGGGAAATCCTGAAAACCTGACCTGTTGGGGTGCCTTGAGGACTGGAGTTGGGAAACACTGCTTCAAACTATTAAGTTTAGGTGTAGAGAGCCAGGTCCATAAAGACATGGCTTGTTGAGTATGGAGTGGTGGAACTCAAATGGTCAGCACAAAGTCTTGACCTTAACTCTACTGAACACTTCTGGGGTGAATTGAAATGCCCATTGCTAGCCAAGTCTGCTTACTAGATTAGTACCTAAACTTTACAAATACTCTGTTGGCCCCACAAGGGCTGGATTTGTTTTTGCTCATCTCCTGCTGAACTGAGCAGCGTGGGCGGAAGAGAGGTCCTGTCTTCCACCCACACCGGAAGACAGGTCCTGCTCCTCCTATACAGACCATACACGGACACTGCCCACTCTGCTCTGTGGGCAGCCAGATGAAAATGGACTGGCTTTCCGTTTAAACCTGGCTGCCCTCTAAACAGATCAGCTGGAGGGGAACAGACCCCCCTCCCGTATTTTTTTTTTCCCCGATCGGCCCCAGAGCGCCAGTTTACATCTGGCGCTCCACAGAGGAGAATGGTGGGTCCAAATGGGTCCGGCTGAAAAACAGACAGCTGGACCCCATGGGATCTCTCGTGTGAAAGGGGCCTTTGGCTTAATAAAGTACAAAATCACACAGATGCAATGCAAATATTGTGGAAAGCCTATTTGAAAAGAGTGGAAGCTGTTACAACCACAAAGGGGAACTAAATTCAGATTACTGCCCATGGTCAAAGAATGGGATATCCAACAAGCTTACATACAGGGGTTGGACAAAATTTTGGAAACACGACATAATTTGCAGGTGTGAAAGTGATAACATGTTTCGCGTTGAAACTGGAAGTGATGTAACATTCTTTTGCTTCCGCGGTTGCGATGAGACACCGAGCCAACAGGTGGGAAGCCTCACTTTCCTCATTCACCGATTGCACTGCCAGTAATACAGAGTCATGTCAGAGCTTACCGAGCTTCAAAGAGGGCAAATTGTTTGTGCCGCTTAGTTGGCGCCTCTCTGACTGAAGTTGCCAATTTATTTGCGGTGTCGTGAAGTACAGTATCAAAGGTTATGATGGCATACACAGTTTCCGGGAAAACGTTGTCTGATAAGCATAAGCGCGGTGGACATGGTCAACTGACCAAAGAGACAAAACTACATTGCACAGGATTGCAATTCAGATTTTTGCATGACGAGTGGTATTCGATTCTATTATCCACCATCTAAGACTTATATTTGTCAATTCTCAGAAGAATTTCAGGCTGTCTTGGATGCCGAAGGCATTTTGGGTAATGATTTTGTTCTTTTATCGTACTTGTTTCCATAATTTTGTCCAACCGCTGTAGATGTGATGGTCCACACTTTTGGTCTTATAATGTATGACTTAACCTAAGTCCACCGTTAGGAGCTCAAGTGGACATTTGGAAGCTACAACGCCTACTGGATTGTATATTTTTCAGCTTTGTAGAAGACCTATTTATTATGGTAGTGCATAGAAGGTTGGGTACATTGGGAATCTTTCTAAACAATGGAAGGTCAGCAAGCTTGTGGATACTATAAAGGCAGCCTCTCTCAACCAGAGCTCCTTGGAACTCCAGGGTCCTCCAGAAGTTGCTAGAGGTTCCTTGAGCAATTTCTGCCTCTCAGATAAGAAGCCAATATGTAACGGGGGGGGCATTCTTACCAATGACCACAAATGTAAGGAATATTCTTCCCAGTGACCATAATGCTTATGGACTGTGAGCTATAGAAGGTTTTAGCAGAGGTTCCCTAAAACCCACAAGGTTACTTCAAGGGTTCCTCCAAGGAAGAAAGGCGGGAATGCAATGACCACATCACAAACACTTCACAGCAGTTTGATGACACAGGCAGCCAACAGAGTGAACAGATCCAGTATTTTTACGCCACTGTTTTTTTTTTTTTAACATGCAATTTAAAAATTATGTAAGAAACATATTAATGTTTAGCAACTCAAAATATTGCAGGATGCACACCACAAATGGGAAAAAAAAAAAAAATTAAATTATCCACTTGCGGACTGCCCGCCATCGACAGAATGGCACTCCTGCGCTAATCGCCGTAGCCGTACAGCGGGTACTTTAAAGGAGTATAGGGGGCGCGTCCCTAAGGAGCCGATGCGCAAGCCTGGTGGCCGTGATGTCCGCCGGGCACCCGCGATCGCTCCTGACAGAGTGAGAACGGCGATTTGTGTGTGTAAACACACAAATCCCCGTTCCGTCAGAGGTGAGGAGACTGATCTGTTGTTCCTAGTATATAAGAACAAGGATCGGTCTCCTCCCCAAGTCAGTCCCATCTCCTCCCAGTTAGAACACACACTGAGGGGAACACATTTAAACCCTTGATCGCCCCCTAGTGTTAACCCCTTCCCTGCCAGTGACATTTATACAGTAATCAGTGCATTTTTATAGCACTGATCGCTGTATAAATGTTAATGGTCCCAAAAATGTGTCAAAAGTGTCCAATCTGTCCGCCGCAGTCACAATAAAAATCGCAGATCTCCGCCATTACTAGTAAAAAAAAAAAAAAATAATAAGAGTGCCATAAATCTATCCCCTATTTTGTAGACGCTATGTCTTTTGTGCAAACCAAACAATATACGCTTATTGCATTTTTTTTTACCAATAATATGTAGAAGATTATATATACTCCTAAACTGATGAAGAAAATTAGTTTTTTGTTTTTTTTTTTGGATATTAAAGCAAAAACTAAAAAATTATTGCTATTCTTTTGTTTATAGCGCAAAAAGTAAAAACTGCAGAGGTGATCAAATACCACCAAAAGAAAGCTCTATTTGTGGGGGAAAAAAAAGGACATAAATTTTGTTTGGGGTACCGCGTCGCACGACCACGCAATTGTCAGTTAAAGCCGTGCAGTACCGTATCGCAAAAAATGGCCTGGTCAGGAAGTGGGTAAATCCTTCCGGGGCTGAAGTGGTTAAAATGGTTGTAAAACACAAACTTAGTTGGCTCCAAGTCTTCCAAAGCAAATCTATGGGGTTGTCATTTACTAAAACTGCATGGTGTAAAATCTGGTGCAGCTCTGCATAGTAACCAATCAGCTTTCAGTTTTTATTATCAAAGCTAAATTGAACAAGCTGAAGCTAGAAGCGGATTGGCTAACAAGCACAGCAGCACCAGATTCTGAGTACTCCAGTTTTAATAGATCTCCCCCCTATATGACAACTTGGTTTCACTATATCCCGCCTGTGGGGCTTGCCTTCACAACAATATAGCCAGCATGTATCATATTGTTTTATAATTCTAAAGCAAAATGGCACTCAGCAGGGAAGAGCTGTAGCTGACTTATTAATTCCGCTGCTCTAAATATAAAAACACATTTGTATAATAATAGGGCGGAAAAAAAAAAAAGATCTATGCTGCTGGATGATTTAGCGGTAAAGAAAGGTTTAACAAAATAATTACCACGGGCTTTAAAAAGAAATTACTATTTACGCACTAAAACCTATCATAGTACCTAAGAGCAGCAATTTAGCAATTGGAAGTACAAGTAAAACCGTGAATTGAGAGAATAATTTGTTCCACTAACCTGCTTGTAATCCAAAGCACTTGTATATCAAAGTGAATTTCCCCATAAGAAATAATGGAAACCCCAAATGATTCATTCCACAACCATTTATTCATAAGTCCTTCAGTTTAAAGTCCATATAAAAAGATTATAGCGATGTGATCAGGTTGTGTAACCATAAAATGTCCATCCACAAATAGAAGCCTCCTCAAGGGGATTAGAAGCAAAATCCAGCAGGAGCTCCAGAGTATAAAAGAGAAGAGAGGCGCCTCCAAGTGTAGCAATATGGTTACATTTAATGAAGGTACAACATTTAGCAACTCACATGGCTGATGAATAAAAGAGGCACATCTAAGTATGCAGGCATCCGGGGTAAAGCTGTCCACATAGACCATCCCCCACACCGCCGGCTCTCATCGCTGTCGGTCTGCAATCGTGACCGGGAAGACCACCGTACAGTAGAGCGATTGAACAACCCGTGGAGCGCAGCGTGGAAGGGACGACACCGATGGCGGTGGGAAGGATGGTCTATTTGGACATCTTTACCCCGGATGCCTCCATACTTAGATGTTCCTGTTTTAATCATCAACCATGTGAGTTGCTAAATGTTGTACCTTCATTAAATGTAACCATATTGCTACACTTAGAGGCTCCTCTCTTCTCTTTTATACTCAGCTGTGACATGACGCTACTTGTATATCAAGGCAAAATGTATTAAAAAAAAAAAAATGGTAATGCATGATGGCTACGTATCTGCCTGTATTTCTCAGCATTGAGGACACCATTGATCCTGGCCAAATCTCCAAATTCATTTGTAGAAATGCAGCCCTAAACTTGCAGGGAACCTCCACCATGCTTCACAGTTGCCTGCAGACACTTATTATTGTACTATCACCAACAAACTGCCTCCTGCTACAGCCAAATATTTCACATTTTCAGTGCAGAGCACCTGCTGCCATTTTTTGTACCCAGTTGCTATGTCCAACTGGTCCTTGGTTCGAGGCAGTTGGTCATCAAGGCTGGAGCATTTTGTGGGATTCTTGATTGGTTTGGTGGTTTCTTATGTCGTCCCTTGTGTAAGAACGAGCCTGTCTTTGGTTATGTGTTGTTTCTCTGTGCTCCCTTCTTGGATGTGATGGGGTCTCCAAACTTTCTAAACAAAGGGCCAGTTTATTGTCCTTCAGACATTAGGGGGGCAGGACTGTGGCCATTGGTAGTAAAAACACCAGTCTCAATGTAAATAATGCCTCAGGTTTGGTGTTCAGTAAAAGAAAAAAAAAATGACATGGCACCAGTGGTCAGGAGGAGGAGTAATAGTGCCCCATCATTGGGTTCAGTGGGAGGAATTAAATCCCACTGCTGGTATCAGTGGAAGGAACATTGCCTCATATCAGTCAGAGGAATAGTGCCCCAAGGGCCGGTAAAGGCAAGGAAAGGCCACATCCAGCCCGCGGGCCACAGTTTGAAGACCACCGGTCTATACCAGCTAACCTCCAATAGATGCTTACATCCTCTGTTCTTAACCACTTCAATACCAGGCACTTAGACACCTTCCCGCCCAGCCCAATTTTCACCTTTCAGTGCTGTTGCAATTTGAATGACAATTGCGCGGTCATGCTACACTGTACCCAAACAATTTTTTTATCATTTTGTTCCCACAAATAGAGCTTTCTTTTGGTGGTATTTGATCACCTCTGCGGTTTTTATTTTTTGCGCAACAAATAAAAAAAGACCGAAAATTTCGAAAAAAAACAAGTTTTTCTTTGTTTCTGTTAAAACTTTTTGTAAATAAGTACGCTTTCTCCTTCAATAATAGGCACTGATATAGCTGCACTGATGGGCACTGATACGGCGGCACTGATGGGCACCGATGAGGTGGCACCAATGAGGTGGCACTGATGAGGTGGCACTGATGAGGTGGCACTAACGGGCACTGATGATGGGCACTGATAGGTGGCACTGATAGGTGGCACTGGTATGCGGCACTGATGGGCACTCATAGGTGGCACCGATGGGCACACATAGGCGGCACTGATGGGCACTCGTAGGTGGCATTGATTGGCATATATGGGTGGCACTGATGGGTACTTATGTGTGGCACTGATGGGCACTGATAGGTGGGCACTGATGGGCACTGACAGGTGGCACAGATGGGCAATGACAGGTGGCACAGATGGGCAATGACAGGTGGCACTGAAATAGCATTGCTGGGCAGATCTGGGCATTGCTGGGCAGATCTTTGGCATAATAGTGCCAATCAGTGCCCATTTGTGGGCACTGATTGGCACAGATTGGGCACATGTGGATGGCCATGGGGTACATACCTGGCCATCCACATTGCCCCTTCCCTGGTGGTCCTAGTGGCATCCCTGGTAGTCCAGTGGGGTGATCTGCGGGGGGGGGGGGGGGGCTGCGCTGATAAACAATCAGCGCAGACCCCCCCTGCCAGGAGAGCCACCGATCGGCTCTCCTCTACTTGCCTCTGCCAGACGCGAGTGAGGAAGAGCCGATCAACGGCTCTTCCAATTGACAGCGTGATCAGCCGTGATTGGACACGGCTGATCACGTGGTAAAGAGCCTCCGCCGGAGGCTTTTTACCAAGATCAGTGTAGCGGTGTGTCAGACTGATACACCGCTCCACCGATCGCCGCGATGCGCGCCCCCGGGGGCGCGCTGCGGCATGTTATCCTGCTGGACGTCATATGACGCCCAGTCAGGATAACACAACCACTTCCCGGACGTCAATCCGCTATAGGGCGGGCGGGAAGTGGCTAAAGGATTGAGTTAAACCACATGGATCTCATTGACATGTGCGCCTGATGAAGATGTAGGATTATTCGAAACGTGTTAAGCTGACATGTGGTATGTGGCTTCTTAAAGAGGAACTGCAGTCTGCTCACATAATTTGTAATAAAAACATCTTTGCCATTCTGAAGCTTCCCTCCAACCACTTTGCATATTTTATATATACTGGGATTCTGTACTTGCCAAATATGCTGCAGAAATCACCCTCCACTGAGTATGGCTGAATCCATTTTAACTGTGGGCAGCTGAAGCTGCTACGTGTTCACTTCCTGGATTTATACAGACACGCAGAGGCACGCCTTCAGCTCTGCAGCTCTCATTGGCCCTCTTATAACTCATCCCCCCTCCCTTCCTGGCAAACTCTCACGAGAGAGAGAGAGAGAGAGAGAGAGAGAGAGAGAGAGAGAGAGCGCTGTGCATGATGTCATAAGCCTAGGCTAATGACCAGAAAAGAAATAAGAAGTGGGCTGTATAAGATACTTACTGGCAGAAAAAAAAATGGTTTTACTATCCAAAATTTAAAACAAAGGGCGGAAGATTAAATAGATGAAAAATGACTGAAGGTCCACTTTAATCTGTAATTATGTGAAAAAGAACCAAGAACCCTGCACCAAAATGTTTGATATGTTGGTACATGTGTTTTTAATATTTGTATAATAAACTCTATGATTTTAAAGTATTGTTTTTGTGGCGACATTATCTACATTATATGCAACATAAAGTGGTTCAAAAGCATTAACCTTTTTCACCGTAATGCATTCAATAGACGCAGACAGGGCGGGCTCCATGAGCGAGCTTTCCATGGGGGGCACTTGCCAAAGAGGAGGAGCCAGGAGAGCCAGCAGGGGACCCCGGAAGAAGAGGATCGGGGCTGCTCTGTGCAAACCCACTGCACAGAGCAGGCAAGTATAGGCACGTTTGTTATTTTAATTAAAAAAAAATAAAAAAATAAAGCTTTAACCCTTTTGTGCCTAAGGGTAAAAAAAATCTAAATGCCCAATTTTGACATGCGTTAGTAAAACAACGTACATGTCATCAACTACCTTTTGTATCCAGGTGGATTATACCACGTTTTTTTCAGGACAAATTGGGCTTTCATTTGGTGGCAAATGGTATTATCAAAGGGAAACTGGCCCAAAAAAATAGTAAAAAAAAAAAAAATCTTTTGTTTTTTTTAAATGTAACTGTATATTTCTTGCTACTACCATAACCTACCACCAAAGAACAACCCAAAATAAATTCTCTCGCTCCTGACGATTGCAGTGATGCCACATATGTGTGTGTTAGTTGTTCTTTGTACCCGTGGTACAGCCCAGAAATAATAGTGCATATTTTGCT
Source organism: Lithobates septentrionalis (assembly GCA_037952835.1). Classification (NCBI taxonomy): domain Eukaryota; kingdom Metazoa; phylum Chordata; class Amphibia; order Anura; family Ranidae; genus Lithobates; species Lithobates septentrionalis. The sequence goes on from JBBDGP010003347.1 coordinate 312,877, forward strand.
TTTTTTTTTTTTTTTTTAATTCTACCTAAAAACACACTGACACGTGTTAAAAAAAAAAAAGTTCTGTCCAAAAAACTGACCCCGACCCAAACACTAATGCCGCGTACACCCGAGCGGACTTTACGGCGGACTTTGCCCGGCGGACAGGATTTCGGACAATTCGATGTGTGTGGGCTCCAGCGGACTTTGTTTTCTCAAAAGTTGGACGGACTTAGATTTGAAACTTGTTTAAAATTTATCCGTTGAAATCGAGTCCGGTCGAAAAGTCCGCTCGTCTGTATGCTAGTTCGACGGACAAAAAGCCACTCTAGGGCAGCTATTGGCTACTGGCTATGAACTTCCTTGTTTTAGTCCGGTGTACGTCATCACGTACGAATTCGACGGACTTTGGTGGATTGTGTGTAGGCAAGTCCGTTCATTCAGAAAGTCCGTCGTAAAGTACGTCGAAAAATCCGCGGGGCAAAGTCCGCCGTAAAGTCCGCTCGTGTGAACGCGGCATAACCCTGGCACGGACCTAGATCAAACCTTAATGTAGGTATTTTTTTTAATTTAAATTTTTATTATTATTTTTTTTTTCTACAAACTTTTTTTTTTTTTTTAAATCTCTGCAAGGGCAGAGAGATACAATGTATCTCCCTCGTTCATTCAGAGTGACAGAAAACACGGGGGTGAGCTTCAAAGTGACAGATCACTGTGATAGCCAATCACAGAATAACGTTCTGGGTCCCGACTGTTAGAAAGGGGCCCAGGGCTCTGGGTGAGACCCCGGCTCCTGGGCTGGGAGAGCGCCCTGTGGCACGCTCCGCTCCCAGCACAAAGGGAGATACGCGAGTATGCGGCCCCACTGAAAAAAGCCCGGCCCAGCGGGGCCGCATGTTTGCATACAGTCGGCGTGAAGGGGTTAATAACGCTTTAAGGTCCTTTGCTACAAAAAAAAATTACTGATCTGTGTACAGTATATACAACTTTCAGTGCTGCCGGCTCCTGCCATCTCAGTGCTGCTTCCCTGAACTTCTAGTCTTCACAAGAAAGAATTAATAGTCACAAAAAATGCTAGTCTGTGTACAATATTCAGGATGTGGTTAGAGGTGCACCGAAATTTAGGCCGCCGATACAGATCGGCCGAAAATTGTGTTTTTTGCATTAAGCTGAAAGAAAAAAAGGTTCTGATAACGGCACCAAAAAGAGGGAGCGGTCCATTGGGGGGGTGTCTTCCTGGCATGCCCCAGTCAGAGCCCCCCCCTCCCTCCACCCCTTCTTGTCATGCAGAGCGGAGATCTCCCGCTGTGTCACTGAGCTGAATTGTTCAGCAGCCGCTGTAACAAAGTCCCGCCTCCTGTGATAGGCGGCACACTGATCCAATACCGGGAGATTGAATCAGTGCGACATCCATCAGAGGAGGCGGGACTTTGTTACTGAGGCTGCCTGGCCCAGGAAATTCAAATCCAGCTCCATGACGCAGCTGGAGATCGCCACGCTGTGTGATCCAGGTGCTGGCGAGGCTGCATCTGGCCGGCCCTGGCGAGGCTGCATCTGGCCGGCCCTGGCGAGGCTGCATCTGGCCGGCCCTGGCGAGGCTGCATCTGGCCGGCCCTGGCGAGGCTGCATCTGGCCGGCCCTGGCGAGGCTGCATCTGGCCGGCCCTGGCGAGGCTGCATCTGGCCGGCCCTGGCGAGGCTGCATCTGGCCGGCCCTGGCGAGGCTGCATCTGGCCGGCCCTGGCGAGGCTGCATCTGGCCGGCCCTGGCGAGGCTGCATCTGACCGGCCCTGGCGAGGCTGCATCTGACCGGCCCTGGCGAGGCTGCATCTGACCGGCCCTGGCGAGGCTGCATCTGGCCGGCCCTGGCGAGGCTGCATCTGGCCGGCCCTGGCGAGGCTGCATCTGGCCGGCCCTGGCGAGGCTGCATCTGGCCGGCCCTGGCGAGGCTGCATCTGACCGGCCCTGGCGAGGCTGCATCTGACCGGCCCTGGCGAGGCTGCATCTGACCGGCCCTGGCGAGGCTGCATCTGACCGGCCCTGGCGAGGCTGCATCTGACCGGCACTGGCGAGGCTGCATCTGACCGGCACTGGCGAGGCTGCATCTGACCGGCACTGGCGAGGCTGCATCTGACCGGCACTGGCGAGGCTGCATCTGACCGGCACTGGCGAGGCTGCATCTGACCGGCACTGGTGAGGCTGCATTGATCTCTTGCATCATGTCTGCAGTCTCTGACCACCTTGGATTTATCCTCGGCCCTGTTTGTACCCGTTAGCCTTTCAATGCTTCTTACTGCTATAGCCAGGGAGCTATAGATGGGAGCAAGTGGCGTCTTTTTTGTATTACACCAGCCCAATACTTACTTCACCATACATCCTTGCCCCAGTCAGCCTACAAAAGATGCCTCACCCTACACCTCATCAATGCAGCCAAAATATGTATTCCTTCACGCTGGAAAGATAGTCTCCCACCCCCCCACTATCGCAAAATGAATCAAACATATAGAAAGGATAGCGGAAATGGAAGATTTAATCCAACAGGTTAGAGATACCCCAACGAGGTTTAGCAAACTTGGGATTGTTGGATTCACTTCACGAAAACAGCAGAATTCCGCAAACTTTCAAAAATAGCCCTACAGCTTGACCTGGACGCACTTACAAAGAATATGATGCCTAAGCGCAAATATTAACAAGTGTGGCATGCATTTGTATTCAGACCCCCCCCAAAAGTCACATAATAAATAGAATCCATCTGTGTGTAATTTAATCTCAGTATAAAATACAGCTGTTCTGCGAAGCCCTCAGAGGTTTATTAGCGAACAAACAGCATCATGAAGGCCAGAAGGCAAGGAACACACCACAAAGGTCAGGGAAAAAGTTGTGGAGGAGATTAACCATTTGCCGACCAGCCACCGCAGTGGTACTGCAGCAGATTGGCTCGGCTGCGCAAATGGCCCACAAAGAAGAATGGCCAAAAATGTCACAAATATGCAAAGCTGGTAGAGACATCCCCAAAAAGACTTGCAGGTGTAATTGCAGCGAAAGGCGGTTCTACAAAGTATTGACTCCGGGGGGCGCCATACAAATGCCCCCCACACTGTTCACATATTTGTAAAAAAAAAAAAAAAAAAAAAAAAAAAAAAAAATGTAAAACCATTTATCATTTTCCTTCCACTTCACAATTATGTGCCACTTTGTGTTGGTCTATCACATAAAATCCCAATAAAACACATTTACGTTTTTGGTTGTAACATGGCAAAATGTGGAAAATTTCAAGGGGTGTGAATACTTTTTCAAGGCACTGTACTTTGAATGAAAAAACTGTTAACTGGGCAATCGTTAGTCATTACCATTTCCCATAACACTAGCTTGGCTCCTAGAACCGACCTGTAACACCTTGCTTTAGAACTAGGGCCTTACAACCTGTGCACTGCAAGCCATGATGTCAGAGAAAGAGGTTTAATAATCAGTCTGTGAACTGAAATCCGGACATTTAATCTTCTTCAGCTCCACAAAGGTCATTCAGGACATCCAGCTAAAATTTCTGCCATATAAATTTGTGCTGCCGTAAAATGATATTGATTAAACTCCTCCCTGCAGATATTAATTGGAGCTCAATATCGTTACCAAGAAAGCCATAACAGTCAAGAAAAACAAAATGAAGTGCAAGTATAGGGCAGATGTCTCCTATATTATTATTTCAGGAAAGGATCACTGAACTCGGGTAAGTCTTCCTGCATAGCGAGGTTTAAACTTCAAAACTCCAGTTTTTATTTTTTTTTCCCCGGCATTTTTCTAAGCTAGGCATTATATAATCTGTATTAATTCCTATTGAACAGACAGAAGGTGACCCAGTTTTCTCTGAATCCAGCTCCATGAATTAATCTTCCTCTGACAGTAGTGTCTGGGAAATGTGCACCTCGCTGTACGCTATATAGAGCCATTTATTTCATATCCACCAGAAAATAAAACTGCATCCAAGCAGTCAGGTCTAGCTTACACTAGCACAACCCTCAGAAGAGCAATTTGTGTTCAAATCGCTCTTCAGCTAGCATTTGGCAGATGGAGAGGAGGTGTTATATCACTCCTCAACCACGTACTTTAACCCTTTAAACTAGGGTTGCACCGATACTAGTATCTGTGCCGATACCGAGTATTTGCACAAGTAGCGGTACTCATTCAAATGCACCGATACTTTCAGACTCTGTTCTTTGAGCTGTCAGTGGGGTCTCCCCTGTTGACAGCTAAAGCAAGTAAGAAGTCCGGTAATTGGAGCTGTGAAAAAAAAAAGCAAGCAGCTGGCAATATTTATTAACATTGCTCAGCCTGAAACACTAAAATAAAAAGAAACATTGTTTCTTTTTCTATCTTTCTGTTTCTTCATCTGCAGATCAAAGGGATGAACAAATATTCCTCTGTTTAACCCTTTATTTACTCTAATCAGCCTTAATTAACTCCCTATTCTCCTCCAGTTTATTATTATGATTTTTTTTTTGTTCACGTCTATTATATAAACGATAAACAATTAAAACTTTTTTTTTTATTTGCTTTGTTAGTGAATATTTTTGTACATATATATTAACATATATTTACACATTTCACATTGAAAAAGCGCAAAATTAAAAACAAAAATCAATTTCATTTGT